>JARWIR010000072.1:1200000-1800000 GCA_029959085.1 Nemophila menziesii | reverse complement strand
TTGTTTGGATTTGTGACCCAAACATATAATATCAAGTACTATAGAATGGATGAGGTGGTCATTGCGATTAACACAATGAACAAAATGTATACGATGGTCGTAAATGACAACATAGTATAAGGTCAATTGATAGTTGAGTGTAAGGACACAACAGGCCGCGGGATCGGCGAGCCTGCTGTAGGCCGGACGACGTGATAAACACATCATAAAGATTCTTGACCAAGTAATCATAATTTGGCGCTTTGATTACGTGAAGTTCATGGTGAAGGATGATTATAAATTAGGTGGCAATCATACGGTCAAGTAATCCTCTATATGGTCAACCTCACTGTTACATCTAGATATGTATTTAAGGGACTTAGAAGGATCGCCTTATCAAATGTAAAGTGACTTATAATTACTAAGGATCAGATGCTCTCAATCTTGAGTGTGTATGGATGCAGTAATTTCATTAAGTACTTATGATTTGATATACCGTGTGTGCAGGCCAATTGCGGGCCTTTATCTCCTGTATATTGGGTGTACGACTTGTCGTTCATGACATGTACACTCAAGAAAGAATCTTGAAAATATCCACTTCATAGTAGGGTTGTATTGATTAATCTCATTCCTGCAATACACTCTCCGGCATATCCGGCATATCAAATTATTGAAAAGTTATTAATGTTAAGTCGGTAATTGAAAACTAAGTAATACCTGTAAAAAATCCGAATACAATTATGATGATTGTGCATGATGTAAACTCACAAATCTACTATTGTAATGCAAGAAGTAATATTTGGTCACTTCAACTTAGTAGGTCAGGTATAAGGATCGCATCACATCGATTCTTTGCATACCAAGTGTTTACTTGTTTGAGTCCAGTCATGTTTCCGTAGTGGAATAGCCACACAATTAGTAAGTTAGAAGTGACTTGTCAAGACGCTTATAAGCCAAGCATAAAAAATTGATGTCTTGTATTTTGTGATGAATTTAGTGGATAATGAGTCATCATTTAGGGGGTTTGTAAGCATTAAAGAGGGATTTGTCCCTATTCTTTGAGTTTTTTAGCCAACCTCAGATATAATTGTATTTGTAGAGATTTTTAAGATAATTGTATATTTAGTGTATAGCTCCTATTCACGTGGATGATAAGAGATGCCGGGATGAAGCTAAGAAGACAAAAAGTGAAATTCAACCCTAAGTCAAGTCGCTAAGGAGCCAAAAAGTCTCTCTAAATGGTCAAGTGCGATTTTTTGGAAAATATCACCGTCGACATTAAAAAATCAACATAATTAATTGGTGAGAATTTTGATCAAGCCCCTTAAGCTCAAGATATCCTTTTGAGACTAGGTCGGATGACAAGAAGCATTTCATGAATCAGAGTTGATACTACAAAGTTATGCGAGTTTTTCCACGATAACCCAAGTTGTCCAAAATTACTGAAAAATATTTTGGGTTACATTTGACCCACTTAAGTGGGCCCATCTTGATTCACCTAAGTGGGCCTATCTTGACCCAAAACATTTTCTAATACTTTATTTAGTTTAAAATTAAGATCAAATCAATTAGAATTCAGTCATTCAAAAGAATAACACACCTCCCGACAAAAAAAAAAGAATAACAAACCTGAAAGAAATTTCATCCCTGCTCTTTCTCCTCCCAAAGAAACAAGGAGACCTTGATGATTGTACCTTATATAACAACTAAGTATAAGTATACTAGTCTTCAAAAAATAAAAAATAAGCATTCCCTATAAAAAATAACAACAACAAATTACCTGAAGGATTTAAAGGGAGGTCCTTTTTCCAAAACGAACAGGACCTTCCGGATTTTTCTCACACTCGTCCATGCGATTGAAACAATTAGCTAAATAGATACTCCCTCCATTCCTTAATATATGACGTTTTAGAGTTTTTCACATATATTAAGATACCTAAAAAGTAGGGAAAGTTTAGTTAAAAATTACTAAGATATCCCTACTTTTAAGAGAGAGAAAATTAATGATTAACTATTAAAAAAATTAAAACAAGGATAAAATAGGAAAAAGATTATTTAATGTGTATTAAAACTTGAAATGTGACATATATTGTGGAATAAATTAGTTTGGCCAAAACGTCAATTATTATGGAATGGAGGGAGTACCTTGTTGAGATGAAACCTGCAAGGTAAACAATGAAGCGTCTGAAATATAACAACAAATATTCAAATTGTGGATGTATTTTTATTATTAACCTGTCCAGTTGATGGAAGTTTTTAATGAGTCATGATATATACCATCCAAATTCATACCATCCAACTACCATCTAATGACGTGGCGTGAATTAGTTGGTTACAAATCGTTAATGTATTAATTTTCTTGATTTGATTAAAGATTTGTAACCAACCAATTCACGCTATGTCATTGGATGGTATTTGGATGATATATATCATTACTTGTTTTTTAATATGAGAATCCACTTTAAAAAGAGCCATTTTGAATTCTTCAATATCCAATTCGTTTGATTTCTTTACAGAACCTCCGTTATTTACTTTGATTAAATCAAGTAAATTTTGTATCTTTTTTTATTTGAAATAGAGTTCCAGTTGTTCATATCTCTTACACAACTCACCAAAGATTTCTTTAAATTCTTTATCGGTAATTGTCCCAGAGTTGTCCTTGTCTGCTGTTTCAAATATAGCTGAAACATCATCCAGAAAAATTAATGAAGATTAACAACTAATTTTATTGTACATATAGGGGCTCTCAAAAACTAATGTCTTACCAACACTTTGTGTGGGTTAATTGAAGCACAATCACCAAATGCGTAGACACTTTCAAAGCCTTTAACACGCAGCCATTCATCAGTTGCTATTGCATTTCTACCACCCTTAGGCTGAGTCTAACAGGCTCTTGATCGTGGCTTTATATCACAATTGGGGTTTGACTAATAAGTTTTGGGCCTCCAACAGGCTCCCTATTGTATACAATCCGATTGTGAAGAACCCGATTCATCCCATATTCTAGCCACATCTGGCTTAAAATGTCTCTAGGCTACCTTCTTTTTATTTTATTTTTATTACTTTCACTCGCTATCTTCTTCTTCTTCAAACTCAACAGTTCGCTACTTCTTTTTCAACAATTTTAATTTCTTCAAGATTTCAGTAAGTGTTCAATTCTTTGTTTCTCCTTTTCTTTCTTTTCTTAGGCCTAAAATTTTACATTCATACCATATAATTTTAGGTATATACTGTAACTATTTTAAATTTAATCTTCTAATTTAGGTTAAATATCTATATTATTTGATTAAATACAATTTTGTTTCTTAAATTTGAAGTTTTACTAAATAGGTTAAAGTATTATTGTAAAGATTAGGGTTTAATTTTACAAAAATTTTATCTAAAACAGAAAGATTTAATTTGGGTTCATATCTATTTTCTTTCTTTATTATTCAGTAAAATTATATTAGGAACAAATGTATAAGATGATGTATTAGCTATTTGTTTTCTTTATTGTCCAGTGAAGTTATATTAGGAGCAAAGATGATCAATTCTATAAATTATTTTGAATTTTAGTACATATGTCAAGCAAAAAGGCCAATTTTTTTTGTAATATTTGGACAACGATCTTACTGCTTGGACAAAAGATGAATAAAATTGGGATGTTGAAGTGCTTTTGTCTTTAGTTCTTTATTCTTTATTGATTCTATTGTGGTTTTAGTTCTTTATTGTTTCTATATTCAATTAATGCAGGGGGTTTATTGGTTAAAGATGGAATATGATGAACAGGATTCCTTTACGGATTTGCTTAATCGTGGTTTAAACGATAATTTTGCAAGCAGCCACATACAAGAGGATATAATTCTTACGCCTTCAAACAGTAGAGGAATCAATTGCTACTCCTCAAACACAAGACTCACAGATTGTTACAAAATATTTAACAAAAACTTCTCGCAAGATGAAGATGTACTTCTCGTTCAAGCATGGCTATATGTTAGCACAGATGCGGCTATTGGGAACGATCAAAAGAGAGGAAAAATGTGGGAAAGAATATTTGACTATTTTCATGAGAACAGTAAATTTTTTTCCGACAGAACAGTAAATTCTCTCATTAATTCTTTTACACAAGCATGGCTATATGTTAGCATAGATGCGTTTTGCATTAATTCTTTTTATCCCCTTTATTTTTATTTGCTGTTTGGTTCCAAATATAGAGTAATGACAGGATTATTAGCCTGGCCTATGACAATTATATAAGAGGGCAGCATAAGTTATCTTACTAAAAGGTACATTAATAAATTTGGTTTACATCCCCACAAAATTACTGTATCATATTCTAAACAAATGTTTAGAAAACAAACTTTCAATAATACTCTGTATGTATTGAAAAAATGAATTACGTTCAACTATTCAAATCAAAGTTGGAAAACTATGGTTCTTTAGGATGGCTTAGAAGAAAAGGCATTAATTAAAGTTGTCTTTTAAATGATACCCAATTAAACCATATCAAGTCTAATTTCCAAAACCTTTTCGCGGAAATAATAATCAATAAAAATTATAGCTATTAAAAAAATTATAATCAATATATATAATATTAATTATAAATATTCAAGTAAAGAATTAAAAAATAGAAATATAATAATTTTTTTTAATTTACAAATCTTTTAAAATAAGAAAGTTGTCGGGAGAATGTTAAAGATGAAATCGTTCTAATAGGGGTTGCTGAAATAGAGAACCTGTTGGAGTAAAGTCTGAAATAGGGATTGTTAGAATAGGGAGCTGGAATCGGTAAGCTGTTGGAGTGTAACTATTTTTAAAGGTTAATATTAGATAAGGAGTATAAGTTTGACTCCCAGTGGCTAATAAATAGGGAAGCTGTTGGACTCAGCCTTATATAACAACCAATCAAGATTTTACTAGCTATAGAAAAGAAAACTATATTTACAAAGAGTATCATGAGGGGTAAAATGGTACCTGACCAATTTGATTTATTAAATCTTTTATGATTGGATGAGTACCAATTCCTGTAGACCATACAGCCATTCCATAAGGCGGATTTTTTTTATTTTTGACATATTTAAACAAAATAATTGCAGGATAAACTTAAACGATAAAATAATTGCAGAAGTAACGCATAGGCGCTCCTCAGAGGAGCGCCTCTTCCATTTAATGAGTCCATTAACTAAACCCAATCCATTAAACTTAATTTTGAGGCGCTCTTTTGAACAGTGTCTTTATTTAAAATAAAAAACCCTGATTTCGTTAGTCAACGATCTTTTCTTATATGCTTAAACTGGTTCACATAGTTCTAAAGGACTTGAAAAAAAATATATGACAATAAATACAGTGCAAGTTAAGTATAAATCATCACTTATTTATTTAATCATGTAATAATTAATCAAAATTTTACTAAAGGTTAATGATTGCAAGATTTAGTTTCTTGTATCTATTGATATTTGTATTCCTTATTAACGTATATTTAAAATACTTAATACTCATACTTATAACCATTGTTTGTTTTCTAATTTGTCAGCACAAATGCTGAGTTTAAGCATATAAGAAAAGATCGTTGGTTAAGGAAATCTGAAGGGTTTTTCTTATTTAAAATAAAGACGCTTCTCAAAGGAGCGCCTCAAAATAAATGGATTGGGTTTAGTTAATGGGCTATGGAAGAGGCGCTCCTCAGAAGAGCGCCTATGCGTTACTTTTGCAATTATTTTATCGTTTAAGTTTATCCTGCAATTATTTTGTTTAAATATGTCAAAAATAAAAAAACTCCCATAAGACAAAAGGATAGCTCCTTGTATAAACTATAAATAGCTCTTTTTCTGATACTTTTACCACTTTTGTCCCTGTTTTTAAATCAATCCCGTCTCTTTCGAATTTCGCTACTGCAGAACTTCTCACTTTTTTGTCAAACCTGAAATCAATATTTTTTTTGTTGCATAGTGAAGAATGAGATGATCTCTAGTGCGACCAAGGAAAAACAGATAACAGTTAAAAGAAAAATATACTACCTCCCTTCCTTAATAATTGTCTCTTTAGTCAAAAAAATATATTCCATAATGTGTGTCACTTTTAAAGTTCCAAAGCAAAATAAATGACTTTTTTCCTATTCTACCCTCCTTTTAAAATGTCTTACCAATTAAAAATATTTAATTTCTCTCTCTTATAATTAGGGACATGTTAGTCATTTTAAATTAAATTTCACCTACTTTTTAGGTTTCTTAATATGTGTGAAAAACTCTAAAGAGTCAATTAATATGGAATGTAGGTAGTAATTGGATAAGAATCATAAACTAACATGTTCAAAATATGATCTGCTGCTTCGAGAGGTGTAACTTTGGACAGATCCTTTACATTAGAGTACAATTGCAAGCTCGACACCTGTGGGACCCCCACCAACAATACCAAAATGAAGAATTCTCTTTCTTTCTTCCTCGCTTAAATTAGGTAAACTCGCTCTTTCAAAGCAGTTGATAATTGTTCTACGTGTCATCTTCTAAATTCTACACCAAAAATATTCACTAAGACATCCAGATCCAGAACCATACATGAATTTAAAAGTTAAAAGGAAATTTTCTGAAACACCAGGGATGTTAAATGTATTTGAATGGCCCCAACTGTAATTACAAGATAGTCAAAGTCAACAACAAATTGATCCTTCATGTTTCCCAAAGTAGAGCTGCAATAAACTTTATGATTCTCTACATCTATTTTGGTACATTCAGCTTCACTAAAATGCATATAATCTTTCTGCAAGGGATATTAATTAACAAGTTTTAAACTTTCCGTAACTGTACAAAATTACTGCTTTGTTGTATTTTACCTTTTTGATAAGATTGCGCACAGGTTCACCAACGCTCCGAGCTTGTAAAGTGCCACAAGCAACACATGGTAGCAAAGGGTTTAAAGCAAAGTAATTGTGAGTTAAAGTCTTTTAAGAATTTAATGGCTACCCATCCTGCTCCAAGTATTACTAATTTCATTTTCTATCAACTTTGGTTGTATCAGAAATGCTCGCACTACTATATGACTTTGCTTCGGTATATGTCACGGGCCCACCACTTCTGTCAATTATACTCTTCACGATTAGCTTACATTGGTTGACATATACGCAGAACAGAATTGGAAGTAACAAAGCAACAAGAATCACCGAATGGTTAAAACCAAAGGATTTGCATAGAATTTTTGAGAAACGTGAAAGTTTCTTTTTAATGTTTTCAAAAATCCAAGGTTTCCTCTGCACCCCCAGAAATATCTATGAGTAAACCAATGAAACAGTTCTGCATTTGCATCTATACATGTTTTGACTATTTGAGTTGATAAATCTAATAGTTCTCAAACTATTAGTGATCAATCTCAATTGATCATCACAATTCGAAAGAAGATAAAACTTGAACAAGAAGAGAATAATGCAGAAGAAGGAGATGAGAGAGAGCAGGAAGAGAAAGAGAGTAAAAGTGAAATAGAATCTTTTCTTGTTAGCATTGAATTACAGCTGTAGTGTTATATATATACACGATAATGATCAAAAGCTAAAACATAAAAAACTAACAAACTAATTCATCTATTTGCGTTTTAGTCCCTGAGTTCTTCTTTTCTATCTTTTCTAGCTGCATTTTATCTAAACTTGTACTCCAAGAGCCCCCCTCAAGCTGAGCATGAATATTATAAATGTTCAGCTTGGACAAATTGTTATGAAAAACAAGTGAAGACAATTGTTTAGTGAACATATCAGCAATTTGAAGATTTGAAGGTATGTGAAAAAGTTTGATTACTCCAGCTTGAATCTTCTCTCGAGTAATCTTGCAATCAATGTCTACATGCTTTGTGCGCTCGTGATGTACAGGATTAGTAGACATAGCAACAGCTGACTTGCTATCCGAATATATAAGAGCTGGAAAATCATGTTTAAAACCGTAATCTCTCAATGCATAAAGTATCCATTGGATTTCACAGGTTGTAGCAGCTAGTGCTCTGTATTCAGCTTCAGCTGATGACTTACTTATTGTAGTTTGTTTTTTGCTTTTCCATGAAATCAAAGAGTCACCTAAGAATATACAAAAACCTGTAACACTCCTTCTAGTGTCCAAACATCCTGCCCAATCACTATCACAGTAAGCTTTCAATTTTATCTCAGAAGTTGAAGGGAAGAACAACCCCTGTCCTGGAGTCATCTTGATGTATATAAGAACTCTTTGAGCTGCATTCCAGTGATTTATAGATGGATTTGACAAGAATTGGCTTAAGGAATTGACTGAGAAAGCAATGTCAGCCTTGTTATAGTTAAGTATAACAGCTTGCCAATTAATCTTCTCTATGAAGATGGATTATCAATAAAATGTTCATCATCTTGTCTGAGCTTTAAGGTTGATTCCATAGGAAAATTGACTGGCTTTGCACCTAAAACACCACACTCACTGAGTATATCAAGTGCATACTTTCTTTGGCACAATAAAATTCCAGTAGATTTTCTTGCTACTTCTATGCCAAGAAAATATTTAAGTCCACCTAAGTCTTTGATGGTGAATTCCTTATGTAAAAAAGCTTTTAAGTTGTTGATTTCTTGTAAATTGTTACTTGTAATTATAATGTCATCAACATATACCAATAAAGCAATAAAACTTGATTCTTTATTCATTATAAAGAGACTATAATCACTTGAAGAATGAATAAAACCATAATTCTCCAAAGAAGAGGACGGTTTTGCAAACCACTGTCTAGATGCTTGTTTGAGGCCATATAAGCTCTTCTTGAGTTTACACACTGTGTTTTTAGGAGCTTGAAGACCTTTAGGGATTGTCATGTAAACTTGTTCATCCAATTCTCCATGAAGAAAGGCATTATTAACATCCAATTGATGTAAATGCCAGTTTTGAGAAGAAGCTAAAGCCAAAATTAACCTTATGGAAACTAATTTAGCCACAGGTGAGAATGTATCAAAGAAGTCAAGACCTTCTTGTTGATTGTAGCCTTTAGCTACTAAACGAGCTTTATGTTTTTCTAGAGAACCATCGGCTTTAAACTTCAACTTAAAAACCCACTTACAACCTATAGGTTTCATAGAAGAAGATAGTTCAACAATGTCCCATGTATTGTTGTCTTGAAGAGCATCAAGCTCTTTTTGAATGGCTAAGTTCCATTCTTTAGATGTTGAGGCTTCTTTATATGACCTCGGTTCTTTTTGTATAGATATATTCTCAATATAATTGGCATATTTAGGTGCCAATTTTGAAGAACTAATGAAATCTTGAATAGGATACAGGATAGACTGAGGTTTTTGTTGACAATGTGAGGCTGAGTGAGTAATATAATCTTTGAGGTAACTAGGTGGTTGTCTTGTTCTTGAAGGTCTAGTAGGTTGATTGGGAGGAGGTGGTGGTTGAGGGTTAGGAATAGAAGTATTCAAAGGCTCAATATAAGAGTTAGTAGGTGGAAATAAGAAGGTATGAAAGTCTTCAACAGGAGTAATTTTTTAGAAAGGAAATGTTGATTCATGAAAAACAACATTTCTAGATATAATAATCTTGTTGTTCATGATGTCAAGAAGCTTATAACCCTTAGTTGTGGGTGGATAGCCGAGAAAGACACATTTTATAGCTCTATAATCAAACTTACTTCTATTTTGGTGAAGTGTAGAAGCATAACATAAGCAACCAAAGACTCTCATGCGGTCCAATTTTGGAGGTTTGTTGTATAGTTTCTCATATGGTGTAAGGTTGTTAAGGAGGGGTGTAGGCAATCTATTGATAATGTAGGCTGAAGTAAGAATCGAATCAGCCCAAAACTGTAAGGGTAAGTTTGATTGGAACATTATAGCTCTAGCAGTTGTGAGTAGGTGTTGGTGTTTTCTCTCTATAAGGCCATTTTGTTGTGGTGTTTCAACACAACTTAATTGGTGAATGATCCCATTAGTTGAATAGAAGTTGGTTAAGTTGAACTCAGGACCATTATCACTTCTAACTATCTTGATCTTCTTGTTAAACTGAGTTAAAACCTTAGCATAAAAGGTAGAAAAATGTTTACTGACTTCGGATTTTGTAGTCATAAGGTATATCCATGTACCTCGAGTATAATCATCAACAACGGTAAGAAAGTATTTATAACCACTAAAAGAAACTTCTTTAAAAGGACCCCAAATATCACAGTGGATCAAATCAAAACATGAGTTTGTACATGAAGTAGATAAAGGAAAACTAAGCTTCTTTTGTTTAGCATAATGACAAGAATCACATATACTATTGTTTAAGAAATAAAGAGAAGGTTCAATTTTCTTGAGTGCAAGAAGTTTTGCACTTAAAGGGTGTCCCAATCTTGAATGCCACAAGTCAATTTGAACTTTAGAGACATTTAAGGCTTTATGAATCTGCAGATTTGGCTTGAGAAGATATAAGCCATTTCTTTCATAAGCAATCCCAATCATCATCTTGTGTTGAGCATCCTGGATTATACAATAAGATAAATGAAAAGTATAACTATAACACTTGAGTCATGTGTTAGTTTAGAAATCGAAATTAAGTTGCATTTGAATGCAGGAACACATAGTACATTCTTCAATGTAAGATGCTTATTTAAACATATATCTCCTCTTTGTGTAGCCATAACAATCTCTCCATTAGGTAAAGTAACAGCTATATTTACATTATGCAACTGACTTGTATATAATGATGAAGAATAAACAAGATGATCAGTAGATCCTGTGTCTAAAATCCAAGAGGAGTTACAAGAAATACCTTCTGTGATGGTTACTTGATGAACACCTGGATTTGTTGATTGAGTTGTGTGAGCTAAAGCCATCAGTTTGCTAACTTCTTCATCTGTAAACTCATAAGTACTCAGAGGTTTAGACTCATTCTTCAATTCTTCTTGAGTATTAACTAAATGCGGAGAACTGTGTGATTGATTTTGAGGCTGTCTTTTCCCTTTTTGTACCCAACCAATTGGATAACCATGTAGTTTAAAGCATTTATCAACTGTATGGCCAGTATAACCACAGTGTGTGCAAATAATTTTCCTCTTATCTGCATAATTGTTTGAGTTGTGAGTATTTTTGGTGTAAAAGGCGTGTGTAGGTGTTATGAACATAGAATTTGAGAGTGATCTTTGGCTCTCTTCTTGAATTAGCATAGCAAACACATAATTCATTGATGGTAAAGGACTCATCAATAAGATTTGACTTCTTATAGCTGCATAAGAATCATTTAAGCCGATTAGAAATTTCATCACGAAATCATTGTTTTGTCTTTCAATGAGAGTGTCAAGTCTTTTGCAGCTGCACTGGTTCATACTTCCACATGTACATGAAGGCATGGTCTAAGATGAACATATTCGTCCCATAGATTCTTGAATTTTGCAAAGAAATCCGAAATAGAGGATGAATTTTGAGAGGCAGAGCTTAAAGATTTTTCAAGAAAGTAAACTCGTGTACCATTACTCTTTTCTAAACGAGTTTTGATTTCGTTATACAAATCATGTGCTGAATTCACATATAACAAACTACCTCTAATATCTCGAGAAATTGAATTAAGTAGCCAAGAGAGTGCCAAATTATTAGCTCGATTCCAAGCTGAAATCAGAGCTAAATCAGTTAAAGGAGGTTGAACGATGTCGCCGTTTATGAATCCGAGTTTATTCTTCACAGATAAAGCAATTTCAATTGCTCGTGTCCATGATATGAAATTATCATTTGTGAGAGGTTCAGCAACGAGTGAAACACATGTGCTTTCACTTGGATGAATGTAGTAAGGAGATGAAAAATTTTCTGTGACCGACGCCATTGTTGAAGCTTCAAAGAAAGCTTGAATGTTCTTGATCTAAAGCAAGAATATAGATGATTTTGTGTGGAAAACTCTTAGTTTACATTTGATACCATGATAAATCTAATAGTTCTCAAACTATTAGTGATCAATCTCAATTGATCATCACAATTCGAAAGAAGATAAAACTTGAACAAGAAGAGAATAATGCAGAAGAAGAAGAAGATGAGAGAGAGAGCAGGAAGAGAAAGAGAGTAAAAGTGAAATAGAATCTTTTCTTGTTAGCTTTGAATTACAGCTGTAGTGTTATATATATACACGATAATGATCAAAAGCTAAAATATAACAAACTAACAAACTAATTCATCTATTTGCGTTTTAGTCCTGAGTTCTTCTTTTCTATCTTTTCTAGCTGCATTTTATCTAACCTTGTACTCCAAGATGAGTAAGGGACAACTCATACATATACACACAAACCATTCGTATTGATTCGAAGAGCAAAAGAAAACTCAAAACAGATATTATAAAGGGAAAATTAAAACCATTCTTTAAAAAAAATTATTTACTAAAGAAAATGTAATTTTAGAATGGAAGTTTAATTTAACCTTCACTTAAATTTGGTAAGTGTCTCGGGCCCAGAATTCTTGGATCAGCCCTTGTCAAATTTTTTTTTAAGCAGAGTGAAATGATTTATTTTTCAAAATTAACTTGCTTCACTGAATATTGGTTATATGTATAGTGTTCAAATGAAACATGTGATTTAACAAGAAATCATCATAGGATCAAATCCAAGGTGATCAAGTTTATGCTAATAAGGTCACTGAATTAAATGATAAAAAAACAATCAATATAAGAAAAAGACCACTAACATCAACCCATAAAAAAAAAAAAAAGTAAATATCTCAAGGGTATATAAGAATCAGCTCACGTGAACGTTGAACTTAAAGAAGAAGTTTCAAATATTAAGGTGTGAGAAAATCTCATTAAGAACACCACCCTCTGCATCTTTCTTGTTACTACCTCACCTGTACATTCCAAGAAGAAAAACTTTATTATATATATACATATACATCAGCTCCACATGTCGTGCGATCTAAATTTACCATACAATTTTTAAGTGATTTCAACTTAGTGCTCAATAAGCTATTTTGGTCAACGTCATCGGGCACAAAAGAAGAAAACTTATCTGTGTCGAATAAGTAAGACCCCGGATAGGCGGATACATTTGTGATCTTTTCTTTTTTCTTTTTTTTTAGTTGTAATCTTTTGAACTACCTATCTCTTTCTATGTATACCTGTTTTCGAAAAAGAAAAACATTTTTAAAATAAAGGATTTTGCAATGCCAAATCTCGATACTTTTGATGAAGCATGGGAAAGTTGTTGAAGTTGGAGAACATCTCGAAACGGCAGATAATTAAAGAAGCATGGGATAATTGATGAGTTTTTTCTCTTTTTCTTTTTGTCTGCCATAGACACTAATTTCAAATATGGTGGTTATTTTTTCCAAAAGAAAATATATTATTATAAAGAAGTTAAGAATTACAAGGATTCAATCAAATAGTTTGATCACCAGATGCTTCCAGGGTCCTGATCAAATCAGGAATAGTAACTGATAACCAGTTATTTGGAAAGATTTTACATCTAAAACTTCTAGCTAATATGTCTTCTCCTCATTCTAATTTCTAGAAACATGCCGAATAGAGATGTGAGATCTAGACGAAATAAGATCTTTGTGTATTCTTTATGTCTTGGGTAACTCCTTAGTGTGAATCATAATACCTTTATCCTTAGGTGGGTCCGCTACTTCACATGCAAGAAGAACAATAGCAACTTCACCTTCGAGAATCGAGTTACACAAAACCTTGTTCCCTTTGCAAACAAGTGGAACATTATTCCGTCGAAACCAGTCGTAGCTAGACTAGTATAACTTCTTTCTCATTCATGAATGAGGCATCACAGAAGAGGTTGATGTCAGACTAAGCATTATCCCCATTAACCAAAACAGAGAATGATCTTGATATTGGAAGAGCACAATTTCATTTGTATTCGTCGTAGTCTGTCATAATCTTGTTTCTGAGAATCATAATCAGCTTGTGTATAAATACATTTAAATAATTCAACACTAAAACTCACATCAAAATGAGTCTCATGTTTGACTTACAAAAAAGGAAAAATATTAATAAAAAGAAAAAAACCCGACAAAGAAAATATTAGAGTCTTCTAAATTGGTCCCAGGCTTTTTGGGATACTTAGCAGTGCATCAAGTGGGGATTAGTGAGCACGTTTATGGGCATAAGCTCAAGTTCCAGGGTGATTAGTTGGCAACTAGTGAGGAAGCAGAGCAAAAAATCACTCCAAATTACTTATATTATATCACACCCTACCTTAAGCCTATGGTATAACCGAAGACCTTGATATTTCTAGTTATGTGTATAAGTAATGTTTGAGCGTAAAGGAAGTAGTTTAGTGGACTTTTAGACATTGTGGGAGGATCGAGGAACAATCTATAGCCAATGTTTTGAACTAAGTCAAAACAAAATCTTCTTGCATTGTGAAACTAATTCATTCTTGATATTATATTGTGTTGATTACTTGTATTATAAGCACATTTGTAGATAATTTCTTAAGCATGAATCCATGAGACTTGTTTGTTATTGATTTGGGATTATTACTTTCTTCTACCTTGCATGACTTGTTAGATTTTGGCTCCTATTTTTGTATTTATATTATCGGGACGACAAAATTTTGAGTCACGGGTCTTGATGCCTCTTCTTTTGTGATAGATTTATAGGGTCAAGATACATCATTTACATGGGTTATTTGACTTCTTTGCAAGATTTATGCCTCATATGCAATTTTATTTGTATTTTTGCTTATCTCGAATATTTCAGTATTTTTGGAGATTTTTACATTAATTGTGTGTCAAGTGTGTAGCTCCTGGGTACATGAACGATACATGACCCCATGATGATGCAAAGAATTCAAGAAGTCAAAGTCAACCCCAAGTCGAGGCGTGAATAATAAAAAAATTACCTTAGGAGGTCAAATGCAATTAAGGGTTGAAGAATATATATATATGAGGTGGATATATATTATGTGAAGTGTTATGTTCTAATTGGTTGATTACTTATTGACGTGGCGTGGACGTGGCTTAACCTCGTGCGTTTGATCTTATTACCATCCAATGGCTCTCATTCGCTCTTGGCTTTTGTCTCATATAAATAGGAACACGGGTTGACCGAAGTCATAACCCTTCCTCTCTCAACTCTTTCGTTCTCTCTCGCCTCTTTCATACGCTAAACCTAGTTTGTAGAAGGTCAATCTCTGATTATTCTTGTAATCGATTAGATAGCTTCTTGTTAGTAATATCTCGTGTAATTTGTGATAATCATCTTGATTAATCACTAGATAGCCTTATTCATTAGATTAGGGTTCGAGAATTAGATTAGAAGTGGTATTCATTCGATTGATTGGTTTTGTATTGTAAGGCGGTTCTGAATATTGTATCTCTTGTGATCTCTAGTAGCCGAGCACCTCTCATCGGAGCTCAACGTGGATGTAGGTCTGATTTGGACTGAACCACGATAAAATCCGTGTTCTTACTTTCTTGCTTTATTTCTTGTGTTTGTGGTTATTGAGTAGTGTGATTTGAGGTTAATATTGATAGAAAATTTACAACAGTGGTATCAGAGCTTGATTATTAATCTTGGGCTATCAGATTAAGGTTCTCAAATCGGTGTTCTTGAAAAATTAGGGTTTCGCCTAATTTCATCTTGTGGGTTTTAATTCTATATCTCTCCGTTCTTGAATCGATAATACGATGACTACCTCTACACGAATTGATATGTCCGTGTTCGATGGTAAGATGGATTTTGGTGTGTGGCAGAAAAAGATGAGGGTTCTACTCTCTCATCACAAAGTGGGAAGTGAACTTATAGCTGATATTAAAGATTGGCGTGAGGGAGAACTTGATCGAGAAGCACAAATCAAAGAAGAAGCCTATAATATTCTCTTCTTGAATCTTTCAGATTCTGTCATTCGACAAGTTGATGGTGCTGATACAACTCTTGAGCTGTGGGGTAAACTCGAAACTCTCTATGCTTCTAAATCTGTCCCTAATCTTGCTTTCTTGAAAGGTTCTTTGTTTAATTATAAAATGGATCTGTCTAAATCTATTGATGAGAACTTAGATGAATTTACTAAGATGTCCCTTGTCTGAAAGGAACTACTATGGCCTTAGATGACACTAGTAAATGTATGATCCTTTTGAATGCTATACCTAAATCTTTTCAAGTTGTGAAAGATGTGTTTCAATATGCTAGTACTGTCCCTACTTATGATCAAGTTGTTACTGCACTTAAGACCCGAGAAAATGAATTAAAGTCCCTTAAACGAACAGGAATTAACATGTATGTTAACCCTAGAACAGATACAACTCAATCACTTGACTTAGCTAAGAATAAGAAAGGTAAGAAAACTACTAGTTCTAAAAACAAAGAGACTAGGAAGTGTTTTCACTGTGGGAAAGCTGGACACTTAAAGAAAAATTGCTATAAGTTGAAAAACAAGATGAACAATAATGAATCTAATATTGTTAGCATGCCTAAGACTACTGATGATGTCTTTGAAGTTCTGAATGTGAGTAACTTGTCTGAACATGCTAGTTGGATTCTTGATTCTGGTTGTACCTTTCATATGTGCCCTATACTTGAACTATTTTATGACTTGTCTTATGTGAACAATGAAACTTTATATATGGGGAACAATGATACATGTGAGGTTAAAGGTATTGGGAAGATTAAATTGAGAATGGGTTCTGGGAAATGTATTGAATTGACTAATGTTAGATATATTCCTGATTTGAAAAGAAATTTAATTTCTTTGGGTGCTTTAGATGATCTTGGTTGTGTTTCCAATGTTTCTAAAGGTGTTATTCATGTTTATAAGGGTGGTAAACTTTTATTATCTGGTGTTAAACATGCTGGTTTATATGTTCTTGATGGTACACATATAGTTGGTTCTGTGAATTCTGTTACTAATGCTTCATCTCAGGCTACCACTGAAAAGTGGCACTTAAGGCTAGGGCATATGAGTCAACAAGGACTCAGTGTCCTTAGCAAACAAGGTATGCTTGGTAAAGACACAGTTGGGGATCTTCCCTTCTGTGAGACTTGTGTGTTGGGTAAACAACATAGGGTAAGTTTCAAGCCTGGAACTCACAATTCCAAGGCTTGTCTTGAATATGTTCATGCAGACCTTTGGGGTCCTGAGAGGTATGATGCTCATGGTAACTTCAAATACTTTCTTTCTTTAGTTGATGATTTCAGTAGAAGGGTTTGGACCTTTTTACTTAAAACTAAAGATGAAACTTTTCAAAAAATCAAAGAATGGAAGTGTTTGGAAGAAAATCAAACTGGTTTAACTTTAAAGGTTTTGAGAACTGATAATGGTCTTGAATTTTGTAACACTGAGTTTGATTTATACTGTAAGACTAATGGAATTTTGAGACACAGGACAGTTAGACATACACCACAACAAAATGGTGTAGCTGAGAGGATGAACAGGACTCTTCTTGAGAAGGTTAGATGTATGCTTTTCACCTCAGGCTTACCCAAAGAATTTTGGTGAAAAGCTCTTTACACAGCCACATATCTTGTCAATAGGAGCCCAAACAGATCAATTTGCCTTAAGACTCCTATGGAAATTTGGAAGGGGCAAAAACCAAATCTATCCTTTCTTAAACCATTTGGGTGTGCAGCTTATGCACACACAAAGGAGGGTAAGCTTGATCCTAGGTCTATCAAATGCATAATGTTGGGTTATCGAAACCAACATGGTGTAAAGGGTTATAGGCTGTGGGAAAAAGATAGTAGAGGGTTTAAAATTATTGTTAGTAGAGATGTAATCTTTGATGAACTAACATTTCCTTTCAAAATGAATACAGGTACAGGTGATGATGCTTTGCCTGAACCTGCACAACCTCAACAAGTGGTGGGAATTGAGAAAGAGGTGGAGCCTGAGTCTTCCAGTCCAGTTGATAAGCATGGGGATGATCTGAACCCTCCCTATGATGAAGCTGAAGCTACTGAGGACAATGAGGGTGAAGAACATCCTCCTGAGTCTTCAACAGGGCAAGTTCAGAACTATCAACTTACAAGGGATAGGACTAGAAGGGAAACCAGAGCACCTTCAAGGTATTCATATGCAGACCTTGTGTATACAGCTCTGAATGCTTCAATTGAGGTCACAAACTCTGAACCAACATCCTATATGGATGCTATGGAGGCAGAGGATAGCAAACTATGGGAAAAAGCTATGAAGGAAGAGATTCAGTCCTTACATGAAAATAACACCTGGATTCTCACTGAACTACCTCATAAATAGAAGGTGGTGGAGTGTAGGTGGTTGTTTAAACTCAAAGAGGGCATCTATGAGACTGATCCTCCAAGGTACAAAGCTAGGTTGGTTGCAAAAGGCTATACTCAAAGGGAAGGTATTGATTTCAATGAAATTTTCTCTCCTGTGGTTAAGTTTAAAACTATTAGGGCTATGTTAGCTTTTGCTGCCTGTTATAACCTTGAAATTGAGCAATTAGATGTTAAGACTGCTTTCTTACATGGTGACCTTGAGGAAACTATTTTCATGAGACAACCTGAGGGTTTTACTGACCCTAAATTGCCTGATCATGTATGCTTACTGAAAAAATCTCTTTATGGTTTAAAACAGTCCCCTAGACAATGGTATAAGAAGTTTGACTCATTTATGCTTAAATGTGACTATGTGAAATCTGATTATGATGCTTGTTTGTATCTATCTGTCAAAACTGATCATCATGTGTATGTTTTACTTTATGTTGATGATATGCTCATTATTTCTAAGTCTCTTAAGTATATATCTGAGTTAAAGAGGAAACTTAGTAAGGAATTTGATATGAAAGACCTTGGAAATGCTAAGAAAATCTTAGGGATGATGATTGATAGAGATAGAGATAAATGCATGATTAAGATTCACCAGGAACCTTATTTGAGAAAAGTAATTTCAAAATTTAGTAGCTTGAATTGCAAAACTGTTATGACTCCTTTGGCTGGTCATTTTGTTTTATCTAAACATTTGTGCCCCAAGTCACAGTCTGATATAGTTAAGATGAATTCTGTCCCATATGCAAATGTTATAGGGTCCCTCATGTATGCTATGATTAGTACTAGACCAGATTTGTCCTTTGCTATATCCTTATTGAGCAGGTACATGTCAAATCCTGGCTGGGATCATTGGTGTGCCCTTAAGCATGTCCTTGCATATGTTGGAAGTACTTTGGGTGTTGGACTGTGCTATGGAAATCATAATATACCTTTTGAGTTAGTTGGATATGTAGATTCAGATTTTGCTGGAGATAGGGACTCAAGGAAGTCAACTACTTCTTACTGTTTTACACTTGGAGGTAATTGTATTTCTTGGAAGTCTCAACTTCAACCTCTGGTAGCTTTGTCTACTACTGAAGCTGAGTATGTTGCTATAACTGATTCAACAAAAGAAGCTATTTGGCTTCAAAATCTGTTATCTGAGGCTTGTATAGTGAAAGGTAAAGCTACTATATTTTCTGACAGTCAAAGTGCAATTCAACTGAGTAAAAACCCAGTATATCATGAAAGGACCAAACATATTGATGTTAAGTATCATTATATAAGAGATATACTGGCTAGTGGTGAAGTTAAGCTGTTAAAAGTTGCTACTGAGGATAATCCTGCTGATTTTGGTACTAAAATTGTTACTAATGTCAAGTTCAAGCATTGCTTGGATTTGCTTTCTATTGGTTGATGTTTTGCAGGTGTTTTGGGCTGAGATGATGATGGAGATGGCTCAGGCTGGCTAGGAATCACATTTGGTGCAGATTCAGGTGGAGGTGGAGTTTTAACACTTCAAGGTGGAGATTGAAGAATATATATATATATATGAGGTGGATATATATTATGTGAAGTGTTATGTTCTAATTGGCTGATTACTTATTGACGTGGCGTGGACGTGGCTTAACCTCGTGCGTTTGATCTTATTACCGTCCAATGTCTCTCATTCGCTCTTGGCTTTTGTCTCATATAAATAGGAACACGGGTTGACCGAAGTCATAACCCTTCCTCTCTCAACTCTTTCGTTCTCTCTCGCCTCTTTCATACGCTAAACCTAGTTTGTAGAAGGTCAATCTCTGATTATTCTTGTAATCGATTAGATAGCTTCTTGTTAGTAATATCTCGTGTAATTTGTGATAATCATCTTGATTAATCACTAGATAGCCTTATTCATTAGATTAGGGTTCGAGAATTAGATTAGAAGTGGTATTCATTCGATTGATTGGTTTTGTATTGTAAGGCGGTTCTGAATATTGTATCTCTTGTGATCTCTAGTAGCCGAGCACCTCTCATCGGAGCTCAACGTGGATGTAGGTCTGATTTGGACTGAACCACGATAAAATCCGTGTTCTTACTTTCTTGCTTTATTTCTTGTGTTTGTGGTTATTGAGTAGTGTGATTTGAGGTTATTATTGATAGAAAATTTACAACAAGGGTAAAACTTTATAGTCAACTTAAGGGAGCCACCACACACATTTAATGAGGTTCCTAATCAATCCCCTTGAACTCAAGATAGTACGTCTGATCAGGAGCGCATGAGAGGAAATAGTTCGTCAATTGAAGTTAATTCTACAAGTTTATGCTAATGTTGCCACGGTGGCTCAAACATGTTTAGAATTGTTTAAAAATATTTTTTGGTCAATTTTAACACACCCCAAGTGGGTCCTACAACCAAAAAAATGTTTTTACACTTATTACATATGGGAATTGAAGATTAAAAACCGTTACATAACTAATTTTGAAGATAGATGTGCCTGGGGAAGAAGAACAAGAAGGCAACCCTCCACATCCCCCCATTTCTATCCACATGTTCAACTATTTTTAGTGTAATTCTTTCTAAATTTTCATTCTATTTCTAATTATAACTATTTCATACTTTGTAATTAAGTTTTCAATTATGACATACACTTCTCATAGCTTGATAATTGCTTTATGTATGAACCATAATTGATGAATTTGATGTTTTTAGTATTTTGGGATATTCGCATTGAAATGAATTTTTTTATATTCAATGGATATAAACCTATATGAAACTTTTAATCCCTTACCTTGATCAAGTAGTGGGTTGGATTAGTATTTTGACTATGTCCGTAATGGTGTCAGGAGACAAAACTAGTTTATATGCGTTTGATGTTCGTCTAAAAACCGTGTGGTTTAGGCTAATCATATAGTCACGTAGGGTATGCTCTTACCACTAGACGACTTTTGTAAGGCGACTCGAGAGAGGTCCCTAGAGTCGAAATATAGCCCCTATCTACCCGGGAGGGATTTAGGGTGATTATAGAATCCCGGCTAACACAAAAAGACCAATTTTCCCTTATGTATAGAAACATCTAAATTGTCACTATCAGGAAATACTATGACGACTCAAGCTACTCTCATCTTATATTTTTAATCTAATTTCATTTTAGTCCATGTTCCATTTTATATCATTATCCTTTAAAGTTCATGTTTTACAATTTAGTCCCTATAGTTATTTAAATGATAAAAGTGCCAAACCCAAGTATAGTCCTTCCTTATACAACTTTGTCACAATTATTATTTCAAATACGCCTTAAAAACACAATAATTAACTCCATAATTCATGTTGATAACGATAAAATAATACTTAATTGTACTACTTGGGATGTCGCGTACACTTGCAAGAAGCCTTCCCCGAGAGTGGGTTTTATATCACGACCTAGGAGACACCAGGATTGTTGGATGATTTTATTTCATGGCTCCAATGGACTTATTCTTTTTGGTATAGAAGATGAATGTTTGTATAAAATAGGTTTTAATAGATTTTACACTGAAATTTATTACTTTTAAATGAGTTTACCCATTCTATCGAGGACTTATGCATATATTGTGTGTGTTCTGTAGACAAAAAACAATGTGTGATGCTAGTTTGATGTGATTTTTTTACTTACATACATGAGATCAACTATTTAAGTAATGTGTAATCTAACTAAGCCAAACCCAATACTAGATGTGTAGGATAATTTTTTAACTTCTCCAGCCAAGCCCAGTTTAACCGAGCTCAAATTTAAACAAGTCATGTCAGAGATGTTCAAACTTGTTTGTTTAACTTATTGGTTGAGCTCTTTTTGAGCTGAGTTTGAATTGTTCATTGATGTATCTCTATTTGTGATATATTAATCTATACTGGATACATCATTTTAGGGTTATTTAGTATTTAATTTTGGGATTTTCCCCATTTATTCATACTACACACTTTCTTGCCTAGTTTTAGGTATTTTGCTATTTTGTGAGCTTTTGGGCGTAATTTGTGTGTTATTTGTGTAACACTTAGGTATATGGAAGATATTACACCTATGGAACCTGATTTAAAGTAGAAAATAAAGTAAATCCTTTAGTCAAAGTAAAAAAGGCTAAGTTTGGATATATTAGGAAAGTAAAGAAGTTGCCAAAACTGTACATACGTTCACTAATTAATTTAATGCAGAAATTCGGTCTGGAATTAATAGGAGATTTTTATATGAGCAGATAGATCTTTCAAACGCAATCGTTTCCATATAATGTCATATCCGATAAGTAACGAATGAAGATATGACCAAATCAATATTTGCTAAGGTTTATCCCCACCTACAAGTTAGGAATACGAATTTTGGTAAGATCAGGATTCCTTAACTTGGGGGTTACTCCTAATTTCGACCAAGAGCCTATATATATCCATTCCCACCTTAGAGAAATCATTCTTGGTGTACTTAATCATCTAAAGACCAAGAGGAAGCTTATATCAAGAGAAGAGAAGACCAGAAGGAGTTGGACAACCATTCATGGCTTTCCAACCCTTCAAATTTGTAATTTATTTTATTTTTTCTCTGGTATGAACTAATTTTGTTTAGCTTGAGATTAGCATATGGGTATGAACCTAGACTTGTTTTATATCTATTTTAATTTGGGATGTCTTTTACATTTCATTGAAATCTGTGTTGCTATCTTTGTTTTTATGTGCTTTGATGTATTGTCTGTAGTTCTTACCGTGACAAACGTATAGGATTACCATAATAGCAGTTGGATGGTCACCTAGAAGAGGTGTAAAATTATTGAAACACCACATAAACATCTAGTGTGCGATAGTGATCTAGAAGGGATTGCCTAACTAGATAGTCATTA
Organism: Nemophila menziesii; assembly: GCA_029959085.1. NCBI lineage: Eukaryota > Viridiplantae > Streptophyta > Magnoliopsida > Boraginales > Hydrophyllaceae > Nemophila > Nemophila menziesii. The sequence goes on along the minus strand of JARWIR010000072.1, from coordinate 1,777,039 downwards.
GGGGTTGAGATTAACCACCAATCATTGCCCAAGGTCTCCTTACCCAAGTACCCTGGTAATTGTTAGGTCTTCACCAAAGTCCACCCGGAAGGGGTTTATGAGGAATATAGAATCATAGCTATTTCATATCACACAATTTTCCCTTACATAAATAGGTTATAACACAAGGCTAGTGGGGATTACTTGCTAGATCTCGAGCAAAACTCTCATACTACTTCTTTCTCTTTATTTATTTCCTGTCTTTATTTATTTAGTTAACTGTTTAGAGTCATAAAACACAAACAAATATTTCAGAATCTTTTCTTTATAGCGTATTATTATTCTAGCTTCTTTATTTGCACTCGATATTTGCATAAGTTCTTCCTGGCTTTCATAGTCTCTGAGGAACAAATTCTACTTCTCATTAAAACTTGCGTACGATCTATGATACTTGCAGTGAGTAACGTGTTTGGTTAGGGTGATTAGTTACATCTTTTATTATCCATATTTAATCACACCCTTTCAGCCACCATGTTTTTGGCAATGCAGCTGGGGACTACATCGTTAGTCCTTGTGCTTTTATTTAGTGATTTTATTTTAGTTAGTTCTATTTTACGCTTTTGTTTTTGGTTTTGGTTATTTCAGGTTATTCAGATTGGAAGTCCGATAAATTTTGATCTTTCCATCTCATTCAGAGTGCAACCTTGAGGAATCCGCACTCCAGAAATACAAGCCGCTACTGATCCATGCATGATTGAACAATTTTCGAGTTATGGCCGATTTAGTGGTGCTGCACATTAGGATCCAGTTGGTTATATTTAGAAATTCATGCAGATCTGTGATGCCTACATCATCAAAGGTGTTACTCAGGAACAAATGTACTACGTTATGTTCAAGTTCATTTTAACCGGAAATGAAAGCGATTGGTATGATTACAAACACCGTGATTCAATTCTAGATTGGGATAAACTCTAAGAAAAATTCCTAGATCGATTCTATCGGATTTAGTAGACGCTTAAAAGATATGTTAAGTTAGAAAAATTTATACAAGAAGAAGGGGAAAGTGTTGGTGAAGCATGGTTACGTTTTAATGAAAAGAAAGCGAGGTGTCCATTCCACTTCTCCTCGCCCGAATATCAATTAACCATGTTCTATGGAGGACTCAACAATGAGTCCAAGGCAAAGGCAAATAACTTGGGAGATGGAAGTTTTGTGTTATTAGATATAGAGAATGCTCGTATCATCATGGAAAGAGTTCTTGAAACTGAAAGAAGTTGGTCGTTAGAATCTGAAAAAGAAGAATATACCTTAGAAGCTCTAAGGATCGAAGAATTAACCCAACAACTAAAAGAATTACAATAAAAAATCAAGTTTAGAGAGCAGTTTCGTAGCTCAGGTAAATCAAATACACACAATACCTCCATTTCCTGGCTGTGGACAAAGAAATTATTTGTGGGAGAGTTGCATTAACAATCCAGCTTCGATTTCCTTCGTATCTCATCAAAAAAACCATTATTTGAATGGTAAATATAATCCTCAAGGAAGTCACGCTAATTATTATTCCCCACAGAATCAAAATTGGGTCAGAAATCAAGGTTACTATTATCTAACTCAACCGCAAAATTATTATCAAGCTCAACCACGACCAATATATCAATAAGTTCTAACTTATGAAGATTATTATCAATATCAACATCATAATTTGTATTCAACGCAACACGCTACATATGATCAACCTTCACTGCAACCTTCAGATAACAGTTTGGATCAAAATTTTGATAAATTCATAGATACTTTGAAGGAAAACATGAAGGTGAGTCAACAAAGATTTAAAGAACAAGAGAGGGTTATTAAGGAGCTCGAAAATACACTATCACAAATTGCTAGTTCCATACAAATCCGGCCAAAAGGGCCACTTCCTAGCGATACTATAAACCCTCAAGATAATGCTTGTAATGCAGTTAAATTAAAAAGTGGAAAGCAAATACCTCCACCTAGAGTGGAAGAAACAAAACAACCAAACGAACCAACCCCTATTAATGAAAAGGTGGTTGAAGAAATAGTTGAAGATAAAACTGAAGTGGTAATTGAACCAAATAGTGTCTCTACAGAGAAGACACCAGAAAAGAAGAAAATCTTAGTGGTAAACAACTCATGTCCTCCATCACCGTTCCCATCACGTGTCAAAAACAAGAACAATGAAAAAGAATTCAAGTAGTTCCTTTACATGGTGAGAAAATTAGATATCAACATACCATTTGTAGAAGTATTCAAGACAATGCCAAAATATATTAAATTCATGAAGGACATTCATTCTAACAAACGAAGCTTAGAATATAGGGAATTTATTAGATTAATTGAGGAGTGTAGTGCTATATGCCAAAGCAAGTTGCCACCAAAGCTACAAGATCCCGGAAGTTTTACATTTTCTATTTCCATTGGCGAAAGATGGAACGGGAAAGCTTTATGTGATTCAGGCGAGAGTATCAATCTCATGCCAAAGTCCCTGTTCGAGAATCTCAACATAGGAAAGGTGGTACCTACTTCAGTGGTATTACAAATGGCGGATCGCTCCCTCTCCCAACCAGTAGGTAAAATTAAAGATGTTTTAGTTAAAACTGGTAGTTTTATATTTCCTTGTGATTTTATTATTCTTGACTACAAAGCGGATAGCCACAGGGCGTACACTAATAGATGTTGAGAATGGTGAATTGATCATGAGGGTCCAAGACGAACATGTTAAATTTAAGGTATTTAAAGCGATGAAATTCCCTGGTTCTTAATGAGATTGTTTGTTCTTAGACGCTATTAAACATGTTGTGAAGAAGAGAACTAGAAAACATGCTATAAAGGTTCCAAGAGAACCCAAGAAATAAAGAGAGAAAGAGGAGTTCTGAATAGACGAAGAAGTCACATTGAAAAATCCTGCTCCTCCACAAGATGCACGTATGCCCAAAAACTCTTGGTTGAGACTATTCATGGCTACCAAGAATAGATCTGAGAAGTTTGTGGGAGTAAAAGGCAATGGATTCAAATTTTGCGTGGTAGATATTGATAAGCTCACTTACTGCGGGGGATCTGATGTTAACAAATAATCACCGAGGTACACATCTAACTTTGAATGACGTTAAACAAAACTCCTCTTGGAAGACATCCCTTGTTTAAATTTCTTTTTAGATTAGTTTTATGTTGTATAGTGTATAATCTTAAGTTAGTGTATATTTGTAATGTGTTTACAAGCTAATACGAGAGAAAGGTAGTGTGCTAATGTGCAGGAAATGATTTTGGGGTAAAAAACAAGGAAAATTTGTGCAACCCAGCAGCTTGGTGTGGTACATCACACCCTAGCCACTGTGCACCGTACCCTAGATTACCGTGTCGACACACGCGCAAAACCGTGCCACAGTGTCATCCAGGGACTTTTTTTGGTACACCGCACGAACTCCGCAGTGCACCACATGAGGAAAAATCGTTACAACGGTTTGGAATTTAGGTTCATGAACGAGAGAAACATAAGAAACCGTGTCGTCAAGAGTGCGCGTGACCGTGACACAGTCCACAAACAGAACGTTCATGTACCGTCACAACCGTCAAGGAAATTGGGGTCAACACCGAGAGGTCAAAGTCCAATACCGTTTCGTCAAAAGCGAAGACCCGTGCCACGGGTGCATGACGTCACCTGCGGTATACCGCAGGACATCCGTGGTGCACTGTAGGAAGGCGGTTTTGAAGAGGAATTTGATTCCAAATAGGATTCTTACCTTACAAGAGTTAAACCTAGCCTCTTCCAACCTTCCCAACACGAAATTTTCAGACACAAACACTATAAATACACCTTGAAGCTTGATTAAACCTTCAAACAAACACAATAACATCACCAATCATTCCTCCATCTTCCATAAACACATATTATTCATCAAATCCATTACACAACACCACAAAACACCAAAGATCATCAAGTTTTCATAAGTTCTAAATTATTCCTTCTTCTACTATTGATAATCATTCATCCAAGCAACAACCTCAAGCCACACCAATCTTTCATAACTTTATTCCATACTTGGGGCATCTTGAGTTGTGGGTTAAACAAAGATGACTAACAGAACATATGCTATGTATTACAAGAAGAAGTGTTACATCATAAGGAAGAGAAAGAATTTACCTGGAACAACAAAAGAGAAGGCCATTGATCTTGATGAGCCAATTGCAAAGAACCCAAAGCTCGAGGTAACATCACGACCACTACAAAGAGTTACAAAGAGAATGATTGTACCAGTCAAGACTAAAGAAAAGACACCAATCCAATATCAAGGTTCATCTTCAAATCTTAATGATAAATTAGGATATATATATCTACACCTCCAACATGGGCAGTAACATTGATGGAAAAGGTCAATAGATTAAAGTACGATTATAACTCCTGTTGGACGGAAATTATAAGGGTAAACTACGTGATGAACAATATTACGGAAGAATTGGATATAGATAATGATTCTTCTTTAGAAGAGGAATGAAAAAGGATACTTTATGGCAAAATACCACCTTCTAATCCTTCTCCTTAATTGATTATATGCATTAGTTTAGTTTAGCTTTAAATTTTATTGCTTTATTGAGTCTTTTTCAAGGCGTGGGGACACGTCAAACTTTTGGATTGGGGGTGGGGATTCGTTGTCATCATCTTTATTTGTGTTTTTGCATAAAATTTAAATTTTTTAGGGTTACAATTGGCATAGAATATGATGAATGTGCCTATTGAGCATGTTTTATTTAAGTCAATTATAGTAAGTAGTATGTTTTTGAACAATGTAACAAATATGTTTAGTATGCATGTATGAAAACATGAAGTAAAAGATAGGGTAGATTAATAAGAAACGCGTATGAAGTGTTAAGTTGGAACTTTGGGTGAGTTAACCGGTGTGTAGAATGTGACGTTTGAAATTAGTTGAAAACCCGCTTGTTTATGGACTAATAGTGAAAAAGTAACTAGATCTGGTAGTTAGAAAAGTGAATAAGGTGGTTCTTTCATATTTAAGCCACTTAAAGCCTTTTTGCTTTCTCACCTTTTATCTGAATATTATTATTATCCTTCTTAGCCCCCCTGAGCCTTTCTAAATCCTTTTATTAACCACATTACAAGCCATACCCCTTAGTTATAGGACTTAACCATATGACCCGCACTCGATTCGCAAAACCTGAGACAAGTTGTTTTAGAGCTTGAGTTTGGGGTGGTGGGTTTCATCATTGGGAAACATTGTTGATTGGGAATTTAATTGTAATTGTGATATTATTGATAATGATGAGTTTATTATTGTAAAACTTTGTCGGGGTAAAAGTATTGAAAAAAAATGAAAAAGTAGCATGATATCTCACAATAAAAGAGAGTCATAGCGAGCTTTCAAAAGAAAAGAGATATATGGAAAATATTTGGACCGGTAAAGTGGAATTTGTTATGTAATCATTATGAAAAGATTTTATTAGGTTATTTGAGGATGCAAACTAAAACATCAAAATTGGGTTGAGTGAGAACATCTTCGAGTGAAACTCAAGCTATAGGGCGATTCGTTGATGGAATGTGAGGAGAGAGCCATAAAATCACTTTTCATTATTCAAATATATCATACAGTCCCTAAGCCACATTATAACCATAAAAACCTTAGTATTTATAGCTACTTGGTGGAGGAGAAATGGAACCATTCGGGCGTAGGTAAGTGGACCATTGGATACTATATTAGGATCTATGATCACCCTATAGCTATTAACACGAACTAAGTTGAAGACCTCTCCTTCTGGCATTGCGAAGTTAATCTGGACGTGAATTTATGGATTGTTGATTATGTGTATATTAAGCATATGTGTGTATTATTTCTCTAGCATTACTACAAGAGACTTTTTAGATATTTTGCTCTAGGATCGTTAATTGTCTTCTTCTTCTTCTTCTTCTTTATTTATTGTTACTACCCTACTATTTTTATCTTTATTGTATCGGAACGATACAATTTTGAGTTGGGGGCCTTGATGTCTCTCTATTTGTGATATATTAATCTATAGATGACTAACTGGAATTTCGATACATTAAACAAGATTTGTACCATAAGAGATATGATGGAAATTAGGAAAATACCAGTGATGCAGTTAGAGAAAGATGATTCAATTGTATGGACCGCAACAAAAGATGGAAACTACACGACAAAATCGGGCTACCACCGTTTAGTGCAAATAGAAGATAACAAAACGGGCCAAACGTCCCATGAAGGGGAACTAAATAAGAAGATATTATACAACATTATATGGGAGTCAAACATCCCATTAAAGGTCAGAAATTTTGCATGGAAAATCCATAATAATGCCATTCCGATAAAATGTAATCTTGGAAAAAGGAAATGTATGGAAGATGAAACATGTGAATGGTGTGAGGTCGGAAAAGAAAATATTGAACACATTTTTCTTAAATGCCAATTCAGTAAAAGTGTATGGGCTAACTCACAATTATAAATAAGGATTGAAGATAATTTTGAAGGTAAGATAGGTGAATGGACAATTAAAATTATTGATAGTTATTCAGCAAATGGTTGAGATCAGAGACTCGTGACTGGGATCGTATTATTAACACTATGGAATATATGGAAGGCTAGGATGAAGGGCTTTTTTGAAAAAAAGAAGTGAGTAAACCAAGAAATCATTGAAAAGAAAAAATTTACTATTAGACATATTTTTGGGGAGACGACTGATAAAAATCAAAGAAAATCAGGAGCCAAGGAGAAGTTAACGGAACTGGATGATGATGAGAACCCAAAATTAAGCGATGAAAATGATATGATTTGGCTATGTGATACATCACATGTGAACAGCTGGGAACCAACGAGCATGGTGTCTATCTCGGTTAATAAAGAAGGGATGATATCTAATCTAAATACGAAAAGAGCAAGAATCAATGGCAGCCTAGAGGGAGAAGCATGGTCGATTTTTTTGGCCATGAGAGCGGCTGCTGAACTTGGAGCTAAGAGTAGTTCTTTCTACTCTGATAACTTTAAGTTAGTTCAAGGTATTAATGGTGGAACAGGGTCGACTGGAGGATTTGCCCCATGATTTCAGAAGTATGGAGGTGGATAGGCCATTTCACAGAATGGAAGGTGAATCATGTGAAAAGGAAGTTCAATGGTGTTGCGTATACACTCGCAAAATGTGTCAGGAACAATATTGTTATTTCTTGTCCCCCTAATGTTTCTTTAGTCGAGTTTTATTCTAGTATTAGTAGGTTATATTCGTCTTGTATCAGGAACTGATGTTTGCTTTCTTGTGACAAAAAAACAACATTTTAGGGTTATTTAGTATTTAATTTTTGAATTTTCTCCATTTATTCATACTTTTCACTTTCTTGTCTCGTTTTAGGTGTTTTACTATTTTGTGAGCTTTTGCTCTTAATTTGTGTGTTATTTGTGTAGCACTCAGGTATATGGAAGCTATTACACCTATGGAAATTGATTTAAAGTAGAAAATGAAAGGAAATCCCTTATTCAAAGTAAAAAAGGCTAAGTTTGGATATATTTGGGAAGTAAAGAAGTTGGCAAAACTGCATATATGTTTACTAATTAATTTACTGCAGAAATTCTGTCTGGAATTAAGAGTACGTTTTAATATGAGCAGATAAACCTTTCAAACGCAGGCGTTTCCATATAAAGAACGTCAAAATCCGATAAGTAAAGAAGGAGATATAACCAAATCAATATATGTTAAGGTTTATCCTCTCCTACATGTTAGGAATACGAATTCTGGTAAGATCAGGACTCCTTAACTTGGGGATTACTTCTAACTTCTACCAAGGGCCTATATATATATATATCCATTAATACCTTAGAGAAATTGATGGTAGTAATGGTGAGGTTGCTTTGTTTGTGGGAAGGAGAAGATGGGGACGAAGGGTTGAGTCTTCCAGGAGGCGACGAAAGGCTGGAGAGCGGTGACGGGTTGCTCATTCTTCCAGGCGTCGGTTTTCTCAGCTATGGCGGCGTGAAGATGGATGTGGGATCGTGGATTGTTGGTGGAGAAAAGGCTTGTTGGTAAAGAAATATCCACGAAGGCCGGCAGGGTGTTCGTGGAGGAGGGGCCATGATGCGTTGTTTTTCTTGTGCAAGGCGGCAAAGATGGATGGACGGGGCTGGTGAGAGAGAGAGAGAGAGAGAGAGAGAGAGAGAGAGAGAGAGAGAGAGAGAGAGAGAGAGAGAGAGAGAGAGAGAAAGAGGGTAGGGTTGGGTTGGTTTTTTTATTTCAATAGGGATATTATTTTAGTTGTTTTTTGTTACTATGAGTATAAGAAGGATGGGGGAGATTTTTGGGCTTTTACCTTATTCTAGTTGGGTTTAGTTGGTTTAGTTAGGATTGGGACTTTGTGAGTATTGTGTATGTTACATAGACCTTTAAAAATAATTGTCCCTTTTTTTAACCTCTTAGTATAACTTCTTTATCATTCATGAATGACGTATCACAGAAGAGGTTGATGTCAGAGTAAGAGTTATCCCCATTATCCAAAACAGAGGATGATCTTAATATTGAAAGAGCACAACTCCATATGTATTCATTGAAGTCTGTCATAATCTTGTTTCTGAGAATCATAACCAGCTTGTGTTTAAATACATTTAAATAACTCAACACGAGAACTTACATCAAAACGATTCTCATGTTTGACTTAACAAAAAGGAAAAAAATATTAATAAAAAGAAAAAAAGAATCCGACAAATAAAATATTAGAATCATCATAAATTGGTTACGGACATTTTGGGATACCTAGCTAGTGTATCAAGTGGGGATGAGTGAGCACGTTAATGAGCAAGCTCAAGTTCCAGGGTGATTAATTGGCGACTAGTGAGAAGAAAGAGCCAAAAACCACTCTAAATTACTTAAATTATATCACACCCTAACTTAAGGCTATGTTATAACCGAAGACCTTATATTTTTAGTTATGTGTATAAGTAATATTTGAGCAAAAAGGAATTAGTTTAGTGGACAATTAGTCATCGTGGGAGGATCGAGGAACAACCTATAGTCACCGTTTCGAACAAAGTAAAAAAAAATCTTCTTGCATTGTGAAACTAATTCATTCTTGATATTATATTGTGTTAATTACTTGTATTATAAGAACATTTGTATATAATTTCTTAAGCATGACTCCATGAGACTTGTTTGGAATTGATTTGGGATCATTACTCTCTTCTACCTTGCATGGCTTGTTAGATTTTGGCTCCTGTTTTTGTATTTATTTTGTCAAGACGACAAATTTTTGAGTTGCGGGTCTTGATGCCTCTTCTTTTATGATAGATATATAGGGTCAAGATACCTCATTTACAGGGGTTATTTGACTTATTTGCAAGATTTATGCCTCGTATGCAATTTTGTTTGGATTTTTGGCTCATCTCTATATTTCAATTTTTTTGGAGCTTTTTGAGTTAATTGTGTGCTAAGTGTGTAGATCTTGGGTACATGAATGATATATGACCCCAGGATGATGCAAAGAGTCAAGAAGCAAAAGTCAAACTCAAGTCAAGGCGTGAAAGGATTAAAAGTTTACCTGAAGTCAACCTCAAGTCAAGGCGTGAAATAATAAAAAGTTACCTTAGGAGGTCAAATGCAATTAAGGGCAAAACTTTATAGTCAACTTAAGGGAGCCACCACACACATTTGATGAGGTTTATGATCAACCCCCTTGAGCTCAAGATAGTACTTCTAGTCGGGAGATCATGGGAGGAAACGGTTTGTGAATTGAAGTTAATTCTACAAATTTATGCTAATGTTGCCACTTTTGCTCAAACCTGTCTAGAATTATTTAAAAAGGTTTTTTGGTCAATTTCGACACACCCCAAGTGGGTCCTACAACCCAAAAATGTTTTAACACTTAACATATAGGAATTAAATATTAAAAATCGTTACAAAACTAATTTTGAAGATAGACGCACCTGGGAGAATAAGCAAAGAAGAACAAGAAGACAACCCTCCATATCCCCCCATTTCTATCCACCCGTTCAGCTATTTTCAGTGTAATTCTTTCGAAATTTTCATATTAGTTCTAATTATAACTATTTTATAATTTGTATTAAGTTCTTAATTATGACATACACTTCTCATAGCTTGAGAATTACTTTATGTATGAACCACAATTGATGAATTCGGTGTTTTCTTGTATTTTGCGATATTCATTGGATATAAACCTATATGACATTTTTTTAATCCCTTATCTTGATCAATTAGTGGGTTGGATTTGTATTTTGACTACATCCGGAATGGGGTCAGAATCCAAAACTAGTTTATATGCATTTGATGTTCGTCTAAAAACCGAGAGGTTTAGACAAATCAGATAGTCACGTAGGGTATTCCCTTAACCACTAGACGACTTTTTTAAGGCGACCCAAGAGAGATCCCTAGAGTCGAAAGATAGCCCCTATCTACCCGGGAGGAATTTAGGGTGATTAAAGAATCCCGACTAACGGAAAAAGACCAATTTTTCCTTATGTACATAAACATCTGAATTGTTACTATCAGGAAATACTATGACTACTCAATCTACTCTCATCTTATATTTTTAATCTAATTTCATTTTAGTCCATGTTCTATTTTGTATCATTATTCCTTTAAAGTTCATGTTTTACAATTTAGTCCCTATAGTTATTTAAATGATAAAAATACCAAACCCAAATACAGTTGATGTCTCCTCTTTTGTTCTATATTTATATGTTTAGGAGACATCAAATTAGCTGCTAATCTGGCAATTTTAATAGACTTTTAGTAATAATATGCAATATTCCAATTTCTCTCCTTCGATTTTAGTATTTTTGATTTATTAAACTTTTGCACGTAATATTGTGTATTTTAGTGAAAAGTTTGTAGGTTTTGAATACTAGCTAGGAGAGGAGTTCGAGAATAAATTCAAAGATCGTGATATGGAGTCAAAGCATAAAGACAAATCCCGAAGAAATTGAGATTTTAGAGCTGCAAATCTGGAAAGTTGCAAATCAAGATTTAGCCGCTGACTTGTGAAGAGAAAACGTGCCCCCATTGAGTTACAGAACTTTAGCAACTGGAATGAGGTCAATCGGACTTGAAACGAGTCGGTTAGAGTTGTTTTAGTGGAGGTGGTGAATCAGTTACGGGATTTTGGGCTAAGATAATGGACTTGGCCCTTTATTATTTCGTTTAAACATTAGCCGAGGTCCAAGTCCGATTTTGATAAGTATAAATAGGGATTTTGACTTCTATTTTTCACACAATTCATTATTCACAAAGTCAGACAAGAAGAAAAGAAGCAGAAGCAAGGAAAAGAAGAAGCTTGGAGCTGGAGACTGTATATATCTCCACTTTGCAGCCGAATCATCTTCCTAATTAGGTTTCTTATATCTATTTCTGTAAAACAATTATGAATTCTTTTCAATTTATTTTCTTAGTTTTTACGATTATGAGCTAATTTCATTTGGTACTTGAGAACGCGTAATGGGTTGAACCATAATCTATTTCATTCTATGTCTTTGAATTTGGGATTAATCTAATTGAAATCGAATTGGGTATTTAATATTTTTCTTTAATTTATGCTTATTGACTATTATTGAAGTAGCTAATCAATATTAGGACTTAGTGCTTAGGCTATTCCAATTAGTGACAATTGGATCACCTTGACGGGGGGTCTAGGTACAGAACTAATTAACGAGTGTAGGATAGAAATTATTTGACCTTGACAGGCTTAATTAATCTTACGGCCAATTGGGTAATTAGGTTTTAATCATTCGAAGGTGGACTATATTCACCCTGACGGGGTTTGTAGCACCTGAGAAGGGCTCCTTAGTCCACCCTGACGGGGGTAAGGAGATAATTGAATCCCGACCAATATTATTTACCAAATTCGTCCCTTAAACAATACATGGAATGATTTGATTTAGGTGAAACCCTAGCGTTACTCGAGTACTACCTCTCATATCTTGCGTCCAACTATTTTTACTTGCGTCTAGCTTTATATTTGCATTAATTTAGTCTTTTCAATATTTGTCTTAGTTATTAGAAAAACAAACAACCACTCTTAAAATAATTTACTTGCTTTCCGTGCAATTAATCACTATCTGATAAGCATTAGAGTCAACCAATCCGTCCCTGAACGAATCTGTTTATCACTATTATTACTTGGGACAACCGTACACTTGCGGTTGTAGTTCTCTTTTCTTATTGCATTTATTTTAGAACACACTAAGGACCACCAACAGTCTTTCCCTATATAACTTTGTCACAACTATTATTCCAAATACACTTTAAAAACATAATAATTAACTCCACAGTTCATGTGGAGAACGATAAAATATTACTTAATTGTACTACTTGGGACGTCGCGTACACTTGCAAGAAGCCTTCCCCGAGTGTGGGTTTTATATCACGCCCGACCCCAGGATTGTTGGATGATTTTATTTCATAGCTCTAGTGGACTTATGCTTTTTGATAAATAAGATGAAAGGTTTTTATAAAACGGATCTTAATAGCTTTTAGACTGAAATTTATTACTTTTATATGAGTTTACCCATTCTATCGAGGACTTATGCATATATTGTGTGTGTTCTGTTGACAAAAAACAATGTGTGATGATAGTTTGATGGGAACTTTTTTTACTTACATACATGAGATCAACTATCCAAGTAGTACGTAAGCTAACCAAGCCAAGTCCAATACCAGATGTGTAGGATTATTTGTTTAACATCTCAAACCAAACCCATCTTAACAGAGCTCAAATTTAAACTAGTCATGCGAGAGATGTTCAAACTTGTAACTTATTGGTCGAGCTCTTTTGAGCCGAGCTTGAATTGTTCATGATTTTTTTTAAATGTTTGAAACGGAGTTTCCATGAACGGTTGGTATTGGATGGATTACGTGGTATGAAACTATGAAACATAATATTAATTTTAATAATAATAGTCTAAAGAAATATAAAATGTCTAAGTTAATATTGAAGGTTTAGTAATACATTCACAAGTAAATATATATTAATTTACAATCTTAAATATAAACGAGCATATACGGGTTTATTTTCTTACCGAGTTCAAATTGAAACTTGAGTTTGAACTTATTTATAAACAAACGAGTTAAAACAAACTCTTTCTCGAGTTGAGCTCGAACTGACTTGTGAGCGGTTGGATTCATTTACAACCAAATGTTATATTTTGTTGTGATTATTAAATGAGTTTGTTGATTTAATTTATTTAGTCTTGAATATTTTTCATGAAAAATTTATATTTTTCTTTTTGTTATATTTGTTTATTTGTAACAAAGAAATCTTTTAAAATGAATCACGCTGTTCTACAAAATTTGTTCACTTACTAAAAGTGTTGTTCCAAAAATATTGTCCATTTAGCATTTCAAGACAATTTTAAAATATTTTTACCATTATTATCCTTACTTTAATTTTTAATTATAAATATTACTTTATTACTAATCACACATTTCTATAGTGCAATAGATATGTATGGTTAAATATACACCACAATCAAGAATTATTAATATGTACTATATTTTATAATGTTGAGCTCAATAATGATATTTCTTAATTTATATGAAAAGTTAAGTGGACAAATTTTGTGGAGCAAAGGGAGTAACACTTTACTATATTAATACTCCATCTATTTCACAAATAATGTCCACTTACTAAAATGGTAGGTATCTTTTTCAATTTTTTCCACTATCATCCTTATTAAATATTGAAATTTATATTTTCAATACATATTTAAAATATCAAGACACTGTATGAGGGATATTTTGTAATATTGAATGAAATTATTATATTTTTTAATATGTATGAAAAACTAAGTGGATATTATTTATGGAACAGAAGGAGTAATTAATAATAATGTTAGAAAAATTAGTAGATAATCCTTTACTCTGGATGTAGCGCTAATCGTTTTTAAGGCAGTAATTCACCATGTTACTACAATCAAACTCTTTTATATTTCTTTTTTAAAAACCGCTTTTGTTTTTTATCCTTTTGGTTCTTCCATTATTTTTTAACACTATTAACCACCCTTTACAAATCTGTATCAATCTATTAGCAAAATTATTAATCAATCAAGTTGTTGCCTCATACATCAACCACCATGAATAATCCAAAAAATCAGTATAAGTCAAATCAACATAGGTAGTTAGGCGACAACAAACAACATAGGAAGTGAGGCGACACCAGATAGCGACTCTGATGTTTTAAAAAAAATGATCACGCTTTGTTAACTTAACAAAACCAGATCAATGGAGACGCTTGGCAGAAATACGCTGCGATATTGCATCATTTAGTGTGTTTTCTGGTGGCTTTTGGAGGCGACAAAGAGTGGTGGTTGAGTTCTGATAGGCCTGTCAAGGTGGTAGAGCGTATTTTGGAGTGGTTAGTGCTTTTTGTTAGTGGCGTATTTTGCGGTTGTTTCATTTTTTGGCAAGATCCGAGAGAAAGGGAGTTGACTATGGCGTGATGAGAGAATTAAATATAATAAGGGTTGTTTAGTTAATTGGAAAATAAAATTAGTAATAGTGGGGATTGTTATGAAACTATTTCGAAGGATATTGATCCTTAGTCCATAGACTAATATTCTATGTATGAAGCCCATGAAAACAAAATCTTAATCGTGTCCAAAAAAATGAAAACAAAACCTTAATAGAGTTTACTTAGAGAACAAGTTGTCTTTCTCTATAAATAGGGTTCTCCATCGTATAGACACGTTCTCATACGGTCAATAATACTATTCGGTCCTCCTCTTATTCTTTGTCTCTTACTTTTTCTTTTACTTTCACAATACGTTATTAACACGATAACCTCTACTTTCCGAGTTATCATCACACTAGTTTCCACATCCAACTTTCAAATAACCAATTAATTTTATTAATTTTGTCTCAATTGATGCTTATCGAATAACATATAAATACTTTAATAATTAATTAGGTAAATATTCACCTTTTCTTTTTAGCTTACTATGAATAAGGAAAGAAAATCAAAAGAAAAGTAAATATAATAAAATGTTCTTCAATGGTAGCAGTGTTGTTTTTATGTTATACATCATTAGTCCATAAATGGTTGTCCTATTTTTCTTCGCATACAAATTAAGAAAAAAAATTATTAGATTTTGTGTTTATTAATATATCCTTCGTAAAGTATTTTGAATTCTTAAATTTTTATTAGAAATCAAATATTAATATTTAAATAGTGGTAGATGTAGTATCACATAAAAAAATATCTTAATTTTTTGAATATATAATCTTTTGTAGACAACTACTTTTAAAAATAGTGACAACATTTTGTGAATAAAGAAAAACATGTTTATTTGAATTTTATGTTATTATATTACTAATTTGGGTAAAAGTGAATAATATACCTTTTTGAACAATTTTTTTTTTTTATAAAAATTTCTTTAAACATGATTTTTGCACTTTTTTGGTACGTGATCCAGGATTGTTTGCACACACCACGACTAATTGCACAGGGATATACACGCCTATATTTCCGGGTAAATCAGAACTAAGCCATTCACACTTGTTAACAAATGAAAAAAAATTAAAACTTGTAAAGAGAAACAAAAGTCATTATTACTTGACTCTTGACAATTTTCTCGTTGATAAAAAATCACTTTAATAAATCTTGATATAAAATTCGCGATAAAGTCACAATATTATAAAGGTTAAAGTTATGAACATACTCTTTTAATTATAAAATAAAGAATTATTACTATATAAGTTCTCAAAATAACATTAACTTTTTTCTCCATTTTTTTTAATATCCTTTTAAAAATCCTCTAAAAAATTTCTTTTATTTTTTATTTCTTTTTCATTTTTCGTTTCTTTTAATTATTTTTTTACCCTTCTTTTATTTTTGTATCTCTTTATTCTTTCTTCTCTTTCCTCCAGCCACGTTTTCATTCTTTATTCTCTTCTTTTCTCTGGATCTTCACTTCTATTTCCATCATTTTTTCTTTTCACTTTTTTTAAAAATATTTTTGCTGCAATTGATACTTGATTGGTCATCTACAACCACGTAATTTTGTATCTCTTTTCTTAACCTCAATTCTTTTTTTTTTTGCTTTTTTGTCCATTCTTTTCAACAATTCTTACTGGATTCTTTGTCTTTTGCAGTGTTAAGTCGTTAATTCTTATCTTATTAGTAATCTTAGAAAGAACCAAATAGAAATCTTTATTTCTCAAGTGTTTTTAGTTACAAATAATTGTTAAACTTGGACTAAAGTACGCTATTAACCTGTCAGTCCCTGTGGAGACGATACTTTCTTATCACTATTACTACTTGTGATGACTCAAACACTTGCGAGCAGTTATTATCCAAGGGTATATTATTTATCACACCTCAATGAACATCAATCACATTGAAATTCCACATGGTTTTAAAGAGATCAGTGAAGAGTGTATCGTGGCAAATCGATAATGAAATGGAAAATAATGCTCTAATAATGAGAAAATGGTCTACTTCTTAGGTTAGAATACCTTGGTCGAAGGAGAATGGGAAATTTTAGAAGTTGCATGTCAAAAAATAATCAGCCACAAGTAGTTGAACCATACATATTAGCCATACTAGTGACAACCGAGGTAGCCAACTCGTATAACCCGATACATGCGGCTAGGGAAGGTGTAGAACCATATATCACGACCTTATATACATCATCCAGAGGTTTAGAACCTTATATTCCGGATATGCCGACAATCAGTGGGGAAATTGAGTCTCCGAAGATAGTGTCGTAGTACCTAGATAATTTCTTACATTAACTTACTAGTCAATGGAGGCCTCCGCCAGAGAAACAGAGAAGAACGCCTCCATTTGTTCATATTATTGATAATACCAAGGGAATAGTCGGGGATATATAGAAACTCGATACACAGGTGTTGGATAAAGGGAAGAAAAGTATATGCTGGAAGTTCGTCAAAGAGTACGAAGACCAACTAGTTTTGAGGAAAGGTAGATGTCCAATCAAATGTTGATGGCAAATAAAAATAAATCATATGTCCTGGGAAATATTTGACACTCCAAGGCAAAATAAGTTTAAACCACCAACGATGCCGACATTCGACGGGATTATCGATCTTAAAGCTCATGAGTGTGTGAATCAGATGCACATGGAGTTCATTGTGGAATCTGATGCAGATTATTTTCGAGTTTTCCCTGCTACTCTAACAGGGAATTAACAAAAGTGAATTTTCAAGTTACAACCCAAGTCAATGTATAATTTCTCACAAGTAGTTGATGATTTTCTGTGCAGGTTCCCAAACAAGGCCAATGACCAGATAAATTCAAATATATTGGATATATGCCAAAAGAAGAATGAAAATATTTAGTCTTATATGGACCGGTTCACAAAAATTGCGTATAATGTTGAGTATTTAGACCAGTCTACTATGTAATATGCATTCATCTAAGGGTTATTCAAACTTGACTTTCAGATTTGTTTAGCTGCAAGGTCTAATCCACATCATGCGACATAATAGTCGCACCGAGGATATACATATACATAGAAAAAATATGAAAGAGTGTCCTGGTAAAAGCTAAAGTTAGAAAATGTGATGAATAATGCTTTATGTCAAATAAGAAGTGATTGATAACAGAAAACCGGTGAAGTAGGTGGGTATAAGGGATTCAGAAGATTCAAGTCGTATGACGAAGATATAGCATGAGAGAGTAATAGAAGAGTATGTGATAAGTATCCTTATGAGATTCAATGATAATAGAAATATATATGGAAGAGAAATAGGTGTACATGCCACCTAAATTGTATGTCGATGCCGTGACGAGAGACAATACAAAATATTGTCATTTCTATAAGGACCAAGGTCATGAAATTGAAAGGTTGGGAGATTTGGGTAAGTTGCCTTGTCCCTTCGAGGGTAATGTAGGAATCAAAAAAATCCAAAGGAAAATCAAGACCCTATCATCAGGAAAGAAAACATGAAATAATAAATCATGTCTATAGAGACATTAAGCTTAGAAGTCAAGCCGCAAACCCCAATCCAAGCAAGATGGACATAGGTACAAATTTGAGGTAAACACAATTTTAGGAAGGTCTGAGGGTATTTGACATTATGGGTATGAGGTAAATGTCATAGCAAGGTTGCCTGAGATTAGAAGAGATTATTGTTGCGTGGTAAACACAATAGTCAAGGGGTTCTGAGAGTGGACACTCTAGAAACAAAATGAAAGAATACATGCATGCAACATAGACCATGCATCATTTCTGCAGTCCTAAACATGGTGATGTGGTACAATTTACTGATAAGGACGCCAGTATGCTAGTTTCCGCCCATGACAATCAGTTAATAATCTTAGCATCCATTGGAAACGGGTTGATGCGTCGAGCATTAATCGATGCAAGAAGTTTGGTAGACCTGTGTTATGCAGGTGTATTTAATCAATTGAAGATAGACCATAAAGATGTAAAGGCATACACATATCCGATCAAAGGATTTACGGTTCAGAGCTTTCAGTCGACATGCAACATTGTGCTTCTGATGATTATTGGCCAGGGGAACCTTTTAAAAAACGTGATGGTACACTTTGTGGTAGTGAACTGTGATTTAGCATATCATATCATTATCGGGATAATTAAACTAAAAAAAATGTAGTCTCGATATACCATTTAACACTGAAGTTGACTGCACCGTGTGGAGTAGTTGCTATCCGAGGTGACCAGCAATGTGCGCGAGTGTGCTATTTTAACTCCCTCGGGAGACCAGTATTAGCCGAGGAAGAGTACAAAGGAAAGAAAAAAAAAAGATTTCGGTAACAAATTCAAATAGTTTGTTTCAGAGTTTGAAATTAACACATGTGAAAGTCGACTCGAAGTGGTCCTTGGTACAATATTTTTTCCCCTTTGGAGTTTTTCGTAATGAAAACAGGAAGTGTGAAAGAATAGCCGGCTACAATAAAGACACTCTCAAACCTTTATTGTTTTTTTATATTTTCTCGACTGTGAAAAGTCGATAGAATGTAAAAAAATCTCAAAATCGTTAAGATAATTGACTAGGGGGTTGGCCGATGGATTCCCGATCTGAAAAGTCGATCAAAAGTACAAATCTTTTCTCGGCTCCTTAAGATGATCAATTAGGGGTCTGGCCAATGGATTCCTGAATTGAAAAAATTGATAAAACGTAAACTTTTCTTGACTCCCTAAGATCATCGATTCAGGGGTCGCCCAATGGATTTCCCGGCCTGAAAAATTTGATAGAATGCAAAAGACTTTCCATAAAAACAATTTTTCATTGGACACATAATCAAAAGACCATCACCTCTGACACTAATTATTAGATCCAGTGGCATCAATAAGACTAACTCCCTTGGCCTCACAAAGACCAGCTTCACTCGCTACCTGAAATTGAAGTCCTAATAAGGCTAAGTTAGACAGAGGAATAATTATAAGTCCGGCGTATCATTCGAAAAGAGACAAACATAGCTCCGGTAATAAGTACGACGTAGTATCAACAAAGAGACCAATATAGCTACGGTAATAAGTACGATGTAGAATCAACAAATAGAACGACATAGCTTTTGTAATTAGTTTGTTGTTGCATCTGCAAAGAGACCTACATAGTTTTGCTAAATAAGTCTGACATAACATCGGCAAAATCCCAACTGGATTGTCAGAAACATAAGTCTGGTGTAGCATCAACATAAGACCAACAGTATAGTTGGAAACATAAGTTTGACGTAGTATTGGAAAAAGACCAACTCTATTATTTGAAAGAAGACCTGACTGTATTGTTATTCAAGAATTTTTTTCTCTTACAAGACCAAAGCAACAGTGACCAATGAAGAGTTGGCTAGAAAAAACAAAGACCAACAGACAGCTTAGCGAGAAAAAAAAGAGCATTAAAGCCTAGGAAATCAAAAGTAAAAGATCTATAAAACATTGGCTGATAAAAGCTAAGACCAACAGAAAATTTGAAAGAATAGTAGGTAAAACCCCCTCGGCTTAAAAGCCAGGGGTCAGGTAAGTTAAAATCATCAAACGTATGAACCCTTTCTTATGGTTATACTACGTAAAGCTTGAATAAAACTGATGATTATTTCCTAAGACCTATAATAGGCACTCAGAAAATACCTTATATTTCCCAAGGTAAAGGGGTATAAAGCATATAAAAATAAAAGCGCATGTATTGAGAAATATAAGAAGAGAAAGCAAGCAGAGTAGAAATAAGGAAGAAATATTTTATTAACAAATTTTACTGCAGAATTACAAGTAAAAACTACAAAGTTGAAGGCAATATAAGACAGAGATTAAACTACAAAGAAAAAGGCAGTAAAGACAAAGAATCAAAGAATGTTCTGAGACATATGTACTCGAAATCATGCCCCCAAAGTAGGATCATGCAAAGTTCTCCTGAAGCCAAAATCACACAGAGATGTATTTGAAATGTACGCCCCGGAAGCTGGCCCCCCAAAAATAGTATGACCCGGATGAACCCGAGGAATCTCAGCCTAATGGGGAAAAGAAACAGATGGAGAAGGTGATGGTCACTTTCTATTGCTAAAATGAGCTGGAGGTTCCCTAACTTCACTAGAAGATGTAAAAGATCTGTTGTGAGAGGCAGGAGCTTGTGTTTGAGAACGGTCAGCCATAATGAAAAAGCGGTAAGCAAAGCTACTAAGGGAAAATGAAAATGGGTTGACAAAAATGGAAAAAGTTACCACATTTTTTGTAGTATGATATATAATGTTACATATTCCCATGGTAATTTTTAGGGAAATAATTCTCGTATTTTAAGTAAAAGTTAACAAACATAGCCTCAACAAATTAGATATTATTTAGAAGTTCAACATAGCCTCGACAATTAAAGAGTTCACAAGACCGACGTAGCCTCAGAAAGTAAGATATTGTTCACAATTCCGGCGTAGCATCGGCAATCAGAGAGAGATTACAAGACCGGCATAGCCTTGACAAATCAAGTATTATTTATAAGACCAACATATCCTAGGAAATTAGAGATAGTTCACAAGACCGACGTAGATATGGAAAATAAGGTATTATTAGTAAGAACGGCGTAGCCACAACAAACAGAGAGATTTCACAAGAGCCTCGGAAAATCATGTAGTATTCATAAGACTGACATAGCCACATAATAGAAAGAATTATTAGTAATGCCGATGTAGCCTCGACAATCAGAGAGAGTTCACAAGATCGACGTAACCTCAAAAAGAAGAAAGAGTTCACGAGACGGATGTAGCCTCGGAAAATCAAATACGACTCACAAGTTTGACGTAGCATCGAAAGTCAGAGAGAGATTACAAGACCGACGTAGCCTCGACAAATCAGGTATTATTCATAAGACCGACATATCCTTTGCAATTAGAGATAGTTCACAAGACCGAAGTAGACATGGAAAATGAGGTATTTTTAGTAAGAACAACGTATCCTCGACAATAAGAGAGTGTTCACAAGAGACTCAGAAAATCATGTAGTATTCGTAAAATCGACATAGCCACAGAAAATCAGGTATTATTCATAAAACTGATGTAGTTTCAACAATCAGAGAGAGTTTACAAGATCGACGTAACCTCGGAAAAATGAGAGATTTCACGAGTTCGATGTATCCATGGAAATTCAGAGAGTTTATTCGCAAGATCGATGTAGCTTTGGAAAGCCATAGATTGTTCCTAGTCCCAACATAGTCTCGGCAAACGAACATTGGCCTACATGAAAGAATTCACGCATATTAACCCCTACTATTGACACCCTCTTGGAGGTGTGATCCTAAAAGATGGTGTTGGTATTCAATAGGAGTTGCTTTTAAGATTGACATAGACTATGGATCAACTTTACCTATGCAGACCAATGCAGTCCTTGGCATCTTATGTGTTAGAACACATAACAATGAGTAAACCAGTCAGAGATGTTAACCTTTTATCGGCGTGAGATGCCAATATGTTATGATTCCTTTTGATCATATCCGCATAAAGGATATAGATCTCATAAATTTAAAGAGGTATTGATAAGTCAAAGTATGATGTTGATACTTGGACGATTCCGAAGAGACCTAGAATGTCCAGATCAAAAAAATAAAATAGTGCGCCAAGCGAATGGTATGTCTGTCCAAGGGAGCGGAGTGTTTAACTCTTTTCGGGGAAAATTTCCCAACCAATTAGGGAAAACACTCAGTTACGCGTGAAGACTATGTTTGGAAGCCTATACTTCCTCAAAGAATTATCGTACACACTCCTCTTGACCTTTTATTGTGAATCTTGATATCGCTCGACGCGCTTCTTCGACATTTATAAATACCACTCTCCACAACATAATTCGACACGCTCAGAGTACACCATAAACTATCTCTCTCTCTCCAAAATGTATGTGGTTAATATATAGTATGCTTAAGTCTCCATAGCTCCTGCGGGTAATGTAATGCTCAATATAAAAAATGTTAATATTAAGTGTTGGAGTGCCATTAGGATTTCACCTCCCTTTGCTCCTAACATAGTGTTTGGTTTCAAGAAGGGATCTGAGAAGAAGGCGAAGCCTCGAGCAAGTGAAGATAAATATATTTAGGTGGTGATCGAGATTAAGGTACAAAATTTTTAACATTTTTCACCATCCATTGTCTTAATTCTATCTCTCCTCCTCTTATGTCGACACATCTTCTTCTATGTCCGTTGTGCTTGAGGCTTCAGGCTAGATCCTTGGGCCGAGTATGCCGATATTGTGCCAATAGTGTAACTTTTTATGCTCTATCACGCCCTTTCCTATGTCGACTGAGTCTAAATAAGGGCATATGGAATCGCTAGCAATGAACATTTAACGTGACTAGATCCAAATAATGGGCCTGGGACAAATATATCCCTCTCCAATCTCTTTGAAAAACCGGTAAAATTAGACAAGGCAAGGTATACACCCACCTCTTTCAAAAAAGGATGATATCCCAAATCATCATATAAAGAAGGAGAAACCTCCGAAACTAAAGGGGATTTATTAGAAGTTAGCGATATCCTCTATGGGACATGGGGAATATATGCATATATACTCTACAGGATGAAGGATAAGATGTGTTTTAGATACATAAATGGGAAAAAGAACAGAAAGGGAAAAAGGGAAAATATGTAGAAAGAATATGAAGCCTTACGTACCTCTACAAAGACAGGAGTATTTCAACCTAACAAAAGGTCCAGTCTCCCAGTAAGTAATAATTAACAAATAACCAGATAAAGCTAAAGAGAAGAGGAAAAAGAAAGAGCCGAAATAATTATATGTTCTTGCCTGAGGATCAACCTAACAAAAGGTCCAGTCTCCCAGTAATTTTCTATCAAGATTATACTCCAAATCACACTACTCAAGAACACAATCACAAGAAATAAAGCGAGAAAGTAAGAACACAGATTTTATCGTGGTTCAGTCCAAATCAGACCTACATCCACGTTGAGCTCCGATGAGAGGTGCTTGGCTACTAGAAATCACAAGAGATACAATATTTCAGATCACCTTACAATACAAACCACACAATCGAATGAATACCACTTCTAATCTAATTCTCGAACCCTAAACAGATGAATAAGGCTATCTAGTGATTAATCAAGACGATTATCACAATTTACACGAGATATTACTATCAAGAAGCTATCTAATCGATTACAAGAAGAATCAGAGATTGATCTTCTACAAACTAGGGTTTAGTGTATGAGAGAGGCGAGAGAGAACGCGAAAGTTGAGAGAGAAGGGTTATGACTTCGGTCAACCCGTATTCCCTTATATATGAGACAAAAGCCAAGAGCGAATGAGAGCCATTAGATGGTAATAAGATCAAACGCACGAGATTAAGCCACGCCTTTGCCACATCAATAAGTAATCAGCCAATTAGAACATAACACTTCACATAATATATGTTTTGATAACCCAACATTATGCATTTGATAGACCTAGGATCCAACTTACCCTCCTTTGTGTGTGCATAAGCTGCAAACCCAAAGGGTTTAAGAAATGATAGGTTTGGTTTCTGCCCCTTCCAAATTTCCATAGGATTCTTAAGGCCTATTGATCTGTTTGGACTCCTATTAACAAGATATGTGGCTGTGTAAAGAGCTTCTCCCCAAAATTCTTTGGGTAAGCCTGAGGTGAAAAGCATGCATCTCACTTTCTCAAGAAGTGTCCTGTTCATCCTCTCAACTACACCATTTTGTTGTGGTGTATGCCTAACTGTCCTGTGTCTCAAAATTCCATTAGTCTTACAGTATAAATCAAACTCAGTGTTACAAAATTCAAGACCATTATCAGTTCTCAAAACCTTTAAAGTTAAACCAGTTTGATTTTCTTCCAAACACTTCCATTCTTTGATTTTTTGAAAAGTTTCATCTTTAGTTTTAAGTAAAAAGGTCCAAACCCTTCTACTGAAATCATCAACTAAAGAGAGGAAGTATTTGAAATTACCATGAGCATCATACCTCTTAGGACCCCAAAGGTCTGCATGAACATATTCAAGGCAAGCCTTGGAATTATGAGTTCCAGGCTTGAAACTTACCCTATGTTGTTTACCCAACACACAAGTCTCACAGAAGGGAAGGTCCCCAACTGTGTCTTTTCCAAGCATACCTTGTTTGCTAAGGACACTGAGTCCTTGTTGACTCATATGCCCTAGCCTTAAATGCCACTTTTCAGTGGTAGCCTAAGATAAAGCATTAGTAACAGAATTCACAGAACCAATTATATGAGTACCATTAAGAACATATAAACCAACATGTTTAACACCAGATAATAATAATTTACCACCCTTATAAACATGAATAACACCTTTAGAAACATTGGAAACACAACCAAGATCATCTAAAGCACCCAAAGAAATCAAATTTCTTTTCAAGTCAGGAATATATCTAACATTAATACATTTCCCAGAACCCATTCTCAATTTAACTTTCCCAATACCCTTAACATCACAAGTGTTGTTGTTCCCCATATATACAGTTTCATTGTTCACATAAGACAAGTCATGAAATAGTTCAAGTATGGGACACATGTGAAAGGTACAACCAGAATAAAGAATCCAACTAGCATGCTCAGACAAGTTACTCACATTCAAGACTTCATACACATCATCAGTAGTCTTAGGCATACTAGCAATATTTGATTCATTATTGTTCATCTTGTTTTTCAACTTATAGCAATTTTTCTTTAAGTGTCCAGCTTTCCCACAATGAAAACACTTCCTAGTTTCTTTATTCTTAGAACTAGTGGTTTTCTTTCCCTTCTTATTCTTAGCTAAGTCAAGTGATTGAGTAGTATCTGTTCTAGGGTTAACATACATGTTAATTCCAGTTCTCTTAAGGGACTTAAGTTCATTTTCACGAGTTTTCAAGGCAGTAACAACTTGATCATAAGTAGGGACAGTACTAGCATATTGAAACACATCTTTCACAACTTGAAAAGATTCAGGTATAGCATTCAAAAGGATCATACATTTACTAGTGTCATCTAAGTCCATAGTAGTTCCTTTCAGAACAAGGGACATCTTAGTAAATTCATCTAAATTCTCATCAATAGATTTAGAAACATCCATTTTATAATTAAACAAAGAACCTTTCATGAAAGCAAGATTAGGAACAGATTTAGAAGCATAGAGAGTTTCGAGTTTACCCCACAGCTCAAGAACTGTATCAGCACCATCAACTTGTCGAATGACAGAATCAGAAAGATTCAAGAAGAGAATATTATATGCTTCTTCTTTGATTTGTGCTTCTCGATCAAGTTCTCCCTCACGCCAATCTTTAATATCAGCAATAAGCGCACTTCCTACTTTATGATAAGAAAGAAGAACCCTCATCTTTTTCTGCCAAACACCGAAATCCATCTTACCATCGAACACGGACATATCAATTCGTGTAGAGGTAGCCATCGTATTAATGAAAACAAGAACGGAGAGAAACCGAATTAAAACCCACGAGATGAAATTAGGCGAAACCCTAATTTTTCAAGAACACCGATTTGAAACCTTAATCTGATAGCCCAAGATTAATACTCGAGCTCTGATACCACTGTTGTAATTTTCTATCAAGATTATACTCCAAATCACACTACTCAAGAACACAATCACAAGAAATAAAGCGAGAAAGTAAGAACACAGATTTTATCGTGGTTCAGTCCAAATCAGACCTACATCCACGTTGAGCTCCGATGAGAGGTGCTCGGCTACTAGAAATCACAAGAGATACAATATTTCAGATCACCTTACAATACAAACCACACAATCGAATGAATACCACTTCTAATCTAATTCTCGAACCCTAAACAGATGAATAAGGCTATCTAGTGATTAATCAAGACGATTATCACAAATTACACGAGATATTACTATCAAGAAGCTATCTAATCGATTACAAGAAGAATCAGAGATTGATCTTCTACAAACTAGGGTTTAGTGTATGAGAGAGGCGAGAGAGAACGCGAAAGTTGAGAGAGAAGGGTTATGACTTCGGTCAACCCGTATTCCCTTATATATGAGACAAAAGCCAAGAGCGAATGAGAGCCATTAGATGGTAATAAGATCAAACGCACGAGATTAAGCCACGCCTTTGCCACGTCAATAAGTAATCAGCCAATTAGAACATAACACTTCACATAATATATATCCACCTAATATATATATATATTCTTCAGAACGCATCCAAGGAAGAACGTGTCAACAATGCAAAATTTGGAATATAACTAGACAATGGTGATAGATTAAGTTCACTCAACCACCTAGATACGAGAAACGTATAAAGGACGTGTCATTATTGTACCTATCAATAGGGTATATTAGTGGATCGATGACGATGCTCAAAAGAAACCTTGACAATTATCAACGAGAAAAGTAGAAAAGGTTTGAATAGAGAACAAAAAATCTGATATTTCTCAAGGAAAGAAAGACAATAGAATTTAAAGGGTTTTTTGATAGGAAGAAATGTATCCCGACTTTGGGTCAACGCGACTATGCAAGATCAACCAGGAACAAAGCACTGATATCCCCGACAAGGATGAAAGTCTTACCTCCGAGCTTTAGTCCGGAGAGAATTGCAAAGATTCAATAAACCCCACGATCCTGCCAAAGCCCGCCTCACCAACGCGGCCCATCGCAAGAAGATATGGGCTATAGGATAGTTGAAAGTCTCTTAAAAGATCATGATGATAGTGGTTGAGTTTGATATAACTGCATAAGATTACTGGTTCTTGATATAAATAGGGGTATCATAGTAAAAAAAAAGGACCAACTTATGTAGTCACAAGGCTAATTAACGTCAAATTATTTTTGCAATAAAGATATTTAAATATTTTTCATTTATATTATAAATCACAACTATTTTCGTTGTATTCAATAATTTTAGTCCATATTTTATATGGGGTTATTGTTGAAAACATCCTCATTAAACTCTCTAATTGTTTTTTTATGCCTTCAATAATCTTATTTATAAAAAAATGCCTAATGAAGTAATTATTTATAGAAAACATCCCCTTTATATTTTCTATACCTTTACTAATTACATCACATGCGCGCGTCCGTGAACTTTTTTTAAAATCGTCATAACTAATTTAAAAAAAATCAGAAAATTTAAAAGAAAAATATTTTTGAATAAATCTAATTAATATTTACGTCTATGAATTTTTTTTGATTTTTTTTTAATTTTTTGAATTTTTTCGAATTTTTTTAATTTTTTTTTTCGCAGACACGGAATTCCATGTTTTAAACCGTGAAATAAACATGAAATTCCATGTTTTAAACATGAAATTTCGTGTCTGCGAAAAAAAAATCAAAAAAAATCAAAAAATTCAGAAATTTCGAAAAAAATCATAGACGTAAATATTAATTTGATTTATCCAAATATAATTTTTTTTGATTTTTTTGATTTTTTTTGAATTAGTTATGACGATTTTAAAAAAATTTCACGGACGCGCGCGTGTTTATTAGTTTTTTTTATTATTTTTTAATTGTTAATTATAAAGGTAATTTGGGATGGGGCTGTTTTCAATAAATATTTTTTTCTAGGCACCTTTTTCTAAATAAGTTTTTTAATAGGCATCAATCAACAATTGACTCATTTTATATCTGGTAAAACTTTGTTCTATCACTGTCCATACTCAACTCAACTGGTGGAGCCGTGGAGGTCAGCCTGGCTATCGGCCGTACCGGTCCGTGTTCGGACCGGTTTTTATCGTGTAACGTCCTTATCGGACCGGACCGGTCTATCGGACACCCACTATCGGTCCCGGTCCGGACCGGTTCTTCGGTCCCAATTTAGAGAAAACCGACCGATAACATGATATGAAGGACATATGCTCAAAATTGATATTCTATGTATGGCCTGACTAAGAAAATATCGGCCAGAGGCCCATCAAGTTCCATCACAAAACCAAGGGCCAGATCAGGCCCTACTCAAATTCCTCTACAAGTAATACTATGCCTAAATCCACATGTATCTAGTTCATTATCATATGTCTTACTTTTACTCTCTGGATCTCTTAGTCATATACACGTTATTTGTATCTTTCACCCCTATGTGAAGTATACATTATCAATGTAATCTTTTTCATGTCCATAGTTATGAATTGAGAACTAGAGTGGAAACAGAAGCACACATCCATCTTTTCCTTTAACCATGTTTTCGCAAGTACAAATAGCAGGTTTCCTAGCTGATCATTCCTAACTTTTCCAGACATTTCGCTCGAGCCACAGCTCAAGCTAGCTCCAGAGATCTAAGATTGGCGACTTAAATAACTTTCTTTAGCATAAAATTTTCTATCTCCCACTTTAAAGGCGGGGCGTTAATATTTATTTTTAGTATCTTTATCCATGGTTTTGTCCTGCTAATTTTTTTTGCCTTGCCTACAACTTTCTTATTCTGAGCTATTGTCTAAAGAGAGTGATATGTGATGCCTTATGATCAAGAAGATTGTCTTATTTTTCAAGTAATGAGATTAGAATAATACTTTGAATTAACTACAATATTGACCCTACTCTCTTATTTATAAGAGCTTAAGTGTATGTGCACCTAGTTCCTATAATCCTAGGTCCAAACAATACCTCAAAGCCTCCATATTACTTTGTGATTTCCACAAAACTTTAATAACCATTTTAAACCCAATAAATTGTGAAATCTCACATTTTGATCATGATTACATAATTTTTAACTGTATTATAACTTTCCGTCTCTTGAAATTTGATTATCAATTGAGGTATAAATAAGAAATTGGGTATTTACTAACCATCCATAATATGGACTTTTACATTAATGAGATTGGCTATGTCTATATATAGTAATGTACTATATAATATATTTTTATTAATATTGAGAAATCGTCTAACTAAATTTTCATAACTCAAATTTAACTATAGTAGAACTGTTTTCTTTTACTAGTGATTTTTGTTTTTGTTTTTATGTATAATTTTTGGTGTTCTAAGTATTTGTATTCTTTTATAATTATCTCTAATACTTTTACTTGATAACTCATTTAGTACAATATTTTAAAAAATTTATTTGTCTTATTACACCAATAAAAAAGAATAACTGAGTAAATAATTTTTTTCTATACATAGATTAGAGTATATGTGTCACCGCTTTTTATGTTACCTTTTTATCATCCTTATATATGCTTTGATTATCTTAAATAAAATATAGATAGAGAATATAATCATGATAAAAGAATCAAATTATTGGGTCGTGTAAGTATACATCTAGGTGATAATAAAAGTGTGATGCAAAAAGGGTTTAAAAACCATTTCGATACAAATTATTTCCTAATTTTTGTGTCATGATTACATTGGGATCATTAAAATATGTACCTATGAAATTCCAGCCTAATTAGGATATATAGTGAATGATTAAAAAAAAAAAGGCGACATGCAATATAACCATTTATTCCCCTACTTATTTTTTTATCCCAAAATATTAAAATTGGGATAACAAACACGTTTGCATTATATAAATAGATAATTAATTAATTAAATTATTAAAAAAATTAATTATCTACTATATTTAGTATTGGCATATGTTATTTGGCATTGTATAAATACTATACTGTATGAGGCTTTCAATATCGGCAAAAAAAGAAAGAATCTTGAGAGAGAATTAATTTAGAGAAGAAAAAGAAAATGGTGAAAGAGAGAGGTGATAAGGGAAAAGATGATCAACGGAAACAGAAAGGAAAGATGGTCGAAGATCAAATCAGGAATGCAAAGAAACCGATTGGACATTATAAATGCCCTAGGTGTGACTCAGACCACACAAAATTTTGCTACTACAACAATAACAGTATAACGCAGCCTAGGTACCTATGCAAGAACTGCAGAAGGTACTGGACCCAAGGTGGGTACCAAAGGAATATACCAATTGGTGGTGGCATCCGAAAGGTGAGCCATGGAAAAGATTCATCATCCTGCTCCGGTGGTGAGATTGGCTCATCAAGCAATGTCACACCACATCTACTTGTAACGAATTTATCTAGTATGGCAAATTTACTCACAAGTAGTTTTGGTATGTACCCTGGAATACAATCTATGAGAACTTCATCTTTGGAAACTAAGCCCGCTGCGAATTCTCAGTATACTTACAATAGGTCTACGCCAGATAACGTTGCTACAGGAATGAAAAATATGAGCACGACTCTGCAAAGAGGTAATAATTCGGGAATTGTTTCTATTCCATATGGATTCAATAGGTTTGAGACTGGAAGCCTTCAACAAGGTGGAGCTCCACCAATACATGGTGGAGTTTCACCAATCCAGAGCATAGTTCCACCCATCCAGGGTGAAGTTGCACCGATTCAGGGAAGAGTTCCACCGATCGAGGGTGGAGTTCCACCGGTACAAGGTAGAGGTCCACCTATCCTAGGCGGAGTTCCACCGATCCATGGTAGAATTCCACCGATCAACGATGGATTTCCAGCAACCCAAGGTGGATTTTCAGCAATCCAAGGTGGATTCCCGCCGATCCAAGGTAGGGCTCCACCAAACATTTTTTCAACTTATCAAATTTACATGTCAAACAACAATAATAAAAATATTATTAATCAAGGGAAAGAGTCGATGGTCCTAGGCGATTTCCTTCCCTATGGGGAAAATTTTTATGCCATGAAGGGTAATGGGAATGATATGACATATCAGTCTAATCAAAGCTTCAATCGAGCATCAAGGCTAATGGATTTTCCGAATCGAGGTATTACCAATACAAACAATATCAATAGCATCAACCCTATGTTTACTTCAAGGAACCACACCAACAACATTAATAGTACTAACCCTATGAATGCTTCAAGTTCCACCACCTGGAACGATTTCAGTGGGAACAACAACGATGAAAATGAGGACGACCAGAACAATAATAGCTTTCCTAAAGCTTCTCTCAGCACAAATAAGTGGCCATATTATCTTCCAGACTTTGATCCACCGGAAATATAAGGGTAGTTTGATATAATGTCTTTTCAAATCGCTTTATAGCGAATAAAATTTATTGTCGTTGATTTTGTGTGAGTTTGGGTATTTAATTTTCTTTGTTTATCCGTATTAAAGAAAAAACTAGGTTTATATTAAATGGTGTATTAGATTTATTAACGAAGAAATTATTATTGCAATCATATTTTATTTATAATTATTTAGTTTAAATATTAATTTTATTTTGTTTATCATATTTTTTATCTCCTTAGAAAGAATTACAAAAAATAAAAATAAAATCTGACTTATTTAAATTGTCCATTTCCTAAAATATTAGTTTAAATATATCGGCAATGTAGATTATCAAGACTTCTTTTTTCATGTTTTTGCAATTTTTTCCTGATAAAGTAATAAACATATTGTTCCTCTTAAATTCAACAATATGCTATTACTTTGTGAATTTTGTGTGATCAGGGTCGTATCTAGGTTGATCTGGGGATGGGGGGGGGGGGTGAGTGGGGGTGGAACAATCAGTGGGGTTCGGGAGTGAATTTAGTTAAGGAGGGATTGGAAGCGAAAATCTATATTTTTAAAGGATTCTTTGCTAAAAAATTTCCATTTTGTCACCGTGTCTTGGGAACAAAGGACGCCCCGATCATCCTATGTACGTAAACAGACTAGTATTAATTGGTATATCTTGGATTGTATATACACAAGTATAGTAGATAACCGAATTAGAGAAAAGAAGGATTTTTATATTGTCTAAGATTGTTATTTTGTGCCTTGATATTTTAAAAATAGGGGCAATGCCCAATTAATTACACAGAGAGTGAAATTATTCATAAATAACTACAAGTTCAAGTTAATTCTCAATTTACTTGAAAAGAGTTGAAGGGTTACTAAAATACCCATAATCCTATTAATTATT
Source organism: Nemophila menziesii (assembly GCA_029959085.1). Taxonomy (NCBI): domain Eukaryota; kingdom Viridiplantae; phylum Streptophyta; class Magnoliopsida; order Boraginales; family Hydrophyllaceae; genus Nemophila; species Nemophila menziesii. The sequence continues at coordinate 1,744,764 of JARWIR010000072.1, read as the reverse complement.
ACTTTAAATATATATATATATATATATCATTTAATTTTTATTATTTTCACTATATAATATTTATTTATTTATTTTCTTCACCACCACCCCCACCCCACCACCACCCCCACCACAACCACCCCCACCAACACCAACACCAACACCATACACACCACCTCTCCACCGACCACCAACACCACCATCCATACCACCACCATCACAACAACCACTTCACCACCACCCCACCAATCCCACCCACACCACCGCCACCACTTGCACCACCCGCACCACCACCATCCACCCCCACAACCTCCCAAACACCCCCACCACCACCACCCCCCACTTCCACTCCCACTCCTACCACCACCACCACCCCACCCCCACTCCCACCACTCCCACCACCACCTCCCACACTCCACCCCCACTCCCACCACCCCCACCTTCCAACCCCCAGCCCACCACCACCACTACCATTATTCTCCGCCAACTTCCACCTTCGCCCATAACCACTACCGACTATGTCCGTCACCACCAATCACCACCAACTAATTCCATCTCACACGCGCGTCCATGAACTTTTAAAAAAAAAATCATAACTAATTCTAAAAATATCGTAAATATAAATGATTTGCATTTTTGGACAAGACAAATTAATATTTTTGTTTATGAATTTTTTTGTTTTCTTTAAATTTTTTGAATTTTTTTTTTATTTCGATAATCATGACACAAAAAAAGATTTTCCAAATTTGACCACACGCGCGCGTCCGTGAATCTTTTTTAATAAAAAATCATATCTAATTCCAAAAAAAAAACAGAAAAATTAAAAGATTGCATTTTTTGACGGGGCAAGTTCATATCTACATCAACGATTTTTTGAATTTTTGAATTTCGATATTCAATTTTATGTGTTCCTACAATACACAAAAATATATATATTTGTATTCGTGTTACACACAAAATCATTGAATCAATTTAAAACTGTCTTTCTTTAACAAGATAATTTTTTAATCTTTATTGATTGCATATACCCTAATTTTACTCGTATTTTACTATCTCGGTGTATTATCTCATTGTCCAACCTCTTTTTGTTATTTTGTGTGTTGATCTAATAAACAGAACAGTCATTTGTGCATTATAGTAACACACAGATTCATGTATTCCCTTTTAGTTATGTCGTTTTCATACAGTAATTTTATGTATCACATGAACACACAAACCGATCGTTTTGTGTAGTGATGTAATACATAGAAAAAAGTGTTTATTACCTTAGCGTCAGAGACCCTAAAACACTAAAAACCATAAAATTTCAAAACTAAAAGTCATTAAAACATCAACCCTACGAACCATAAAACCTAAAATCAATAAACTCTAAACCTAAAAACTCTAAACCCTAGCCCTAAACCTAAAAACACAAACCCTAACCCCCAAACCCCAAATTAAAAACCTTAAAACTAATCCCTAAAAGCCCAAATCCTAAAAGCCTAAATCCCAAAACCTAAACCTTAAATAAAAATAAATAGTAACCTTAAACCTGACAACCCTAGAGCCTAAATCCTAAAAGAAGAATAAGGACTAATATGATAGGGTCTGTGATTGTATGTGTTCCAGGACTACACAAAACTGAGTTTAGTGTGTTCCTGAAGCAGACAAAATCGCAAAGAGTGAGAAAACGGACTCGTATGATGGGTCTATCATTTTGTGTGTTTCAGTGCTACACAAAACTGACTTTTGTGTATTATTAGAATCCTAAAATGCTAACCCTAAACCTAAAAACCCTAACCCTAAAGATGGTAATAAAGTAACTAGAATAAAATAATTTTTTTTTTTGAAAATACACAACTGGAAAATCGTAAACCGTAGTTCCTAAACCTTAAATACATAAGCCCTAGCCTTAATGAAACCAAACCCTAAAAACCTGAATCCTAAACCCTAAACCTAAAGACACCGATCCTATTAAACCTAATCACTAAAACCATAAACCCTAAAGAACACTAAAACTTAAATACTAAAATGAGAAAAATGACTAATATGAGCATGTCTGTTATTTTGTGTGTTACAGGAATACGCAAAACTTGTACGCACAAATTTGAGTTTTGTGTGTTACAAGAATACACAAAAATGAGTTTTGTGTATTCTTGTAACATACAAATCACATATAAGGAGATAAAGGACTAGTATGATATGGCTTTGTCATTTTGTGTGCTACACTACTACACAAAACTAATTTTTGTGTATACTTGTAACACACAAAATCACTGATTAATGAAAAAGACTAATATGACGTGTCATTTGGTGTGTTACATGAATACAAAATATAAAAAATACATATAATACAATATCAACACATTCTTCTTTATTTTAAGTATATTACATCATTACACAAAATAGTCGATTTGTATATTCATGTGATACACAAAATCAAAGAAAGGATGGGGCTTGAGTTACTGGAAATGACTGTTTTGTATATTAGAACAACACACAAAATAACGAAAATGGGTTGGAAAAAAAGTTAATACATCAATATAGTAAAAAACAAGTAAAGAAGGGTATATGCGATTAATAAAGAAAAAAGGATTTTGTTACAAAAGGGAATGCTTTAGATTGATTTTATGATTTTGTTTGTTATAGGAATACATAAATATATTTTTGTGTATTGTGAGAACACATAAAAGTGAATATCAAAATAAAAAAAAAACCGCTAAGTAGATATGAACTTGCCCAATCAAAAAATGCAATTTTTTATTTTATTCTTATTTTTTAAAATTAAATATAAATCTTTTATAAGAAATTCACGGAGTGCGCTTGTGGTAGATTTGCAATCTATTTTCGTGTTTTATAGCAACACGTAAAAAAGAATATAGAAATTATAAAATCAAAAAATTAATTTTTTTTTAAAATCAAAGAAATTCATAGACGTAATTATTAATTTATCTCGTAAAAAAATGCAAATATTTTATTTTTCTGTTTTTATAGAATTAGTTATGAATTTTATTAAAAAAAAATACACAGACGCGTGCGTGTGATGTAATTTGTTAGTGGTGATTGGTGGTGACGGCGGTGGCAGAATTAGTTGGTGGTGGTTATGGGCGATAGTGGTGGTGGTCGGCGAAGAATAATGAAGATTGTGGTGGTGGTGGTGGATCATGAGGTGGTGGTAGTGGTGGATTCATGAGGTGGTGGTGGTGGATCATGAGGTGGTGGTAGTGGTGGATTCATGAGGTGGTGGTGGTAGTGGTGGTAGTGGTGGATGCATGGGGTGGTGGTTGTGGTGGTAGATACATGAGGCGGTGGTGGTTCTAGGTGAAGGTAGTGGTGGTGGTGGTGGTCGATGGAGAATGTATGAGGTGGTGGTGATAGTAGGTGGTAAATGCATGAGGTAGTGGTGGTGGTGGTGGTCGGTGGGGGTGGCTGGATTTTATAATAAAAACAAAATAAATATATAATATATTATGAATATTATATAATAAAAATAAAAAAGAAATAATTAAAATAAAATTAAGGCTAATAGTGAAAAGTAAATATGATAAAGTGTTTAATTGAGAATTAATCTCTTAAACTATGCGTAAATAGGAAAAAAAATTCCTCTTCTTTTTGGAGTGAAATTTAAGAATTTGTAATTAATTGAGAACTATATCTTAGAAATATTCAAAATTGAAGGCGAGTTTGAGTAAACTGCTTGAATGATGTTTTTTTGAGATATGGTATTAGTTGGATATAATTAGTACTTCTAATTAGTTATATAATATTATTTTCAGAGAGGATTTATTCCACTACTTAATTTTATATTTTCTTGAGAAAAACTTTTTTAATTTTAATATATTTCATATATAAAAATTACTTATTATATTTGATAAATTAAATAGCACGAATAATTCTTGTAATGAATTATTATTACTAAATTTTGCATTGATTGAACTTATGAATTATATGTAAGGTTAAGGCTCATTCAGTTCATAATAGACTGTAAGTTTATTTAAATAAATACATTAATAATAAGAAAGTTATGAGCATCCCTTTTAACTAAAAAAATAATAACTAAATTGATTAATTAATTAGAAAACAAAAAATAATTAAATAATATAATTTTTATTGCAATAGGGGGCATTTCCATTGAGAGATGGGGATGCTTGGGGTGCAAAAAGAACTCCAAATGTTTTCTTTTTCAACGTTGGGAGGGGAATGGAGAGGATCGGTGTGGGGTCAACTTTGTTCGGTGTGACCAAGCATATAATATCAAGTACTATAGAATGGATAAGGTGGTCATTACGATTAACACAATGAACAACTAATGTAAAAGACTGTCGTAAATGACAACATAGTATAAGGTCAATTGATATTTAAGTGTAAGGACACAACAGGACGCGGGATCGGCGAGCCTGTCATAGGCCAGACGACGTGATAAACACATCATAAATATTCTTGTCCAAGTAATCATTATTTGGCGCTTTGATTACGTGAAGTTCATGGTGAAGGATGATCATAAATTAGGTGGCAATCAAACGGTCAAGTAATCCTCTATGTGGTCAACCTCACCGTTACATCTAGATATGTATTTAAGGGACTTAGAAGGATCACCTTATCAAATGTAAAGTGACTTATAACTTCTAAGGATCAGATTCTCTTAATCTTGAGTGTGTATGGATGGAGTGAATTCATTAAGTACTTATGATTTGATATACCGTGTGTGCAGGCCAATTGCAAGCCATTATCTCATGTATATTGGGTGTACGACTTGTCGTTCATGACATGTACACTCAAGAAAGAATCTAGAAAATATCCACTTCATAGTAGGGTTGTATTGGTTAATCTCATTCTTGCAATACACTATCCGACATATCCAATTATTGAAAAGTTATTAATGTTAAGTCGGCGATTGAAGAACTAAGTAATACATGTAAAAAAATCCGAATATAACTATGATGATTGTGCATGATGTAAACTCACAAATCTACTATTGTAATGCAAGAAGTAATATTTGGCCACTTCAACTTAGTAGGTCAGGTACAAGGATTGCATAACATCGATCCTTTGTATACAAAGTGTTTACTTGTTTGAGTCCAGTAATGTTTCTATAGTGGACCCACTATTAGTAAGTAAGAAGTGACTTGCCAAGACGCTTATCAGGCAAGCATAAATATTTGATGTCTTGTATTTTGTGATGAATTTAGTGGATAACGAGTAATCATTTAGGGGGTTTATAAGCATTAAAGAGGGATTTGTCCCTATTCATTGAGTTTTTAGCCAATCTCGGATATAATTGTTTTTGTAGAGATTTTTAAGATAATTGTATGCTAAGTGTGTAGCTCCTATTCACATGGATAATAAGAGATGCTGGGATGAAGCTAAGAAGGAAAAAAGTGAAATTCAACCCTAAGTTAAGTCGCTAAGGAGCTAAAAAGTCTTTCCAAATGGTCAAGTGGGATTTTTGGAAGAATATCACCGTCGATATTAAAAAAGCACCATAATTAATTGTTGAGAATTCTGATCAATCCCCTTAAGCTTAAGATATCCTTTTGAGACTAGGTCGGATGACAAGAAACATTTCATGAATCAGAGTTGATACTACCAAATTATGCGAGTTTTTCCACGATGACCCGAGTTATCCAAAATTACTGAAAAATATTTTGGGTCACATTTGACCCACCTTAGTGGGCCCATCTTAATTCTACTAAGTGGGCCCATCTTGACCCAAAACATTTTTTAACACTTTATTTAGCTTAAAATTAAGATCAAATGAATTAGAATTCAGTCATTCAAAAGAATAACACACCTGAAAGAAAACGAAGTAATAAGACCACAAAGTCAACACCATCATTTCCAATCATTCCAACCATCCATTTCGTCACTTTTAGTGCAATTATTCATATTTATTTAACATGTCACTTATAATATTTTCAGTTTACTTTTTGATTATGGACAAGTTCACTCAAAGCCTCAGGGTATGAACCCTAAACTATGAATTATGTCAGTTTCTTGTTATATGGTATTTTAATATTGAGATGAAAAACTTATTCTGTTATTTTTATATTTTTCTGAATTTGTAAACCATTTACCTTGATCACATAGTGGGTTGTGATAAAATTTGGACTATACTTGGGCGGGGGTCGGAATATGGAATTAATATATAAATGTTTGATGTTAATCTAAAAACATAGAGGTATAGGATAGTCACATAGAAGTGCACTTGATCATGTGTCTATTGCAGAGTAAACCAAGGGTATTGGTGTGCCGTTATGTTTTTTCTTATGGGGTATTACATAAGATTGAAAGCATTCTTAGTAGGTTCTTATGGTAATTAAAGGATTTTCATGGTGCTAAAGTAGTTTGAGAGTTGATTTGTAGAGATAAAATTGAAGGATTAGTCGGTATACATAGATTAATGCATATTAATCAAGCTACTATACTAAGAGAATTTTGGATAATGTATGGAAATAAGAGGAATATATGGTCTTAGTAGGTGTATACTAATTGGGTGCAATAAAGAATATATGGAATATAGACTAGGGTAGTTATGCACCTTGGATTTTTAAAGGAATGTAAATGTAAGAGATAAAGCATTTAACTATATAGAACCAGGGTAGGTAATGGTGTTAATACAAATATGATCGCGGATAAGTGGATCAAAGGAAAGAGTGTGAAGGAATTATGACCTGAGATAGACTTAACTTTGGATAACTATAATATACAGAGAAATGTGGCAAGTTTTTATATTTACGGTAGGTAGATATTGCCAAGATAATTGAGACATAATCCTATGGATGAGTTCCACTATGAAGATCATTTTCTAGAGAAACAAGGGAAAGCTATAGTCAACCAGTCCAACCCTGAGGTGCCGAATCTTGAAACATAGATCTTATCGTGATCTACTACTATTAAAGAAAGGTTCAGCTGATACGATTGCATATCCCAATATATCCACGATCTGACAATTCTTTATAACAATTGGGGAACATTGCAAAAATACTCCCAATAAATCCATTCTCCACCTTATATCAATCATAACAACTATATATTCAAAAGGTACAAAAAAAGAACAAGAAAGGAATCGAAACAAAGGTATTACAAAATGATTAATGTTGAAAATTATTAGTGGGATATCAGCTCTCCAGACAACAATCATCGCTGTTTCGCTCAAATACAACCTTAGGCAATTGTTTGATTATCTTAAATCACATCTTCTAGCCACTGAAAGTACAAAATATACATGTATAATGCGAAAGAGAACCAAATATCTTTGTGTCACTGGATGTGTATGTAACTCATATGCACTTCGGATCCCTTCCAAAGAATAAACGTCTTGTCCATTCTGATACCACATGTACCCTTGAACGCCATCTTACTAGCTTCCTGCGAAGTATTACAAGACAAAAGGTCATTATCAAGTATAATAGATTAGTTAAAATTAAGAATTTGGTAATGAAAAAGGTGTTTATTTGTGTGTATGTGTGTAATTGTGCGTGTAACAGAGTAAAAGACTTACGTAGTATACACCAAATACCAAGCTGATTGAGAAAGACCGCCAACCAATTCTTAACCCGAAGGAAATTTCACCCCTGCTCTTTCTCCTCCCAAAGAAACAAGGAGACCTTGATGATTGTACCTTAAATAACAACAACTTAGTATAAGTATACTATTCTTCAAAAAATAAAAATAAGCATTCCCTATAAAAAAATAACAACAACAAATTACTGAAGGGTTTAAAGGGATACCGTCCTTTTCTTCCCAAACGAACAGGATCTTCCGGATTTTTCTCACACTCGTCCATGCTATTTAATCAATGAGCTAAATACATACCTTGTTGAGATGAAACCTGCAATGTAAACAATGAATCATATGAAATATAACAATGAATATTCAAATTGCGGATGTATTTCTTGGAATATAGCAAGCAAAATAGAGAAGCAAGAAATAGATACAATAGTCGATAGTGCAGGGATCAACTTGCAAATAGTTAGTTAGCTTAGTTAGCAAGTTAGTTAGTTAGTAAGCTAGTTAGTTAAAACAATAAGCCAAAGATGCTGTTGACTTAAACTATGTATATATATGTACAGACTGTACAATGAATAAAACAGCTAATACAATGAATAACACAGCTAATAACACACCTGAAAATATCAACCCCCAAATGCTTGAGATTGCAAAGAAAGGACTTACACCGCAACAAGTTTTTACGCAAGTTATTCCTGAGAAAGAAGCGAGTGTAGAGATCCCAAGAGAGAATCTGAGAGTCTCAAGAAGAAGTGAACGAGAGCTACCAACAAAGCTTAAAGATCCGGGAAGTTTTAACCTCCCTATTCAAATTAATGGTATGCTTAAGGTGAAAGCTATGTACGATGTGGGTTCGGGTGTGAATCTTATGCCTAAGTCCGTGTTCGAGAGACTTGGACTTCAGAAATCAGAAAAAACTCTAGTGAAGTTGCAGTTTGCTGACAACTCAGTTACCAGGACATGGGGAACAGTGGAGGACGTCTTAGTCCGTGCAGGTAGTATCGCCATCCCTACTGACTTTGTTATACTTGAGTTTGATGCAGATAAGCAGGTTCCAATCATACTTGGACGGCCCTTCATGTCCACAAGTCAAAATGTCATCAACTTCCAAGAGGGGACCATTACCCTTCATGCAAAGAATATATCCGAGACCTTCTATGTCTTGGGTAAGAAACCAAGGAAGTTAGATCCCACCGTTCCTGTCATCCACAGCCTTTCACATCACAAAGTCCCTCCTGAGAAGATCCACTTAAATCCTGTAGATACTGAGCCAAACATTGAGTTTGGGGTTGGCCATGAAGTTCTATGGAAAGCTCACAAACACGAGAATAGGCCACGTAGTTTCAAAGACTCGTGGATGGGACCATTCATTGTCACTAAGGTTGTTTCAGCCAAGGTGATAGAAATCCGACCCAAGAAGGGGATCAAGCGCAGATTAATTGATGTTCATAGCCTAACTCGTTGTTGGGGGGGCTATATTCGCAAATCTTGATAGAGGTAACGCGTCTAACTTTGAAAGACGTTAAATAAAAGTGTTGTACGGGAGACAACCCGCAAAATTTTTAAGTTCTTATGTCTTTTACGTTTTTAGTTTATGTTTAGTTTAGTTGTTTTTAGTTGATATTGAATATTTGAGAAAGGTATTAGTGTTTTTGATGCTTAGGTATTGGAGAAATCGAGTTCGGGAGGAGAAACAAAAAATTTCGGAAAAATCTGACCAGCAGTGCGGTACACCGGACCTCATCTGTGGTATACCGCGCTGGAGAAAACCCGTACCACGTGTTGGTACTTCGGTTTTTATGCCGAGAGTAAAAAAACGAAGAAGATCAGCTCCGTTATACCGGGCCCCATGGCCGGTATACCGCCCACACTCGCTGTGACGGAAAAAAAAAATTAAAAAAAATAATTTTTTTTGACACAATCTGAGAAAATTTCGGCAAGTCATATCTTTGCGCTCGGATGTCGGAATCAGGTGATCTTTGAGCCTAAACTGCATAACTTTTCGAGATCTAGCTGTTGGGGGGTTTTCGTTCCCGACCGGTATACCGGCCAGAAAACCCGTGCCACGGGGCGTCACCACGGGTTTTATGCCGAGAGGAAGAATTTTGAAAGCCAGAACTCCGGTATACCGGGCCCCACGGCCGGTATACCGCCCGACAACGCTGGAGAGAGAGAAAAATCACGTTTTTAGGTTATAAGGGAGAGGAGGTTGCTCTATTACGAATTTTTTAATCCTTAAGCTTGTCCTTCTTCCCCAAACCTCTCCCAACTCCATGGAAGCTTCATCAAACCTTCCCTAATCATCAAAACACTACCCAATCACCATAAAAACACATCAAATCTTTTCTCCACATCATTACAAAGAAGATTCAACCACCCATATCATACCAAAACACCTTGAATCCAAGAATCAAAAGCTTAAATTTCAGAAATTTATCCTATAATTTCTTGAATCCATACAAATCCATGAAGAATCCATCTTACCCACATAGAGAATCATCATCAAAACACCTTTCCTAACCCAAATAAAGCTTGTACAACCAATAATCAAGAGTTTCAAATTTCAAGAGTGGTTAAAGCTTTGAGTTGGGGGTCAATTGAGATGATTAAGAGAACATAAACATTATCAACTGTAAGGGAGATGAAGAAAAGCAAGGCATTGGATTAATTGAGAAGAAATCAAGTGAGAAAAGTCCTAGTTCCAATTCAAAGGGTAAAACAAGTCAAGAGAAGAGAGGTTAGCATGCTGTGTTGATTCAATGGGCAAAAAGGTTCCAACTTTAGTGAAAAAGACAACACAACCTCAACAGATCAATGACCCTACACCCGAAGAAAAAGAGAAAGCTTCAATGGCCATGATAGCTTCTCCGAAGAAACAATTTAAGGAACTACCTTTTTCTTATGAGAAAGTATTTGAAGAAGAAGTTGATAAGGAGAATACAAGACGATTCATGGAGATTTGGAAATATTGGGTTGGTCTACGTTAATGGTAAGACGTTCTAAAAAAAATTATTTTTGTTGAATTGTATTTTGTGAGGAGCAAAATAGGATGTGGCACAGTTGATGTTTGAGGAGGTGATACGATTTCTGATCTCTCCCATGTCGTTATTTAATGCAATTTCCTACTATGATCACGTGTTTTGATCGGAAAACGAATAAGAAGTTGGGTGAAGAAGAAACACGTGAGTTTAGATGAGTAACAATATTGACAATGCTTGGATCATTAATGTTTTGAGTAATTACGCAACTTTCAAAAGAAGAAAAGGAGTACATCATAAAACTCCGTGAGCCATTAAAGAAAAATCCAGCAAATCATATCTTGGATGTCAATAAGGCGAGGTAATAGCCTCGAAGAGTATGTTTTCTTTCTTCCCTACCATTTCTTTATGTGCAATATGTATGCTAATTTTTGAGTCTTTTTCGAGTCGTGGGGACACGGCTCATTTTTGAGTTGGGGGTGGGGATTCGTTGTCCTCATCTTCCTTTTTGTTTTTTGCATAAAATTTAAAAAAAAAAGGGTTGAGTTAGGCATAGAATATGTTGAATGTACCTATGTGAGCATGATATTAATTAGGTCAATGATAGTAAGTAGTATGTTTTTGAAAGATGTCACAAATTTGTTTAGCATGCATGTATGAAAACAGGAAATAAAAGATAGAAAAGTTAATGAGCAATGCTAAGAATTCACGTTGAAACTTAGGGAGAGTTATTTGGTGTGTAGAACGTGAGGTTTGAAATTAGTTGAAAACCCACTTGTCTATGAAATAAGTAGTGAAAAAGTAACGAAATCCGGTAGTTAGAAAAATGAATAAGGCAGTTCTTTCATGATAAAACCACTTGAAGCCTTTTATACACTCTCACCCTTTTATTTGATTATTGTTATTATTTATCCGTATTAGCCCCTCTGAGCCTTTCTAAAGCCTTTTATTGAAACACATTATAATCCATACCCTTAGTTTGTAGGACTTATCTATATGACCCGCACTCGAATCGCAAAACCTGAAACAAATCGTTTTTAGAGCTTGAGTTTGGGGTGGTGGGTTTCATCATTAGGGAACATTGGGTTTGGGAATTATAATTGTGATTTTATTGATGATGAAAAAGTTAATAATGTAACCCTTTGCCGGGGTAATAGTAAATGAAAAAGAAGCTACGAGCTAAATTTGCCAACAAGGGCATAAAAAGAAAAATATATATATGAAAAAAAATAGCGTGATATCTCAACATTAAAAAGAGAGTCATAGATATACAAAAAAATTAATATGAAAAGAATATATATTCGGACCGGCAAAGTCGAATTTGTATATCATCATGAAAAAGGTTTTATTTGGGATTATTGGGGATGCACATCAAAAGCATCAAAAATTGGGTTGAGTGAGAACATATTCGAGTGGAAACTCAAGCTCTAGGGCGATTCGTTGATGGAATGTGAGGAGAGAGACAAAAGCTCACTTTTCATTTATCCAAATATACCACACCGTCCCTAAGCCACGTTATAACCAAAGACCTTAGGATTTCTAACTGCTTGGTGGAAAAACAATTGAGCTATTAGGTACTAGGTAAGTGGACCATTGGATGCTATATTAGGACCTATGAACAACCTATAGCCATTAACATGAACTAAGTTATCATCCTCTCCTTCTGGCATTGCGAAATTAATCTGGACTTGAATTTATGGATTGTTGATTACATGTATATTAAGCATATTTGTGCATTGTTTCTTGGGCATTACTACATGAGACTTATTAGATATTTTGCTCTAGGATCATTCATTGTGTTCTGTTCTTATTCTCCTCCGACTTCTTCTTCTTGTTTATTTGACTACCCTTCTGTTCTTTATTGTATCGGGACGATACAACTTTGAGTTGGAGGTCTTGATGTCTCCTCATTTGTGATAATAAAATCTATCTCTGAGACATCATATTAGGTGTATTTATTAGTTTACAGGTCGAATTTAGCTTGATTTAGTACACTTTCCTATTTTGGGTCTTGAATTAATTAATTATTATTTTTAGAGCATATTGGGTTTAATTATTTATTTAGTGTGAAGCTTTAGAGATATATGGTAATTAATTAGAGTCCAGGTTGGTAAAGAAAGCTAAAGGAAAGAAGATAAACATGAGAATTGAAGATAAGGAAGTAAAAGCTAAAAACATGGAAAAGGAAAACCTGTCTTAAACCTGAATTTCTGCACCTACGACCACAAATCAGCTTATATCTTAAAATCGGTGAGGAATTTGGAGAAACAGTCAAGAGCAAACTTGAAGATCTCCGAGACGATGAATTTGGTATACTCATACGCATCAATCGGATATATATTGAAACTGTTAGGACCAAACGAAAAACGGGGCTGATTGCATGTTTTTGGGCTACGAATTTGAGTTGGGCTTGGAGCCCATATTTACCTTTTCCTTCAAGAAAACGAATTAGGTCAACCTATACACTATAAATACAGCCTCTTAACATTAGAAAATCATCCTTGACCAAACCTTAAGGTTAGGAAGAAGCTACAACACAAGAAGAGAAGTCTGGAAGGAGCTGTGCAATAATTGTGTCTCCTTCATCCTTTAATTCTGTAATTCTTTTCTTTTCTCTTCTTAGTATGAACTAAATTTCCATTAGCTTGAGTTTTTTAGCATATATGTATGAACCCTAGTTTTGGTTGACATCTATCTAATTTGGGAATTCTATGTTTTAAATTGAATTATTGTTTTTATTCTCTGTTTATGTGTTTGGATTCATATTATGTGTTCTTGTGGAACCGCGGCCATATAGAATTACCATCTAGCAGTTAGGTCACCATTGACAACGGTGTTTAATTACATGTTTAGCACATAACGTCTAGTATTCGGTTTAGATCTGACAAATCAACCTAACTAGATAATCACCATGGTTTAGTATATATTGCTATTTACCAATTGCAGGAACAGTTTGCTTAGGACTCCTTATTGACACAGGTAATTCCTATTTAAAACTACCTAGCGCAATTGGAGCCGATTATTGAATACTACATAATTCACCCTTACATGTTTAGAACGGCAAAACTAGTGGGGATTACATGCTATTGACTCAAGCTATATTCTCATACTACTTCTTCTCTTGCATTTAATTTTCTGTCTTTAATTTAGTTTAATTTAAAACCAAATAAATATCTATCTGTCTTTACTTTTTCTGCGTTTTATTTGTTCTAGCTTTTAATATTTGCACTTGATTATTGCATAAGACTCCCCTAACCTTCGTAGTCTCTGCGGAACGAATCTTACTTATTTTCTAAAACTTGCATACGATCTGTATACTTGCAGAACTGTGCTAGTATAGGGTGTTTATTTGCATCTAATTTATACATCTTTTTATCACACCCTGGGCCACACCAAGTGTTCAATGTTAATTTTTGTTGTAGGGACTTGGGTGGAAGTATTGTGATAGTGTTTAGGTCTTTGTGGAATTAAAAAAATTAATAAGGGTTGATTTGGTATTTTTAAAAAGACGGGACTTGGATGGAAGAGTGCACGAAGTAGCTAACACAACTGTGTATTTGGCTATTTTACTTAACTCATGGGACTATTATTATAATTTTTTAGAGAGAATCATTAGATTATTTTCAGATTTTTGTGAAATTCGTTCTAACTTTTGTCCCTCTATACATAGCTTAGGAAACAAAAACGAGATAAATTACTTCATTTTGAATAACTCAAGGGTGGATTTGGCTATATTTCACTACTCAGGGACCATCAATGCAATTAACTTGCAAGAAATAGGTGTATTAGGATATTTTCATAACTTATGGGTTAAAAATGGGATAATTATCTCATTTAAAATAGGCAATGGTATATTTGCTAACACAAGGGTGTATTTGGCTATTCAGCATAACCTAGGGACTATTTATTGTAGTTAAATTGCTATCAGATGGTGTATTATTTTACATACATGATGATACTTCATTAACAAGATATCATTCAAGTACGCAGAAGTAAGTGTTCGTGGTGAATTCTCAATATTAAAAAACTTATTATTAGCAAAAGACTATGAGTATAGTCATCCTAAATTTAACGATTATATGTTCTTGAAGGTTCAAAAAATTCCTACAAAAGATAATTCAAGTATCTTGATTGGTATTGAGTATGGTCCGTGATATATTGTATTACGATCAATTAGTTTAATAATGTAAATATCTTATAATTCAATTAGATTGAGGAATAATGTAAAGGGTTATAACAGACAAATTTGGCGATATTCATTAGTATATTAATGCATCTATTTTAGTCATCGGTTCAAATATAAATTCCATTGTACACCGAACATGATTTATGGACAATTAGCAAATAAGTAGTGGATTTTTTATTTTCCGTAGTGCCTTAAGGCACGGGCACTACCTAATGTATATACATATATTTATGCCCGAAGTATAAATAAATTATTTTCGATACTTGTAAGATTCCAACATGTCTCAAATCGAAATAGATCAACATATTTTACCAAAAACAAAGATGAGTTCTTAATTTAAAATTAAGATTCACGTTCTACTGTCTTATTTTTGTTCCCCAAAGCGAATAAAATTGCATAACCTGAAGTGAATGCAACCTGTTTTTATAGTTATTGAAATTGACTGGGTGTTGGCAATAACCGAGTGGCTTAAACATTGTATTGCATATCTATAACCATTTCCGGAAGTAAATGAATATGTATTTCGCGAAGAAAATCCATTTCTGGAAGAAAATGCAACTTTTCCAATATATAAGAGAAAGGAGCAAAAATTAATTTTACCATGAAAAACAGGAGCTACGTTGGTGATTTTTTCGAATAGAATAATCAAGTTGAATTTAATTCATTTGTAATTATTAGATTATATATTGATAATCTTTTATAACTCGATTTGGTATTGTAATCTCGTAATTTATATTATTTTAACTAAGTGATATTCCTTGAAGTGAATAAATAGTTTTTGATTTATATAAAAATCGTTTCCTGAAATGAAACTATATTTCTTGAAGAAAATGAAATATTTCTCATATGCTTAGAATTGAAATCCTGGTGACCTGGACTCTAGAAGAGGCTAAGTTTGTGGAAAGAATAATTTATGAATTATAGTAGTCTAAATACTACTAAGAAAAATAATCATATCCACTAAAAGTGGAAAAATATTGGTAATAAAAAAGACACTAAAAAAATTGTCATAAAATAATAACATTGAATGTTATCGGTGTAGTGGAGCTAGATAGGGTTCTATACTAGACGTACGTCAAAATATATGGTATATCTCTATTGAGTATAAATGGAATCAAAGAAAAAGATATCAATGACTTATTTGATGACGATGTGATAATCTTGAAAACCAAATCGAAAATAGGACTGGCAATAATTAAATGACTATATATTCATAGTTAACTATGTGACTAATTTGTACTATTAAATTATATATATGTACCAGAGCCGTGTATATTTTTCTTGATGACATGTATAACTAGTGGTCCCCGTTTAATATCTATATATTTCGTAACATACCTTCTTTGCATTTGCTTATCCATCAAAATTTTATGTTGTAGATATCAAAATGGATAAAGTATTATAGATGAATACGTGTTGGAGGATTTCGTCTCAAACTTTCTAAGCCACGATTACATTCCTGAAGTAATAATATCGTGTGTAGAGGCTTTTCTCAGTATTATGGATTAAAATTATATTCTCTTGTAAACGAGAAAAATAATAGATTGTTGATTTAAAATCACGATTTGCATCCACTAGTTAAGTTTCATTTCCCAAAGTGAATGGAGTTATATTCCCCGAAGTGAATATAACAATTTTTTATATCTATAAAAATATATTTGATGGTGAAAAAACTCGAGTAAATTAAATATAATATTTCTTGACTAAAATTATTCCCTGAAGTGAATGAAATTGTGTTTCCTGGAGAAAATACAACATCTTCCAATTTGTTTGGAATTGACATCATGATGATCCATACTTTAGTCGAGATTGAGGTTATTAAAGAATCAACATTTAATTCATTATTGGTATGAATACTATAATGAATAAAATTCTTACCACCCAGAAGTGGAATAATAAGAAATTTCACAAAAAGAAAAAATCACAAAAAAAGGCATCACGAGATTTAATGATAGATACTATCTTATAGTGGAAATATATATTGATCGCATACCCATCTTATGTTAAACCATTTGGTCGATCTAATTGAAAGATTTGGATGTCCAGAAGTTATGTTACCTTGTGGTACAAAAATAAAATAAACAAGCAGTTTATGTTTTTAAAGTAAATCTTGGATAAAGTTACTAAAGTTAAGGATATTTGGAGAAATGAGTGTTTTGTATAAACCATATATATCAGTATTAATATATATCTTTTCATTATTTCCTGAAAGTCACACCAGAGGTGTGTATTAGAAAATTTTCCTGCTATTTCTTCGGGGTTGTATTATATACATATTCGAGCAGTTGAGACGTACATTGTACAAAAGCAATGATATCAAGATCGAAATAATTTTGTATTTATGACATGATCGGCTTGGTCCCCTAGTGACAATAATACTATCTCGAATAATAGAGAACTGACTTGTTTTCTACTTAAAAGAAACAAGAAATTCATGTACTAACTGACCGCCCTTATGTTGCACGTTCTCTAGTAAGATTATTGTGAGACTATCCCAACCAGAAGCTTGGAGTTTGTTGAGTTCAATTCTCTTTTATTTTTCAATATCTTAAACCCTTAATAGGTGATATATTCAAAATATGTTTTGTAGAGTACTCTCTCCGTCCCAAAAATTATGTCCACATTACTAAATATGGTGTCCCACAAATAATGTCCACTTACCATTTCAAGACAACTTTTTCTACTTTTTTCCCTTATTACCCCTACTTTTCTTTTAATTTATAATTATTTGAATTATTATTTTATACTTGATTGCATTTTCCTATGCATAGGAATAGGTGTGCATTATCATTAATGATGACATTTATTAGGGGCATTTTTGTACATGTAGGGTTTAATAATGACATTTCTTAATCTGTGTGAAAATGCTAAGTAGACATTATTTTTGGGACGGAAGGAGTATTATTTTGATGAGATGATTTATCCCTTATAAGGGAGAGAAAAACCACAACCTAAAGTATTGTGTGCCATATCATGGAGTACAAATTATTATCTCATCTCTATCCTCTAACTAAAGATTTGGAACTTGAAGTTCAAGAGAGGAGTCATTAGCGAAGTGTTACAAATAATATACCAAATGCATTCATATTGCACAAAGAATATTGTAAAATCCCATAAATATACTGTTAACGCTCCAATATAGATGATTGTCATAAAAGGACATATAAAAACAAATATGTCAGCGAATGCATTTAACCAATGCTTGAAGCATGGTGATCTTAGAATAATACTAATCAGCACATAAAGTGTGGTGAATCTAAAATATCTCTAACAAATGCATGAAGCATGTTAAACTTGTAATGCATCTAACTAACACGTAAAGTGTGGTATACCTGTAATGCATGTACTGAATGTATGAAGCACAATAGACCTATCGATTTAAATATACCATCCCCGAAGAAAATCTCATGAGTATACGATAAAATGGTTAAAATAGTGGAATGTGCACATCCACGTAATACTATAGAAAATTACTAAGCCAGCTAAATGTTAGGTTACTCTTAAAAGGAAGTAATAGTCCCCGAAGAGACCAAGGTACTGTACCTGAATATAGAAAAGCCAGAAAAGTTATTTATCTAGTGAAAATATATAAAACCTTGAGAAGGTTTATGGGATTGATATATATTTTTTCCATATGGCTGAATATGAATAAAGAGGATCCTAATCACAAAGTGGTGAAAATTGTCGACAAATAAATAAATGTCTATACAAGATTTTAATTCTATGACCCGAATCGTATCACAAAGGTTCATGCAAAAACCTACAATTAATAATGGGGAGACGTCCTCATGTAGTGGATACAATGACGTTAGGGTTCTACCTTTTGGAAACTATTAAACAGTTTACTATGATAAGGAAATATCCAAGATAAAGGACATGATTGTTGGATTGATATTAATGTTCTTGAAGAACACATGTGCCTGAAGCACGATAGGTTCTTGAAGCACTTAGAGCGTATAAAATATTAGATTCTTGGAGAACAAGAATTGTTCAAAGCATAAAAGGTTCCTGAAGAACATAAAGTGCATGAAGCACAAGAGAAAAGTTTTTAGTTATTTAACCAGCAAACAGGTAGCATGGATTACTTCCTGAAAAGTATGATATTATCTTATGATAATATTTTCTCCTCATGGAGATTCAAGAAATAGAGAATGATTATGACCACCTCACAAATCATGTATATATTATTATCATCAAACAAAAATTGAAGATCGGTTCGTGAGATATTGAAATATATTTCACCAAAGGATTTCAACTGTAAATTCGAGAATGTATTTAACGAATTTGTTCAGGCGAGCAGATTCATCAGTTAAAGTTATAGTGTGTACTTATGTTAAATGGTAAGCTCGAAAGTATATTATGTGATTCTAATATAAATAATGTGTGGTACAATGAGGGGGAGACAATATTTGTGCGTTGTACTCTTTTTCCTTCACTAAGGGTTTTTCCTAGTAAGGTTTTAACGAGGCATGCAAAATATCTACAATCATAAAGAAAACAGTATACTCTTCCCCATATTAATCCAGTGTTTATTGACATAGAACGAATATGATCAAATGAGAATTCAGCAAATTTAATAAAGCATATCCTTTAGTGAATATCCAAGGGGGAGTGGTATCAAATATTTATTTAAGTGGATATTCCTTATAAAGTTAGAACGTATCGAAATGATTTTATATGGAAAAATATCATTCGTTTAGTACCCACATGGTTCTACAATCACTAAGTACAAAGAAATATCATTTTCGTTAGCAAGAGGAAAATTAAGAATTACAAGGTCCGGAAGTACCACGTCTTATTGTCATTGGAGCATTAATGTACCTTGCAAATTGTACAAGGCCTAAAATAGCATTTCTAGTTAAATTATTGGCAAGGCCCTCACAAAGGCAGATCTCAAAGTGGTTACATTTTTACTCGTGGCTGCGCCGCGATATCATGGACATCCGTGTAACAATATTTAGTTTCCATTTCATCTAATCACTCTGAAGTATTGCCACTATATGAAGGAAGTCGAGATGTTACATTGTTAATATCCCTAGTTCAACATATCCGAGAGATGTGTGAGTTATACTCAATAAGAAATATGTCGAAGATGTTGTATGAGGATAATGTTGTTTGTATCAGCAAATTCAAAATGGATACATCAAAGGTGCTAGAATGGAACATATTTTACAAGATTTATATTTTTACGCACACGAACTATAGAAGACTGGGGATATTGACATTCGATAGATACAATCTTGTTAAAATTTTGCACATTTATTTATGAAATCATCGCCAACCACAACGTTCATAAAGTTGAGCCACAAAACTGGAATGCGACATATCAGAGATCTCTTGTCAGCATCAGGGGGTATGAACAAGACATTATACTCTTTTTCCTTCGTCCAAGTTTTTATCCCACTGAGTTTTTCTTGGCAAGGTTTTAACGAGGCATCGTTTCAAGATGATTAGTTCCATCTATATGTACTATTTTCCCTTCGACCAAGTTTTTATCCCACAGGGTTTTCTTAGCAAGGTTTTAACGAGGCGTATTTCATAATGGATAGACATCCAAGGGGGAGTATTATGAATAAGTTATTTTATTAACATGGATGTCCAAAGGTCAAAGTTTTATTATATCAATTATGGCTTGTAAATAGGTTAAGTGAAGGGTCACTGATTCTCTTATAATTACTAGTCTCATGTCATTGTAATACTTGATGTGAATATCCAAGAAAATGTTCTTCGCTATATTATATCTTCTTCTTTTATTTAGTTTATAACAGTTATGAAACTATTTAGTTGGATATTAATCCTTAGTCGATAGACTTATAGTCTATGTATCAAGCCCATGAAAACAAAACCTTAAAAGAGTTTACTTAGAGAAGAAGTCGTTGGTGTCGCCTAGTGTGTGATAAAATAATATAATAAAAGATAGATAAACGATGCATAAATCACCTTAGACTTAAAACGGTACTGCAAGTATTACGGGATGTATGCAAGTTTTAATGATAAGAAGATTCGTTCCTCAGGGACTTAAATGTGTTAGACAGATGAGTAAATAAATCAGAGTAGCAATCAATAATTAAGAGACAATAAAATTAATATGATTGATGGAGAGATTAATGATTAAACTAATTAAACTAAAGACAATAAAATTAATATGAAAGGAATAAGATGACAGAATATAGCTTAGGTTTTGCTAGTATGCACTGATCCTTCTATTTCTTTCTATCAGTTCAATTTATAAGGGAGATAATAGCTCTTAGATAAGTAGTCATGATTCTAAATTTCCACTAACCCTGGAGAGTGAACTAGGGTGGCGACCTCACAATCACGAGAGAACTCAAATTGGGTGTTCCTGCGCTACTAGGTTCCTAGATGAGACTGGCCTACTAATGATGATTGGTGATGAAATTAAACCCTAATGACTATCTAGTTAGGCGAATCTTGTCAGGATTAATTCCGTACACTATACGTTTATGTGGCGTTTCAATAATTAGACACCCCTTCCGGGTGACCATCTAACTACTATTAGCACAACCCTAAATTGATCAGGTTTAATACAGACAATAATTCAAAGCACATATAACAAATATATGGTTAAGTAGCTAGAATCAATTTAAAACATATAATTCCCAAATAAACTTAGATAGAAAGAAAATAGAATTCATAGATTATACATAATGCAAAACCAAAACTATGAGAAAATTAGTTCATACCTGAAGGAATAAAACTAAAATAAATATACATGATTGTCATCTTACTCTCTTGAATACTCTAATGATGTATAAAACTTAAGAACTAGTTGTGGGAGGCAAGGATGATTTTACAAAGGTTTAAGAGTGTATTTATAGGGGTCTAGGAAGGCCTAAAACGTCTTCTTGGAGTGGAAGACAAGTAATTGGACTTCCAGTCCAACTCAAATTCGTAACCCTAGAATATAGAAAAGGTAATAATCTACCGCTGTTTTGTTTTGGCCATAACTTCTTCGTTTTCAACTCCGACTGACGCGTTCTTTATATCAAAACTAATCGTCTCCGAAAGCTCTATCGCTTTGCTTTAGACCATTCTTCCAAATTCCTAGCCAATCTTGATTTATGATCACTTTAATGGAAGTAGCTGCTGGAATTCAGATTTACTTGAAAAATTTATCTTTCCATATCTATCTTTTCTTTCTTTTATCTCCAATTTCCATACATATCTTCTTTCCTTTATCTCTTGGAATTGATTTGGCATCTAATTAATTACTATATATCTTTAGAACTTCACAATAAATTAATAAATCAAACCCAATATGCTCTAAAAATAATAAATAATCAAATCAAGACAAGACAAGAAATAAGAAAATGCAATATTATATATAAAAATCGACTACTAGACTTCCTAAAACACCTAAAATGATGTCTTCAACTAAGACCAAATCATCAAAAATAGGGGGATATCAAGACCCCCAACTCAAAGTTGTATCGTCCCGATACAATAAAGATAAAAACAAAGGGAAGTCTCTAATTACACACCTAGGTCAATTAAGCACAGTAGGAAATAAGATAGCAGAATCTATAGAATAGACATAAAGCAACTACTCAATAAATTTCATGTAATAATATTTACAAACTACATACCTACATACTTTTCATATCCACAATCAACACGACTTGAATTCAAGATTAGATTAGCTTCGCAATGTAAGAAGGAGAAGATCTTTACTCAGTTTGCCAAGGAGGCTATATATTGTTCATTGAACTTTACTAGTATCCAAAGATCTACTTAACTACTCTCTATTGGCTCAATCACTTCTAGATTACATAGAAAAGAATTATAAGGTCTTTAAGGTTGTAATGTTGGCTTAGGGACAGTATGATAAGTATATTTGGATAATTTAGAGTGAGCTTTTGGCTCTCTAGCTATCAACGAATCACACTAAAGCTTGAGTTACTCCCAATGAAACGTTTCTCACTCAACCCAATGAATTTCTTGATGCACAAAGTAGTATCCCCAATAACCCAATTAAAGCATAAGATGTTCACATACAAATTCCACTTTGCCGGTCCAAATATATATTCTTTTCAAATCAATTTTTTTCTTTTGTATAGCTATGACTCTCTTTTTCATGTTGAGATATCATGCTATTTTTCATATTTTTTTCTTTTCATGCATTTCAGTTTTTTTCATTTACTCTTACCCCGACAAAGGGTTACAATATAATATAACTGTGAATCATCATCAATAATATGAACAGAGCATAATTAATAAGCTCAAAAAATCCCAACCCAATAACAATTACCATAATGGTGGAACCACAACCACAAACTCAAACTCTAAAAAAATTGTCTATGCAAAGCATTTGGGCATTGATATTTTCAGGAGTGTACGCCTCTACAAATGTCTTGAGTTCAATGTCCACCTTTAGATTTGTATAAAAAATAATTGGTGACACTATTTGAACAACTGGTGGCGAATCCACCTTCTCTTCTTCCTTCTTTTCTTGCACAGCAGGTGCAACTTCATCTTTCAGCTCTTTTGAGACCTCTTTCTCTTTAGCTCTAGCAGCTTGTAACTCTATTACCGATCTAATCTCTTCTTGCATATCTCTCAGAAGTTGTATAAATTCGGATTTTTCTAAATCTTCATCCTCAGAGCAGTCAGAGTCCACGGGGATAGACTTGGTTGGTTCTTCTTCGGTTTTAGGAACTTCCACGACAATTTCCGTAGCATGCGGTACTTCCTTATTTTCTTCAATTTCAAGGAAAATAGCCTTGCAAGCTTCGAACCCAACATTGGCATCACCTCCTTCGATATCTTCCAATTCTTTCGCTTCCATAATATTAGTAAGAACTTTATTCATTTGTTCTACTTGCGTACCTAAAATTTGAATTGAAGCTTCTTGTTCCCTTAACTTCTCGTTCTGTGAATGCATATTAGTGGTCATAAGATCCATAAAATTATTCAATTGTTGATCACCCACAACTCCTTCTTGAGGATATTCTGGTAGTGCCTTTTGATCTAAAGCATCGGTATATGCATCATTAGCAGGTTGTTTTGGAGGAGTAGGTTGATTATAATTCTGATTTCCCTAATATGGAGCATGACCTCTTGGTTGGAAAGAGTTATTATGGGGACGAGGTTGATAATGACCTCGATTAGCGGCCCCCTGTGGATTTGAATACTGCATACCCAGATGATTTATGTTACCAAATTGATAGTTTCCTCGGTTGGATATAAAATAAATAGATGCTGGATTTCCTTCGCACTCTTCCCATGTATGATTCGGGGATCCACACTGTGGGCAACCTTACATTTGCTGCGGCTAAATTCTTCTGCATCTCAAGCTTAATCTCTTTAATTTGATTCTCTAATGCGACAAATTGAGCTGAGTTTGCAGTTTCTGCATTTAATCGAAGCGTACCTATGGTGTTTGTAATAGGAGCTCGCGAAAGTGGCCAACTCCTTTCTGTTTCTATAATGTATCCCATACCTTCGGTGGCTTCTGCAGGATCCATGGACACAAAATTTCCCTTTCCAAGATTATCTACCCTCAGTCTACTTTCGGCATTGATACGTTGATAAAATATAGCTAACTGTAAAGGCGGGGTGTAACCGTGGAGTGGACATCTAGCTAACTTCTGTTGAAACCTTGTCCATATGTCTCTTACTTCTTCAACATTCTCTTGACCAAACTTAGCAAGCTCGCTTTGATCTTTGAATACTATAGTCTTCGGATAAAAATGGTTAAAGAATGTGTCTTGAAATTCTGCCCAATTAGTAATTGTTCTTGGTGGTTGTCTATCTAGCCAATTACCAGCTTTGTCGGTCAGAAAGAACAAAAACATGTGACAATATAGTTACTCGAGTAAAATGCCTGGAGTAACATAGGCATCACAAATCTGCATGAACTTCTAAATCTTTCTTACCGGATCTTGTATTGATGTGCCACTTTATAGTCCGAAATTCTGAACTTGACTGAGCATACCTGGATCGGGCCTGAACTTGATATTCTGGATCTCTAGAGGACGATAACCTAATGGTTGAACTCGAAAAGATGCACCCAAGCTTGGGAGATCTTGTTCAATTTTGTTGTTGTTTCTGTTATCTCCTGGTGGTGGTGGTGGTAGATGTCCTAAAGGACCAAGTGATGGATCCACTAGTGGTGGATATATTGCTTCTTGATGTTCTGCCATAGCTCTTCTTCGGGCAATGTCTTCCCTGATACGTTTGTTATAAGCTCTGAAGCTCGTTTCGGGCTCCGCAAGAGGAGGCCAAGGATGCACAGCTAAAACCTAAAACAGACTAAGACAAACCAACAAGCTTAAATATAGAAAAATAAAAATAAAAACTAAAAAATAAAACTTTAACTAAAAACTACTACTACTAAAATAGATAACCCACACGCTCACAAGACACAAGTCCCCGGCAACGGCGCCAAAAACTTGGCGTCGCCTAGGGTGTGATAA
The DNA here is from genome assembly GCA_029959085.1 of Nemophila menziesii. NCBI lineage: Eukaryota > Viridiplantae > Streptophyta > Magnoliopsida > Boraginales > Hydrophyllaceae > Nemophila > Nemophila menziesii. Next base: position 1,719,697 of record JARWIR010000072.1, on the reverse strand, counting down.
AATGATAGAATAAAAGATAGATAAACGATGCACAAATCACCCTAGACTTAACACGGTACTGCAAATATTACAGGACGTATGCAAGTTTTAATGATAAGAAGATTCGTTCCTCAGGGACTTAAATGTGTTAGACAGATGAGTAAATAAATCAGAGTATCAATTAATAATTAAGAGACAAGAAAATGAATACAATTGATGGAGATATTAATGATTAAACTAATTAAACTAAAGACAATAAAATAAATATGAAAGGAATAAGATGAGGGAACTTAGCTTAGGTTTTGCTATCATGCACTAATCCTTCTATTTCTTTCTATCAGTTCAGTTTATAAGGGTGATAATAGCTCTTAGATAAGTAGTCAGGATTCTAAATTCCCCCTATCCCCCCAGAGAGAACTAGGGTGGCGACCTCACAATCACGAGGGGACTCAAATAGGGTTTTTCTTGCGCTACTAGGTTCCTAGGTGAGACGGGCTTACTAATGAATATTGGTGATTAAATTAAACCCTAATGACTATCTAGTTAGGTAAATCTTGTCAAGATTAATTCCGTACACTAGACGTTTATATGGTGTTTCAATAATTAGACACTCCTTCCGGGTGACAATCTAACTACTATTAGCATAACCCTAAATTGATCAGATTTAAGACAAACAATAATTCAAAGCACATAAAACAAATATATGGTTAAGTAGCTAGAATCAATTTAAAACATATAATTCCCAAAAAAAAATAGATAGAAAGAAAATAGAATTCATAGATTATACATAATGCAAAACCCAAGCAAGTGAAGATAAATATATTTAGGTGGTGATCGAGATTAAGGTACACAATTTTTAACATTTTTCACCATACATTGTCTTAATTATATCCCTCATCCTCTTATGTCGACACTTCTTCTATGTCGTTGTGCTTGAGGCCTCGGTCAAGGCGACATAGAAAATTTAACGCAACTATGCAAGATCAACCAGGAACAAAGCATTGATATCCCCGACAAGGATGGACGTCATACCTCTGAGCCTTTGTAGGGATAGGATTGCAAAGATTCAGTAATCACCACGATCCTGCCAAAGCCCGTCTCACCAACGTAGCCCATCACAAGAAGACATTGGCTATAGGATAGTTGAGAGTCTCTTAAAATATCGTGATGATAGTGGTTGGGTTTGATATAACTGCATTAGATTACGGGTTCTTGATATAAATAGGGGTATCATAGTAAAAAAGAGGACCAACTTATGTAGTCATAAGGCTAATTAACGTCAAATTAGTTTGCAATAAAGTTATTTAAATATTTTTCATTTATCTTATAAATCACAACTATTGTTCATTTTATTTAATAATTTTAGTCCATATTTTATATCTGGTAAATTTATGTTCTATCACTGTCCATGCCAAGTTTAAATGAGGGAGGGGTCTCATCTCGCTCAACCTAGGAGACTGGCATGCGATACTGATAAAAAATGATATTAGAACATATGCTCAGATTAGATATTCCATGTATGGTCTGACTAAGAAAATATCGGCCAGAGGCGCATCAAGTTCCATCACAAAACCAAGGGCCAGATCAGACCCTAGTCAAATTCCTCTACAAGTAATACTATGCCTAAATCCACATGTATCTAGTTCATTATCATGTGTGTTACTTTTACTCTCTAGCACTCTCAGACATATACACGATATTTGTATCTTTCAACCCCATGTGAAGAGTACATTATTAATGGAATCTTTTCCATGTCCATAGTTATGACTTGAGAATCAGAGTGGCATTGGAAGCACACATCCATCTTGTCCTTTAGCCGTGTTTTTGCAAGTACAAATAGCAGGTTTCCTAGCCAATCATTCCCAACCGTTCCAGACTTTCCCCGACAGCGGCGCCAAAAATTTGGTATCGCCTAGGGTGTGATAATATAATAGAATAAAAGACAGATAAACGATGCACAAATCACCCTAGATTTAACACGTTATTGCAAGTATTACAAGACGTATGCAAGTTTTAATGATAAGAATATTCGTTCCTCGGGGACTTAAATGTGTTAGACAGATGCGTAAATAAATCATAGTAGCAATTAATAATTAAGAGACAAGAAAATGAATACAATTGACGGAGAGATTAATGATTAAACTAATTAAACTAAAGACAATAAAATAAATATGAAAGGAATAAGAAAAGAGAATATAGCTTAAGTTTTTCTAGTAAACACTAATCCTTCTATTTCTTTTAATCAATTCAGTTTATAAGGGTGATAATAGCTCTTAGATAAGTAGTCAGGATTCTAAATTCCCCCTATCCCCAGAGATCAGACTAGGGTGGCGACCTCACAATCACTAGGGGACTCAAATAAGGTGTTCCTGCGGTACTAGGTTCCTAGTTGAGACTGGCCTACTAATGATGATTGGTGATTAAATTAAACCCTAATGACTATCTAGTTAGGTAGATCTTATCAGGATTGATTCCGTACACTAGACGTTTATGTGGTGTTTCAATAATTAGACACCCCTTCCGGATGACCATCTAACTACTATTAGCACGACCCTAAATTCATCAGGTTTAAAAAAGACAATAACTCAAAGCACATAATACAAATATATGGTTAAGTAGCTAGAATCAATTTAAAACATAAATTCCTAAAAAAATAGATAGAAAGAAAATAGAATTCATAGATTATACATAATGCAAAACCCAAACTATGGGGAAATTAGTTTAAACCTGAAGGAATAGAACTTAAATAAAGATGCATGATTGTCATCTTGCTCTCTTTAATACTCTAATGATGTATAAAATTTAAGAACTAGTTGTGGGAGGCAAGGATGATTTTACAAAGGTTTAAGAGTGTATTTATAGGGGTCTAGGAAGCCCTAAAACTTTTTCTAGGAGTGGAAGACAAGTAATTGGACTTCTAGTCCAACTCAAATTCGTAACCCAAAAATATAGAAAAGGTAATAATGTGTCGTTGTTTTGTTTTGGCCATAACTTTTTCGTGTCAATCCGATCGACACGTTCTTTTTATCAAAACTGATCGTCTCGGAAAGCTCTATCACTTTGCGTCAGACCATTCTTCCAAATTCTTAGCAAATCTTGAGTTATGATCACTTTAATGAACGTAGCTGCTGGAATTCAGATTTACTTGGCAATTTTATCTTTCCATATCTATCTTTTCTTTCCTTTATCTCTAATTTCCATGCATATCTTCTTTCCTTTATCTCTTGGAATTGATTTGGAATCTAATTAATTACTATATATCTTTAAAGTTTCACACAATAAATAAATTAAACCCAATATGCTCTAAAAATAATAAATAATTAAATCAAGACAAGAAATAAGAAAATGCAATATTATATATAAAAATCGACTACTAGACTTCCTAAAATACCTAAAACATGTCTCCAATTAAGATTAAATCATCACAAATAGGGAGACATCAGTTGTCTTTCTCTATAAATAGGGTTCTCCAACGTATAGACGCGCTCTCAGACGATCAATAATACCATTCTATCCTCCTCTTATTCTTTGTCTCTTACTTTTTCTTTTACTTTCACAACACATTATTAATTTTGTCTCAATTGATGCTTATTGAATAATATATAAATATTTTAATAATTAATTAGGCAAATAGTCATTTTTTCTTTTTAGCTTACTATGAATAAGGAAAGAAAATCAAAAGAAAAGTAAATATAATAAAACGTGCTTCAATGGTAGCAATGTTGTTTTTTATGTTATACATCATCCCATCCATAAAAAGTTGTCATATTTTCTTTGCACACAAATTAAGAAAAACAATTATTAAGTTCTGTGTTTATTAATATATCTCTCATAAAGTATTTTAAAATCTTAAATTCTTATTATAAATCAAATTTTAATATTTAAATAATGGTAGATGTAGTATCGTATAAAATATAAAAATATATCTTAATTTTCTAAATATATAATTTTCTGTAGACAACTATTTTTAAAAATAGTGAAAACTTTTTATGAATAAAGAACAAACATATTTATTTGAATTTTATGTTATTATATTATTAATTTGGGTGAAAATGAATAATATACCTTTTTGAAAAAAAAAAAATCTCTTTAATCAGACCTTCCACACTTGTTAACCGGTAAAAAAAAATATTAGAACTTGTAAACTAAAACAAAAGTCATTACTACTTGACTCTCCATAATTTATGAGGATTCTCCAATATAAAGCCCCATTCCTAACTTTCTTAGGGTATAAAGCCTAAGTTAGGAATGGTTCTTTTAAAAGCCTAACTAAACTAAACAACAAAATTCTCTCTCTTACTTTTTCTGACACACAATTCATTTTGTTATTCCTTTGTTATTTTCAGTAATCCGAATGTATTCCGTACACAATGGTACAGACCTAAGTTGTTATTCTTTTGTTATTTTCCACTAATCCGTATGCAATACATGGCTATGTGTCTGTACCTAAGCTTCGTTCCGTACCCAATGGTACAGACCTAAGTGTTATTCTTTTGTTATTTCCCACTAATTTGTATGCAATACATGGCTATGTGTCTGTACCTAAACTTCGTTTTTGAAATATACCGGGAATTTCGTCTATCTAAATTTCAAATACTCATATGGCTGTACCACGTCCATGTACTATGAAGTCAAAAAATGTCTAAGTCAAAGTCCATGTACAATGAAGTCGAAAATCAAAAAATGTTTGTACCTAAGCTTTGTTTTTGTCCAAGTCAAAATATAACCAAGCTAAGGGGTTAGTCCAAGTCAAAATCCCCGTATGTCTGCACATATAGGGCTGTACCATTTTAATTTTAGTGTAACGTTTCTACGATATATCCATGTTAATGTCCATTGGTCCGCCCAAATCAAAATGTATGTACCCAAGCTACGGGTGTGTCTGCACCCATAAGGCTGTACCCAAGTTAATTTTTTCTAAAATACATGTCAATGAAGTAAAAAATAATAGTCTAAAACCGAACATGTCTAAAATGGCTGAACCCAAGAGGAGTGTAAAATGGGCTGGATAACACAATCTCACGTCAAATAAGAAAAGAAAAAAGGCATGGAAATATAGTGGGCTGGACAATGGGCTGGACACTGGGCTGAACCTATGGCTGGACCTGGACCCATGGCTGGAACAACACAGAGAACAAAGATCGAAGGGTTGCTGGACCAAGGGGGCGATGAAGGTGTAGGTAGATCTCGGTGGTGGAGCACCCTTCTCGGTGGTGCTGCTGCCTTGCTGCAAATGGTGGTGCTGCTGCCCTGCTGCGAACGGTGGCGCTGCCTTGCTGCGTCAATGGAGGTGGTTAGATCCAAAACACGGAGAAGAACAGCGGAGATGGAGAAGAACATGTTGGCGGTGGATCCGAGCGTAGAGCAGCGAGATCTGATGTGGTATTCTTCTCGTCGTGGTGCTGCTGCTCGTCGTGGTGCTGCTGCTCGTCGAGAAGATCGTGCTGGTGGTGGTGGTCTTTAGTTGCTCCGATTTGGTGGTGGTGGTCTTTAGTTGCTCCGATTTGGTGGTGGTGGTCTTTAGTTGCTCCGATTTGGTGGTGGTGGTCTTTAGTTGCTCCGATTTGGTGGTGGTGGTCTTTAGTTGCTCCGATTTGATGATGGTGGTCTTTAGTTGCTCCGATGGTGGTGGTGGTCTTTAGGTGCTCCGATTTGATGGTGGATTAGAACAGAGATGGTGAAGAGGGAAGGATAAGGTGGATTTGATGGTGGATTAGAACAGAGATGGTGCTCCGATTTGATGGTGGATTAGAACAGAGATGGTGATGATAGGAATAAGGTGGCTCTGTGATAATAGGGAGAAGGTGGGTCGGTGAGATCAGGGGTGAGGAAACTAATTTTGTGGATCCAATCCTATATTGGGTTTTTGTTTTTGTAAAATATTTTTCACTGTATAATAGGGTTGGGTTCTTTAGTTGGGTTTCTTTAGTTGCGTTAATTGGGTTCAGTAACTAGGCCTTTCTATATAACTTTAAGGGTTGTTAGACCTTAAACATTAATTTACCCACAATTTATTCGTTGATAAAAAATTAACTTTAATAAATCTTAATATAAAAGTTGCGATAAAGTCACACTATCATAAAGGTAAAAGTTATGAATATACACTTCTAATTATTAAATAAAGGAATATTACTATATAAGTTCTCAAAGTAACATTAACTCTTCTCTTCATTTTTTATTTTAACATTCTTTTTAAGAGTCCTTTAAAAAAATTACTTTTCTTTTTTGTCCTTTTTTTGTTTTTCCTTTTTTTTTTAACTTTTTTTCTTTTTCTTTAATTTTTTATCTCTTTATTCTTTCTTCTCTTTTCTCTAGCCACGTTTTCATTCTCTATTATCTTCTTTTTTATGCATCTTCACTTTTCTTTCCATCATTCTTTCTCATCACTTTTTTATTAAATATTTTTGTTGCAATCGATACTTGTTTGGTCATCTACAACCATGTAATTTCGTATCTCTTTTCTTAACTTCAGTTCTTTTTAATTTATTTTGCTTTTTTATTCATTCTTTTAAATAATTCTTACTGAATTTGTATTTTGCAGTGTTAATTCGTTAATTCTTATCTTGTATTTGCGGGAAACTTATAGGGAAACAGAGAAGTATGCCTCCAGTTTTTCATATTACTGATAATACCAAGGGAATAGTCGAGGATATATAGAACTCCATACGCATGTGTTGGAGAAAGGGAAGAAAAGTATTTGCGGGAAGTTTGTCAAAGAGTACGAAGACCGACTGGTTTTGAGGAAAGGTAGATGGCCGATCAAACGTTGATGGTAAATCAAATAAATCATATGTCCTGGGAAATATTTGACACACCAAGGCAAAATAAGTTTAAACCGTCAATGATGCCGACATTCGACAAGATTATTGATCTTGAAGCTCATGAGTGTGTTTCAGATGCACATAGAGTTCATTGTGGAATCTGATGTAGATTATTTTCGAGTTTTCCTCGCTACTCTAAAGGGGAATTATCAAAAGTGGTTTTTCAAGTAACAACCCAAGTCAATGTATAATATCTCACAAGTAGTTGATGGTTTTCTGTGCAGGTTCCCAAACAGGGCCAATGATCAGATAAATTCAACTATATTGGACATATGCCAAAAAGAGAATGAAAATATTTAGTCCTATGTGGATAGGTTCACAAAAATTACGCATAATGTTGAGGAGTTTTACTGTGTACTATGCATTCATCTGAGGGTTATTCAAACTTGACTTTCAGATTTGTTTAACTGGAAGGCCTAAGTCCATACCGTGCAACATAATAGTCGCACCGCGTTAATACATCTACATAGAATAAATGTGAAAGAGTGTCCTGGTAAAGGTTAAATAAAGAAAATGTGATGAACAATGCTCCATATTAGTTAAGAAATGATCGATAGCATAAAATTGGTGAAGTAGGTGTGTATAAGGGATTTAGAAGATTCAAGTCAAAAGACGAATATATAGCATGAGAGAGTAATAGCAGAGTATGTGATAAGACTCCTTATGAGATCCAATGTTAATAGAAAAATCTATGAAAGAGGATTAAGTGTATAAGCCACCTAAATTGTATGTCGATGTTGTGATGAGAGACAACACAAAATATTGTCATTTTTATAAGGACCAAGGTCATGAAATTAAAAGGTTGTGAGATTTGGGTAAGTTGCCTTGTCCCTCCGAGGGTAATGTACGAATCGAAAAAATCCAAAGGAAAATTAAGACCCGATCATCAGGCAAGAACACATGAAATAATAAATCCTGTCTATAAAGACATTGAGCTTAGAAGTCAAGTCGCAGACCCCCAATCCAAGTAAGATGGACATGGGTACAAATTCGAGGTAAACACAATTTTAGGAAGGTCTGGGAGTATTTGACATTTTGGGTATGAGGTAAATCTCATATCAAGGTTTCCTGAGAGTGGCTGAGATTACTGTTTTGTGGTAAACACAATAGTCAGGGGTTCCGAGAATGGACACTCTAGAAACAAAATGAAACAATACGTGCAGGCAGCATAGACCATGCCACATTTTTGCAGTCCTAAACATGGTGATGTGGTACAATTTACTGATAAGGATGCCAGTATGCTAGTTTTCCCCATGATAATCAGTCAATAATCTCACCATCCATTGCAAACGGGTTGATGCGTCGAGCATAAACTGATACAAGAAGTTTGGTAGACCTATGTTACGCAGGTATATTTAATCAATTGAGGATAGACCATAAAGCTGTAAAGGCATACACATAGCAGATCAAAGGATTTACAGTTCAAAGCTTTCAGCCGACATGCAACATTGTGTTTCCGATGATTATTGGCTAGGGGAAACTTTAGAATACGTGGTACGCTTTGTGGTAGCGAACTGTGATTTAGCATATTATATCATTATCGGGATAATTACACTAAAAAAACTTCCAAATGTAGTCTCGATATACCATTTAACACTGAAGTTGCCTGCCCCATGTGGGGTAGTTGTTATCCAAGGTGATCAACAATGTGCGCGAGTGTGCTATTTTAACTCCCTCGGGGGACCAGTATTGACCGAGGAGAGTACAAATGAAAGAAAAATAATATTTCGGTAACAAATTTAAATAATTTGTTTTAAAGTTTGAAATTAACACATGTGAAAGTCAACCCGAAGTGGTCATTGGTAATATATTTTTTCCCGTTTTGGAGTTTTTTTTTTTGAAAACTAGAAGTGTGAAAGAATAGCCGGCTATAATAAAGACACACTCAAACCGTTATTTTTTTAATATATTCTCGACCGTGAAAAGTTGATAGAATGTAAAAAAAATCTCAAACTCTCTAAGATCATTGACTAGGGGGTTGGACAATGGATTCCCAATCTAAAAAGTCGATCAAAAGTACAAAAATTTTCTCGGCTCCCTAAGATCATCAACATGGGTCTGGCCAATGGATTCCTTATTTGAAAAACTAATACAATGTAAAAATAACTTTTCTCGACTCCCTAAGATCGTCGATTCAGGGGCCGACCAATGGATTTCGCGGCCTGAAAAATTTGATAAAATGAAAAAAAAAGACTTACCATAAAAACAATTTTTCATTAGACACATAATCAAAAGACCATCACCTCTAACACTTAAATATTAGCTCCAATTGCATCAGTAAGACTAACTCCATTGGACTCACAAAGACCAGTTTCACTTGCAACCTGAAATTTAAGCCCTAATAAGTCTAAGTTAGACAGAAGCATAATAATAAGTCCGGCGTATCATCCAAAAAGAGACCGACATAACTCTGGTAATAAGTATGACGTAGTATCAACAAAGAGACCGCCATGGCTCCGGTAATAAGTACGGCGCGGAATCAACAAAAAGACCAACATAACTATTGTAATTAGTTTGTTGTAGCATCTGTAGAGAGACCAACATAGATTTGGTAAATAAGTCTTACATAGCATCGGCAAAATCCCAACTGGATTATCGAAAACATAAGTCCCACGTAGCATCAACATAAGACCAACTGTATAGTTGGAAACATAAGTTTGACGCAGTATTGGGAAAAGACCAACTCTATTATTAGAAAGAAGACCTGACTGTATTATTAGCCAAGAAATTTTTTCTCTTACGCAAACCAAAGCAACATGGACCAACGAAGACTTGGCTAGAAAAAACAAAGACCAACGAATAGCTTGGCGAGCAAAAAAAATGACCATCAAAGCCTTGGAAACCAAAAGTAAAGATCAATAAAGCATTGGCAGTAAAAGCTAAGACCAACAGAGAATTTGAAAGAATAGTAGGTAAAACCCCATTGGCTTGAAAGCCAGGGGGTCGGTTAAGTTATAATCATCAACTGTATAAACCCTTTCTTTATGGTTATACTACACAAAGCTCGAAGAAAACTAATGATTATTTACAAAGACCTATAATAAGCAATCAGAAAATATCTTATATTTCCCGAGGTAAAGGGGTATAAAGCATATAAATATAAAAGCACATGTATCGAGAAATATAAGAAGAGAAAGCAAGCGGAGAAGATATAAGGAAGAAATATTTTATTAACAAATTTTATTTCAAAATTACAAGTAAAAACTAAAAAGTTGAAGGCAATATAAGCTACAGATTAAACTACAAAGAAAAGGTAGATAAGGCGAAGAATCAAAGAAGGTTATGAGACATATGCACTCGAAAACATGCCCCTGGAGAAGGATTGTGCAAAGTTCTTCTGAAGCCAAAATCACATAGAGATGTATTTGAAATGTATGTCTTGGAAGCTGGCCCCCCAAACATAGGATGACCCAGATGAACCAAAGAAATCTCAGCCTAATATGGAAAAGAAATAGAGGAAGAAGGTGATGGTCTCTTCCTATTACTAAAACAAGCCGGCGGTTCCCGAACTTCACTAGAAGATATACGAGATTTGTTGTGAGAGGCAGGAGCTTGTGTATGAGAACGGCCAGCCATAATGAAAAAGCGGTAAGCAAAGATACTAAGGAAAAATGAAAATGGTTGACGAAAATGGAAGAAGTTACCACATTATTTATAGTATGATATAATATGTTACATTTTCCAATGGTAATTTTTAGGGACATAATTATGGTATTTTGGGTAAAAGTTGACAAACATAGCCTCAACAAATTATATATTATTCAGAAGTTCGACATAGCCTCGACAATTAAAGAGTTCACAAGACCGACATAGCCTCGGAAAATTAGATATTATTCACAAGTCCGAGGTAGCATCGGAAATCAGAGAGAGTTTACAAGACCGGCATAGCCTTGACGAATCAGGTATTATTCATAAGACCGACATATCCTTGGAAATTAGAGATAGTTTACAAGATTGATGTAGACATGGAATATTAGGTATTATTAGTAAGAACGGAGTACCCTCGACAATAAGAGATATCTCAAAAGAGCCTCGGAAAATCATGTAGTATTCATAAGACCGACGTAGCCACATAAAAGCAGGTATTATTCGTAAAACCGATAGCCTCGACAATCATAGAGAGTTCACAAGATCGACGTAACCTCAAAAAATTAGAGAGAGAGTTCACGAGACCGATGTAGCCTTGGAAAATCAAATATGATTTACAAGTTCGACGTAGCATCGGTAATCAAAGAGAGTTTACAAGACCGAAGTAGCCTCGACAAATCAGGTTTTATTCATGAGACCGACATATCCTTGGAAATTAGAGATAGTTCACAAGACCGACGTATCCATGGAAAATAAGGTATTATTAGTAAGAACGATGTAGCCTTGACAATAAGTGAGAATTCACAAGAGACTCAGAAAATCATGTAGTATTTGTAAGATCGACGTAGCCACAGAAAAGTAGGTATTATTCATAAAATTAATGTAGTCTCGACAATCAAAGAGATTTCACAAGATTGACGTAACCTCGAAAAAAGAGAGAGTTCACAAGACCGATGTAGCCTTGGTAATTCAGAGAGTTTATTCACAATATCTATGTAGCTTTGGAAAGCCATAGATTGTTCTTAGTCGGCAACGACGACTGGCCTACAAGAAAGAATTCACACATATTAACCCCTACTATTGACACCCTCTTGGAGATGTGCTCCTAAAAAGTGGTGTTGGTATTCAAAGGGAGTTGCTTTTAAGATTGACATAGACTCGGGATCAACTTTACCTATGCAGAATAATGCAGTCCTTGGCATCTTATGTGTTAAAACACATAAAATCACATTGAGCAAACCAGTCAGAGATGTCAACCTTTTATCGGCATAAAATGGAAATATGTTAGATTACTTTTGATGATATCTGCAAAAAGGATATATATCTCACAAATTTAGAGGGGTATTAATAAGTAAAAATATGATATTGATACTTGGACAAGTCCGAAGAGACCTAGAATATCCAGATCGGAAAAAGAAAATAGTGCGTTAAGCGTATGGTATGTTTGTTCGAGTGAGAGGAGTGTCAAACTCTTTCCGGGGGAAATTTCCCAGCCAATTAGGGAAAACACTCAGTTACACGTGAAGACTTTGTGTGGAAGCCTAGAGTTCCTCAAAGAATTATCGCACACACTCCTCTTGACCCTATATTGTTAATCTTGATAGCGCTCGACGCGCTTCTTCCACATCTATAAATACCACTCTCTACTACATAATTCGACACACTTAGAGTACACCATAAACTACCTCTCTCTCCAAAATGGATGTGGTTAATATATAGTATTCTTAAGTCTCCATAGCTCCTACGGGTTATGTAATGCTCAATATAAAAAATGCTAGTATTGAGTGTCAGAGTGCCATTAGGATGTCACCTCCCTTTACTCCTAACATAGTGTTTGGTTTCAAGAAGGACTTTGAAATGAAGGCGAAGCCTCAAGCAAGTGAAGATAAATATATTTAGGTGGCGATCGAGATTAAGGTACACAATTTTTAACATTTTTAACCATCCATTGTCTTAATTATATCTCTCATCCTCTTATGCCGACACATCTTCGTCGTTGTGCTTGAGGCCTCGGTCAAGGCGACATAGAACATTTAACACAACTATGCAAGATCAACCAGGAACAAAGCACTGATATCCCCGACAAGGATGGACGTCATACCTTTGAGCCTTAGTAGGGAGAGGATTGCAAAGATTCAGTAATCCCTACGATCCTGCCAAAGCCCGTCTCACCAATGTGGCCCATCACAAGAAGACATTGGCTATAGGATAGTTTAGAGTCTCTTAAAAGATCGTGATGATAGTGGTTGGGTTTGATATAAATGCATAAGATTACGGGTTCTTAATATAAATAGGGGTATCATAGTAAAAAAGAGGACCAACTTATGTAGTTATAAGGCTAATCAACGTCAAATTATTTTTGCAATAAAAATATATAAATAATTTTCATTTATCTTATAAATCAAAACTATTGTTCATTTTACTCCATATTTTATATCTGGTAAATTTCTGTTCTATCACTATCCATGCCAAGTTTAATTGGTGGAGGGATCTCATCTCGCTCAACCTAGTAGTCTCGCATGCTATACTGATCACAAAACCATGATATTAGGGACATATGCACAGATTACATATACAATGTATGGTCTGACTAAGAAAATATCGGCCAGAGGCCCATCAAGTTCCATCACAAAACCAAGGGCCAGATCAGGCCCTAGTCAAATTCCTCTACAAGTAATAACATGCCTAAATCCACATGTATCTAGTTCATTATCATGTGTATTACTTTTACTCTCAAGCCCTTACTCTCTAGCCCTCTCAGACATATACACGTTATTTGTATCTTTCACCCCCATGTGAAGAGTACATTATTAATGGAATCTTTTCCATGTCCATAGTTATGACTTGATAATCAGAGTGGCATCGGAAACACACATCCATCTTGTCCTTTAGCCATGTTTTTGCAACTACAGCTGGTTTCCTAGCAGATCATTCCCAACCATTCCAGACATTCCACTCGAGCCACAGCTCAAGCCAGCTGCGGAGATCTAATATTAGCGACTTAAATAACTTTCTCTGGCATAAAACTTTCTATCTCCCCCTTTAAAAGCGGGGCGTTAATATTTGTTTTTAGTATCTTTATCCATGGTTTTGTTCTGCTAATTTTTTTTGCCTCGCCTACAACTTTGTTATTCTGAGCTATTGTCTAAAGAGTGCGATGTATTATGCCTTAGGATTAAGAAGATTGTCTTATTTTTAAAGTAATGAGAGTCGAATACTTTGAATTAACTACAATAGTGACCCTACTTTCTTCTTTATAAGAGTTTGAGTGTATGTGTGCCTAGCTCCTATGGTCCTAGGTCCAAACCATATCTCAAAGCCTTGATATTTACTTTGTTATTTCCACTACACTTCAATAACCGTTTTAAACCCAATAAAATTGTGAAATCTCACATTTTGATCATGCTTACATAATTTTAAAATGTATTTTAACTTTTCATATTTGATTATCAATTGAGGTATAGATAAGAAATTGTTATATGCTCTCCCTCTCTCTAAAACTTTCTCTCTCTAGAAAAGTTTTATCAGCAAAAATGGAGTTTCCTCCTTCCCAATGCAAAAGATCTTGGTTCCCTAGCTAAGCTTTATGCCTACTTACGCATGATCTTGATCTCTTCCCTTCTTAATGATTGTTCTTTCCTTGGGTATCCCATTCTAATAGATAAATCCTTTAGTTTATTCATAATCCTTTTATTTCTTTGTTTTGTTCTGTCTATCCTTTTTGGTTATCCCAAGTTTAGCCGTATTAGTTTTATCTAGCTTTAATCCCTAGCTTATTGGTTCTATAAATCCTATCAAGTGGCCTCGAAAAGGAACAAAACTTTTCACCTTATTGGAAACTTGTTTATAACCCTATTTACTTTACTCTCCGCTCTCGTCTTATTCATCTTCTCCTTTCTCATCTAACCTTTCAGTTAACCCAGCTTACTCTCTGCAACAATGGCGGATTTTCCAGTAAAAACCATGAAACTAACCCCAAAATTCCAAGATCATGAGGTATACAACCACCGCAACATGCTATTAGATAAGATCCTCACACCCCAAGAAATCAATCCCTACACAGTTGAAATAGCTGCCAATCGCTCATGGGGGCTTAGGAAACCTATGCATGCTCTCCCAGCTGAGTTTAATACCTTCTTTCTGGCCTTCGAGACAAAGGAGGATATGCTTAACACTTGGCATTTCCATCCATGGTCTGTGAATGGTCATATGTTAATCCTCCATGCATGGCATCCTGAGATGTCACTAGCAGAAGCAGACTTTTCCATGGCTACTATCTGGATCCAGCTTCTAGATCTCCCTCCGGCCTTTGTAACTCCGGATAATGCAGTTGATATAAGCAAAAATCTCGACTGTACACTCCTTGCTTACGACATTGAAGACTCCATTGAAACCAAAAAACAGTTGAGGATTCGAGTTCTATGGAAAGTGAAAAATCCCTTATTATCCATTTTTGAGCTTGAAAGACCATCCCTACCTTCTATAACAGTTCGTATGAGATATGAAAAACTTAGTAAGTTTTGTCATTACTGCGGTTTGCTCAATCATGTTACAAGTGACTGTGATCTGTTCAAGGAAGAAGCTAAGCGCGTAAGAGGAATGGTCAGATTCAGATTCGGAGATTGGCTTTCGGTAGACCCAGTTAAAGGTCGAGGTGCTAAGGTTCAAATCATGGATGATCTTGATGATCCATCCAAGTTGTTCACTGAAAGTGGTGATTCAAGACAGAGCTAGTCGGCGGAATACACAAGTCAACCTCGTATGAACATTGGTCCAAGCAACAGAAGAGACAAAAATGATGCAGTGTCCTTTGGTACTGGAAAAGGAAAAGTCACTACGGGCCAAATTAAGGACTGTCCTTTTGTACCTGAACAAGGTATCGTAATGGTTCCTAATCTCCTTACAATGGTTAATACCGAAACTACCCCTTCTGCTAAGCTCGAAGATAAGGCTGAGTCAGCTAGACCCATTTCTACTCGAGGATCCGCCAGAGGCAATCAGAGGCCCACTAAAGGTAATATTGGGCCCAAAGGTTACAAGGCTTCAGGCTCAAAGCGCAAAAATTATAATGTGGATGAAGACTGGACTCCTTGGCCCAATAAGGCTCAAGTTAATACTGGCCCAAATGCTTCATTCGGCAAGAGATGGTCCATTCGCACTTGGTCTAAAGATAACCCTACTAAAGGTAAGACTAGCTTCCAATGGGTTAACCCGAATCCTATAAGCCCAAACCTGAGCGAGGGTGAAGTCCCAAACAGCCCCACTACTTTCCACACCCCTAATCAAAATATTTCATATGAGAATCAGAAATCCCCATCTATCTCTCCAACCCTGCCCTCAGGTATCCCCCCTCCGATCAATGTTAACCCAAATGATCCTAAATCCCCAATGGCCATTTCACCAACAACTGCTGATCAATCTAATATCCCTACTCCTACTTTGCAAACTCCTAACCCTCCAGCGAAAGAAGAACTGGCTAAGAATGAAAGTGACCCATTGGTGGATATAGCTGTTGGTATGGTTGGTCCTTCTAATTCGAAGATGAGTCAAAGCGCGAAGAAGAGGAAGATTACTCATGAAGAAATGGTAGGTTTCAGCGAGGTGAAAGAGACGCTGGTTGAAGTTCCCTTATTAGAAATGGCTGCGGATATCCCTCCTCTTCAAATGATAGCCCCAGTGGATGTGGGTGGTTGCAAACCGCAACCCCCACAGGACAAATGATAGGAGTTTTTTGGAACTGTCAAGGGACGGGGTCCCCCTTGACGGTCCAAAACCTTAGGGAGCTTATCTCTAGGGAAAAACCCCAGGTTCTTGGTCTTTCGGAGACTAAGACTAAAAGAAAAAAGCTGCTACTACTTGCGAAGAAATTAAAAATAAAACTTATGTGGAGTGTTGATCCAGTGGGACTTTCTGGAGGACTAGCCTTGTTTGGCATGGACAACGTAAATTGCGAGGTAACTTCCTCTGATGATAATCATATTTCTGTCTCTTTTTTGAGTCCTGATGGCATTGCTTGGTCCTTAAATTTTATTTATACTATTCCTGATAAGGCAAACAAAGATAAGCTATGGGCTTTTATTAATTCTAAAACTAATGCAAATCCTGATTTCCCTAACTTATTTATAGGAGATTTTAATGATATTAGAAACCAACAGGAGAAAATTGGGGGTAATCCAAAAACTTTATCTGAAATGCGTGCTTTTAATAACTATATTTCCCTAAATAAATTATCTGAAATCCCTGTTAAAGGTTGTTCCTTCACCTGGAGAAATAATAGAGATAACGAAGATCTTATTATTCAGAAATTGGATAGAGGTTTAGGATCCCCTACTTGGATTAATACTTTCCCTGAAGCCTGGATTCATAATGCCCCCCTATAGGTTCAGATCATTCTCCAATGATCTTACATTTATTTGATCCCCCTGCTTCAAATATTAGAAAATTTTTAAAAATTGATCCAAATTGGCTTAAAATCCCTACATGTAGAACTGCTATTAATACTTGCCTCGCTAGTTCAGCAAACTTTAGTGGTGCTCCCCATATTAAACTGTCTAAACGTTTGATTAGATGTAGAAAAACCATACTAAGATGGAAAAAAAATCAATTTGAGGAATAACGCTACTATGATTAAATTTTTGACTAATAAGCTTGAAAAACTCATGTCTTCTAGCCCTCCTCCTCTTCAACCTAATGTATCCTCTTCTGATCTTTTCTCCTCAATCTCTTCTGAAATTGAACGATATTGGTCTTTGGAGGAGAAATTCTGGTCCACGAGGTCTCGTATTAGATGGCTGAAACTGGGGGATAAAAACTCCAAATTTTTCCATCTATCAACTAGGATTAGAAGAGCGTCTAATCGTATTATCTGCCTGCGTAAAGAAGATAATACTTGGACTGTTGGTTTTTCTGAATTAAAAGATCATGTAACGGAGTTCTTCATGAACCTCTACCAGGATCCTGGTCTCAGGGCTATAGATCCCATCTTGAGTCATATTCAGCCCCTCATAACTGATGAAGAGAATATTTCTCTTATGAGGCCTATAACCTTGGATGAATTGAAAATAGCTGTTTGGCAGCTACATCCCTCAAAATCCCCAGGTCCTGATGGGCTCCCTGGAGCCTTTTTCCACCAAAATTGGGATCTTCTCAAATCAGATGTTTTAAATATCTGTAATGGGGTCTTAGCTGGTTCCATTCCTTTAGATAAAATTAATGAAACTAATATTATTCTGATTCCAAAGTGTAAAAATCCACAGAAAATAAACCAGTTTAGACCTATCTCCTGCACTAACTTCCTCTATAAAATATTGTCTAAAGTAATGGTTCTGAGACTTAGTGAAATTATTCCAAGGATTATCTCCTCTTGCCAATCTGCCTTTATTAAAGGAAGGTTGATCCAAGATAATATCATAATAGTTCATGAAGTTATTCACAAGCTAAAACATCTTAGAGCCAACTCAAGAAATAGTTATTCTATCATAAAAGCTGATATCCATAAGGCTTACGACAGAGTAAGCTGGGATTTTCTTTTCTCCCTTTTAGCTAAAATGGGTTTTTCTGCTAATTGGGTGTCCTTCATCAAAAACTGTGTAACTTCAGTGAGTTTTAATATTATTTTAAATGGTCAGCCTTCTTGTTCCATAAAACCCTCTCGTGGTTTGCGCCAGGGTGATCCATTATCCCCTTATCTATTCACTATAGTCTCTAATCTTCTTTCATCCTTGATTGAAAAAGATGTTCAGAATGGATTGATTAAAGGTGTAAAATTGAGCAGAGTTGGACCCAATATTCATCATCTGCTTTTTGCAGATGATTCGATTTTCTTTCTTCAAAATTCTGCTTCTGAAATCCATGCTTTTCGTGAAACACTATACAAATTTTGTTTTGCCTCAGGTTTGGAAATTAATCGGAATAAATCCTTAATTCTCCTTAGTCCAAATACTACCCCACATATCGCATACCTATTACTAATGATTTAGGTCTGTACTTGGGTATTCCAACTGAATGGGGTAATTCGAAAACAAAGGCAATGGATACACTTGTATCTAAAATTGCTGATAAACTTAGTGGTTGGAAACAATCTCTATTATCCCTAGCAGGAAGATCAACTTTAATATCCTCGGTAATTCATGCCTTCCCTACTTATTTCATGTCCATCCTAGCAATACCCACAGGAATAATTAGGAAGATAAATTCGCTCACTAGTAATTTCCTTTGGGGTAGAGAGGAACACTCAGGCATTCATGGGCTAAGTTGGAACAGAATATCTTCTCCCAAATTTCATGGTGGGCTCGGTATTAAAAATCAGGAAGTTTTCAATTTATCTTTATTAGCTAAACAGGCTTGGTCCATCCTTAATAACCCCGATTCCTTAGCATACCTTGTCCTAAAAGGCTTGTACTTTAATGAAAAAGACTTCCTTAATTCCCCCAAAATTCGTGGTGCCTCGTGGACCTGGAATAGTATTATCAAGGGTCGAGATTTATTGAAACAGCACATTATCAAGCCCATAGGAGATGGACACTACACCTCTATTTGGGAAGATAATTGGGCTGGTTCTTATCTCCCCAAACCCCCCCACTATAGTGAAGAGCCCACTTTTCCCAAATTTGTAGTTGATTTGATTAACACTAATACCAAAACTTGGAAGGTTGATGTCCTTAACTCCTTGTTTCCCCATGATATAACCAAAAAGATTACTGCACTTAATATACCATGGACTGTTGGGCCTATAGATTACATCTGGCCCTATACTAACCATGGTATGTACACTAGTAAATCTGGTTATTCATATGAAATTGAGAGTTACATCCCTCCTCCTACTCATCCTACTCCTTCCCTGTTCCCTAATCAGGATCTTCTATCTCTCAGTTGGGCTTCGAAAGCCCCCTCCAAATTTAAATTTTTCTTTTGGAGGGTCATTCTTAATGCCCTCTCGACTGAAAGAAACAGATTTATCAGAAACTGTACTAGTTCTGATTTGTGTAAAATCTGCCTTAAAGAAGAAGAAAACATAGAACACTTATTCTTAAGATGTGATTGGGTTAGGAGAATGTGGTGTTTGTCTCCCCTGCATTGTAGTGTTGATTTATCCTCTATGGCTGGACTTAACTGTTGGGTTGGTAATTTAATTGAGCGAGGACATAATAATTCAGAACGAACTAACATCCTTCTTACGATAATAGCGTGTCTTTGGACTATTTGGACAATGCGTAATAAGAAAGTTATTGAAGATGTCCCTATTAATTTTGATACAGGATTAACTCTTATGAACTTAAATTGCAGGGAAATTTTTTGTGCTAATGAAGAAGAACAGGATTTTAATCTTATCCCTTCTCAGCGACATGTCCCAATATGGAAGTCCTTATCCCCTATTTGGATTAAACCTCCCCCTAATGAAATCAAAATCAATGTGGATGCCTCGTTTATTCCTGGGAAAGCTTTCTCAGCCGCAGTTGCTCGTAATAGCGCAGGTGATGTAGTAACTGGCTTTGCCATGTCTTCTACAGCCTGTTCTAGTTTTGAAGCTGAAGCAATGGCATTACGAAGCTCTCTTCAGTTTGCCATTGAACAAGTTTCCTCATGCACCAGTATTGAATCTGATGCAGAAGCAGTTCTTCAAGCCGTGCACTCTTCAAGCGCGTCCTGCCATTGGAAGGTTAGGCCTATCCTTGAAGATATTAGAAGCATGACCAAAGCCCACCCCCAGATTATGATCCGTGGGATACGAAGAAGTGCTAACAAAGCAGCTGATTGGATTGTGAAGGCTTATTCTAGGAATTTATTACCTGTTAATTGGTTTTGTATTTTGCCTTATAACTTTTATTCTATAATTTGTAATGACTCTATGGTGTTTGACTCTGCTGGAGTAGGTTAACTACTCTTTGCCTTTTTGATCCCTTTTAATATAAGTTATTTAGACTAAAAAAAGATAAGAAATTGAGTATTTATTAACCATTCATAGTATGGACTTCTACATTAATTAGATTGGCAATGTCTATATATAGTAATGTACTATATCATATAAATTCATTAAAATTGAGTATCTTACTAAATTTTTGTAACTAAAATTTAACTACAGCAGAACTGTTTTCTTTTACTAGTGATTTTAGTTTTTTTTTTAGGTAATTAGAGATAAATGCCTCCTTAATGATGCTTTTAATTTTTTTAAGCCTCTAATTTTCTTATTTAGAGATATATGTCTAATAGAACAATTATTTATAGAAAACATCCCCTTTATATTTTTTATACCTATACTATCCTTATTATTAAATATATTATTTTATTTTAATACAATATTTATTTTTAAATCTTAAACAAATAATAGGGTATTTCCACCACCACCACCACCACCACAACCATCACCACCTCCACCATCACAACCACCACCACCACCACTACAACCACCACAACCATCACCACCTCCACCACCACCACCACCACCTACTACTAATTTCATCACACGCACGCGTCCGTGAATTTTTTTTAAAATCGCCATAACTAATTCAAAAAAAATCAGAAAAATCGAAAAAAATCAGAAAAATCGAAAAAAATCATATTTGGATAAATCAAATTAATATTTACGTCTATGATTTTTTTCGGAATTTTCTGAATTTTTTGGTTTTTTTGATTTTATTAAAAAAAATTAATTCGCAGAACATGGAATTCTATGTTTTAAACAGTGAATTTCGTGTCTGCGGGAAGCGAATTTCTTATATCAAAACATGGAATTCCATGTTTATAACCATGTTCTGCGAATTCAAAAAATTCAAAAAAATCAAAAAATTCAAAAAATTCTGAAAAAAATCATAGACGTAAATATTAATTTGCTTTATCCAAATATATAAATTTTTTATTTTTTTGATTTTTTTAGAATTAGTTATGACGATTTTAAAAAAAATTCACGGACGCGCGTGTGTGTTTATTAGTTTTTGTTTTGTTTTTTTTCTAATTTTTTTTAATTGTTAATTATAAGGGTAGTTTGGGATGGGGCATTTTTTCTATAAAAAATCTTATTATAGGCACCTTTTTTTAAATAAGTTTTTTAATAGGCATTATTCTCTAATTGGCTCTTTGTTTTTATGTATAAATTTTGGTGTTCTAAGTATTTGTATTCTTTTATAATTATCTCTATTACTTTTACATTTGGTACAATATTTAAAAAAACTTATTTATCTTATTCAACTCCGATAAATAAAAATAATTGAGTAAATAATATTTTTCTATATATAGATTAGAGTAATGATATGCTTCAACGCTTTTTATGTCACCTTTTTATCACCCTTTTGTGTATATGCTTTGATTATCTTAAATTAAAGATAGAAAGAAAAAATAATCATGATAGAAAAATCAAATTATTGGGTCGTGTAAATATACAGGTGATGATGAAAGTATGATACAAAAAAGGTGATAACAATCATTTTGGTATAAATTATTTTCTAATTTTTGTGTTATGATTACATTTGGGATCATTAAAATATGTACCCATTAAAAACCAGCCTAATTGGGATATATAATGAATGATTACATAAACCCGAGATGCAATATTCCATTTATTTCCCTACTTATTTTTTATCCCAAAATATGAAACCGGGATTACAAACGCGTCTGTATGATATAATTAGATAATTTATTATATTTTTTTTTAAAATTAATTATTTACTATATTTGGTATTGGCATTTGGCATTTGTTATTCGGTATTGTATAAATACAATATTGTATGAGGCTTTCAACATCAGCAAAAAAAGAAAGAATCTTGAGAGAGAATCAATTTAGAGAAGAGAAAGAAAATGGTGAAAGAGAGAGGTGATGCGGGAAAAGATGATCAACAGAAACGGAAAGGAAAGATGGTTGAAAATCAAATCGGGAATACGAAAAAACCGGCTGGACATTATAAATGCCCTAGGTGTGACTCAAATCACACAAAATTTTGCTACTATAATAATTATAGTATAACGCAGCCCAGGTACATCTGCAAGAACTGCAGAAGGTACTGGACACAAGGTGGGTGCCAAAGGAATGTACCAGTTGGTGGTGGCATCCGAAAGGTGAGCCATGGAAAAGATTCATCATCCTGCTCTGATGGTGTGACTGGCTCATCAAGTAATGTCACACAAAACCCACATATAATGAATTTATCTAGTATGGCTAATTTAATTACAATGAGTTTTGGTATGTACCCTGGAATCCAATCAATGAGACCTTCATCTTTTGAAACTAAGCCCGCCGTGAATTATCAGTATACTTGCAATAGGTCAAAGCCATATAACGTTGCTACAAGTATGGAAAATATGAACCCGACCCTGTCAAGAGGTAATTTTTTTGGTAATGTTTCTATTCCATATGGATTCAATAGGTATGCGACTGGAGGGCTTCAACAAGGTGGAGTTCCACCAATACAGGGTGGAGTTTCACCAATCCAGAGCAGAGTTCCTCCGATCCGGGGCGAAGTTCAACCGATCCAGGGCGGAGTTCCACTGATTCATGGCGCAGTTCCACTGACCCAGGAAAGAATTCCACCGATCCAGGAGGGAGTGCCACTGGTCCAAGGTAGAGGTCCACCTATCCTAGGCGGAGGTCTACCGATCCAGAGTAGAGTTTCGGCAATCCGAGGTGAATTTCCAGCAATCCAAGATGGATTTCTAGCTATACAAGATGGATTTTCTCCGATCCAAGGTAGGAATCCACAATTCAATTTTTCAACTTATCAAATTAGCATGTCAAACAATAATAATCAAACTATTATTAATCAAGGGAAAGAGTCAATGGTCCTAGGCGATTTCATTCCCTATGGGGAAAATTTTCACGCCATGAAGGATAATGGGAATGAGTTCATATATCAACCTAATCAAAGCTTCAATCGACCATCTAGGCTACTAGATCTTTCAAATCGACGTATTACCAACACAAACAATTTCAGTAGTATCAACACTATGCCTGCTTCAAGGAACCACAACCAAAACATTAATAATACTAACCCTATGAATGCTTCAAGTTCCACCACCTGGAACAATTTCAGTGGAAACAACAACAATGAAGATGAGGACGATCAGAACAATAATTGTTTTCCTAAAGCTTCTCTCAACACAAATAAGTGGCCAGATTATCTTCCAGACTTTGACCCACCGGAAATATAAGAATAGTTTGATATATTGTCTTTTCAAATCTCTTTATAGCGAATAAAACTTATTGTTGTTGAATTTTTGAGAAGTTGGGTATTTCATTTTCTTTGTTTATCCTAAACAAAGGAAAAACTAAGTTTTTATTAAATGGTGTATTAGATTTATTAATGAATTAATAATCATTTTAATTTACATTTGTTTTTTATAATTTTTTAGTTTAAATATTATTTTTTGTTTTGTTTATAATGCTTTTTGACTCCTTATAAAGAATTACAAAAAACAAAAATAAAGTATACTCCATTCATCTTATTTAAATTGTCCATTTTCCAAAATATTAGTTTAAAGAATATTAGTTTAAATATTCTACAATTATGTTGATTGTGCATGATGTAAATTCACAAATAAACTATTGGAATGATAGAAGTAATACTTGGTCACTTCAACTTAGGAGGTTAGGTACAAGGATCGTATCACATCGATCCTTTGTATACAAAGTGTTTACTTGTTTGAGTCCAGTCATGTTTCTATAATGGAATAGTCACACGATTAGTAAGTTTGACTTGTCAAGACGCTTATAAGCCATGCATAAATATTTGATGTCTTGTATTTTGTGACGAATTTAGTGGCTAACGAGTCATAATTTAGGGGGTTTGTAAGCATTAAAGAGGGCTATCTTCTTATTCTTTGAGTTTTTAGTCAATCTTGAATTTAATTGTACTTTTAGAGATTTTTAAGATAATTGTATGTTAGGTCCGTAGCTCCTATTTACATGGATGATACGAGACGCCATGATGAAGCTATGAAGACAAAAAGTGAAATTCAACCCTAAGTCAAGTCGCTAAGGAGCCAAAAAGTCTCTCCAAATGGTCAAGTGCGATTTTCGGAAGAATATAACCGTCGACATTAAGAAATCACCATAATTAATTGGTGAGAATTCTATCAAGCCCCTTCAACTCAAGATATCCCTTTGAGACTAGGTCGGATGACAAGAAACAACTCATGAATCGAAGTTGATACTACGAAGTTATGCGGGTTTTTCTACAATGACCCGAGTTGTCCAAAATTACTGAAAAATATTTTGGGTCACATTTGACCCACCTAAGTGGGCCCATCTTGACTCGTCTAAGTGGGCCTATCTTGACCAAAAACGTTTTTTAACACTTTACTTAGCTTAAAATTAAGATCAAATCAATTTGAATTCAGTCATTTAAAAGAAGAACACGCCTGAAAGAAAAAGAAGTAATAAGACCACCAAGTCAACATCATCATTCCCAATCATTCCAACCATCCATTTCGTCATTTTTAGTACAATTGTTCCTATTTATTATTTTAATCTTGAACATGTCACTTCTAAAATTTTCAATTCATTTTTTGATTATGAACAAGTTAAAGCCTAGGGGTATGAACCCTAGACTATGAATTATGATAGTTTCTTGTTATATGGGATTTTAATATTGAGATGAAAAAATTATTTTGTTTTTTATATATTTTTCTGAATTTGTAACCCTTTACCTTGATCACTTAGTAGGTTGTGATAAATTTTGGACGATACTTGTGGGGGGGGGGTGGAATATGGAATTAATATATAAATGTTTGATGTTTGTCTAAGAGCTGAGAGGTTTAGGATAATCAAATAGTCACATAGAAGTGCACTTGATCATGTGTCTATTGCAAAGTAAAGCATGGTATTGGCGTTCCATCATGTTTTTTCCTATAGGGGTATTACATAAGATTGAAAGCATTCTTAGTAGATTCTTATGGAAGGGTAATTCTGATAATTTTCATGGTGCTAAAGTATTTTGATAGTTGATTTGTAGAGATAAAATTGAAGGATGAGTTGGTATACATAGATTAATGCATATTAATCAAGCTACTATACTAAGAGAATTTTGGAGAATGTATGGAAAAAAGAGGAATATATGGTCTTAGTGGGTGTATACTAACTGGGTGCAAAAAAGAATATATGGAGTTTAGAGTAGGGTAGTTATGCACCATGGATTTTGAAAGCAATGTAAATGTAAGAGTGAATAATTTAACTATATAGAACACGGGGTAGTTAATGGTGTTAATAAAAATATGATTGTGGGTAGATGGATCGGAGGCAAGAGTGTGAAGGAATTATGACCTGAGATAGACTTAACTTTGGATAATTATAATATACAAATAAATGTGGCTAGTTTTTATATATACGGTAGGTGGATATTGCCAAGAGAATTGAGAGAGAATAAACACATAATTATTGATTATAAACTAGAGAATAGAGATGATAGAATTATATGGCGTAAAAAGGGCTTTAAGACCAAGGAGATCATGACTAGCCTGAAAAGGGAAGGTAATGAAGTGGATTGTCATTATATATTTTGGAATATGTGGATAATCCCAAGATAGAGCTTCTATGGTTGAATAATTTGCAAGAATAGATTGGTAACTAAGAATAGACTATTAAATTGGGGTATTATTTTGGATGGTGTATGTGTTCTTTGTGATAATGACAAGGAGACTATGAATAATTTATTTGCATAATGTGTTTTCACACAAGATACTTAGTTTGTGATAAGACGAATTTACCCTCACACAGTTGCCTAATTAGTTTAGCTCTTCCGAGTCATCGTCCATAGAAGGCGTAAATTTCCAAATCCCCTTTACAGGCGTAATATAATAGTTAATTAAACCTATGCAAGTGGACACCATACAAGTATTTAAGCATAAAAACAAGGATAATTACAACAAAAACAATCCCAGTTCAATTTAAATTTAAAATCCCAAATTCATACAATTTAAAACTCAAATCCTAAACTAGGATTCATACTTTGAGCATTTCAAGTTACTGGTGATTTAGTTCATAAACAAAAAAAAAGTATGAAATAGGTATAATTAAAGACAAAATGGAAAAATACGAAGAAGTACACGAATTGTGATGACAAAGGTGTGAAATAAGGTGTTGTAGACGAGCTACTTTCTTGTTTCCCTTAATCTTCGCGTTTATTGCTTCAAAATATGATAAGAGGCGCACTTTGAGACTAAAAACTAGTATATATAGTCCTCATACACGTTTTAGCTCATTAGGGTCAACCTGGGTGAATTAAAAAAGTGGTCCAATGGACTGTTCAAATCTAGATAACTTTGAGTTTGTCAAGAAATCACCCATAACTTCTTCAATTTAGCTCCAAATTTTAAACTATTTCTTCTCACTATATATGAACTCGAAGGGCTATCTTGATCAAAACTTATGATCAAAATTTTCACCAATTATTAAATATGACCTTTGAAAGTCTATGTAAATATTCTACCGACAATTTATGTTGAGTTTTAAATGGACTTTTTCTCTTCTTTTGCTACATGTTCTGGGTTTCGTCGTTAACTTTTGACTTCCTATCTTCATCTTAGTTCTACGATCATCCATGTACCCAGGATTTTCACAATTAACACAAAAAAAATCTCTAATTTCTCCAAAACTACATATGTCATCCAAGATTAGCTAAAACTTAAATAACATCAAATAGAGAGATAAATGCCACAATAAAATTCCAAAAATCAACCCAAATGATTCATCTTAAGTCTCTAAATCTATCACTGGTGTCGCCTAGGGTGTGATAAAATATGATATAAAGAGAGTGCAGATAAACACCCTAAAGCTAGCACGGTTTTGCAAGTATACAGATCGTATGCAAGTTTTAGAAAATAAGTAAGATTCGTTCCGCAGAGACTACGAAGGTTAGGGGAATCTTATGCAATAATCAAGTGCAGATAATTAAAGCTAGAACGAATAAAATGCAAGAAATATAAAGACAACTAGATATCTATTTGGTTTTTGATTAAACTAAATTAAAAGTAAGAATTTAAAGACAGAAAATAAATACGAAAGAAAGAGTAGTATGAGAACATAGCTTGAGTCAATAGCATGTAAACCCCCTAGTTTTGCCGTTCTAAACATGTAAGGGTGAATTATGTAGTATTTCAATAATCGGTTCCAATTACGCTAGGTAGTTATAAATAGGATTTTTACCTGTGTCAATAAGGCTTCCTAAGCAATCTGTTCCTGTAATTGGTAAATAGTAATATATACTAAACCATAGTGATTATCTAGTTAT
Source organism: Nemophila menziesii (assembly GCA_029959085.1). NCBI lineage: Eukaryota > Viridiplantae > Streptophyta > Magnoliopsida > Boraginales > Hydrophyllaceae > Nemophila > Nemophila menziesii. The sequence continues at coordinate 1,692,096 of JARWIR010000072.1, read as the reverse complement.
GTTGATTTGTCATATCTAAACCGTCTAAACCGAATACTAGACGTTATGTGCTAAACATGTAATTAAACACCGTTGTCAATGGTGACCTAATTACTAGATGGTAATTCTATATGGCCTAGGTTCCACAAGAACACAGAATATAAATCCAAACACATAAACAGAGAATAAAAACAATAATTCAATTTAAAACATAGAATTCCCAAATTAGATAGATGTCAACCAAAACTAGGGTTCATACATATATGCTAAAAACTCAAGCTAAAGAAATTTAGTTCATACTGATGCAAGAAAAGAGAGAAATTACAAATTCAAAGGTAGAAGAAGACATTGTTGATTATAGCTCCTTCCAGACTTCTTTTCTTGTGTTGTAAGCTTCCTCTTGGTTTAAGGTTTCACCAAGGATGATTTAAGAGTGTTAAGAGGCTGTAGTTATAGGTTGACCTAATTCGTTTTCTTGAAGGAAAAGGTAACTATGGGCTCCAAGCCCAACTCAAATTCGTAGCCCAAAAACATGCAATCAGCCCCGTTTTTCTTTTGGTCGTAACAGCTTCAATATTTCTCCAATTGATGCGTATGAGTATACCAAATTCATCGTCTCGGAAAGATCTTCAACTTTTCTCTTGAAGTTTCTCCAGATCCCTCACCGTTTTTAAGATATCAGCTGATTTGTGGTCGTAGGTGCAGAAATTCAGATTTAAGGCAGCTTTTCCTTTTCCATGTTTTTAGCTTTATTTCGTTTATCTTCAATTTCCATGTTTATCTTATTTCCTTTAGTTCTCTTTACCAACTTGGACTCTAATTAATTACCATATATCTCTAAAGCTTCACACTAAATAAATAATTAACCCAATATGCTCTAAAAATAACAATTCATTAATTCAAGACCCAAAATAGGAAAGTGCACTATTTCTCAAGAAAATCGACTATTATGACTTCTAAATCACTAAAAATGATGTCTCATCCTAATATAAATTTATCACAAATGAGGAGACATCAATCACAGAAAGCGAGACATCAAAACCCCTAACTTAAGATTTTGTCATCCTAACAAAATAAACACAAAAGAGGGTCTCTAAAGAATCCACAAGGAAGAAGAATGTAATAATCACATAAAAATACAAAAATATTTTACGGTAAAAAATCCAAATATTCTGATCTCTTTGTGTTTTATTTTCTTGCTTTATAATAAACACTAAAAAGTCATTCTTTTTCAGGTTTTTAATCATAGTTTCTGTAAGTTTTACTGACATATTGTTATTGCTTATAATGTAAATCATTATATCCATATGTTACCTTTATCATGCAACTTATTGTTCCTTTCCATGTGAATTATTACCTTTTATTAAGTCAAATAATGTGAATTATTACCTTTTTTTAAATCAAACAAGGTGAATTACTGCCTTTGTTATTCATTTAATTTTTATCAGGATTTTCCAAGCTTTAATTAGATAAAACAAATGGTTGATCTGCTCCAATTTTGAAGTTGGATATTATGTAGTATGTAAATGATGTCTCCCTATTTGCGATATAATAATTTAGGTTAGAGACATCATATTAAGTGTTTATTGTTAATTAATTATAGATTTCTATTCGTATTTTAACAATTTCTTATATCTTGTCTTGATTTGATGAATTATTATTTTTAGAGCATATTTGGTTTAATTTGTGTGTTAATGTGGAGATTTAAATATCTACTGAAAATAATTATATGTCAAATGATATCTAAAGTGATAAGATAAGAAGATATGGAAGGAGATAAGAAGATATGGAAGGAATTAAGAGATAAAAGGAAATAGAGATAAGATAGTAAGGAAAAGTTTCCAAGTAAATCTGAAATTCTTCAGCTACGTCCACTAAACGGAAAATAAATTTAAATCGGCTAGTAAATTGGATGAGCAATCAATATAAAAACGTAGATCTTTTCGCTGCGGTCTTTCAATATAAAGTAGGCGAAAATCGGACCAATAACGAAGGAGATACGACAAAAATAAGACAATAGTGTTTATCCTCTCTCCAATATTTTAGGAAACGAATTTGAGTTGGACTTGGACTCAAATTGCTTGTCTTCTACTCCAATATTTCGAACTAGGGTCTTCCTAACACCTATAAATACAACCTATATTCATTGTAAATAGGTCCTTGCCTCTCCTAAACTAATCCTTAGTATTTTTCATCATAGAAGTCATTCAAGGGAAGCAAGTTGACAATATTTATATTTATTTTAGTTTATTTTTTATTAGCCTGAACTAATTTTTCCATAGCTTGGGTTTTGCATATGTATAGTCTTTGATTTCTATTTTATTCTATCTAAGTTTTTTTTGGGAAAACCTTTTTAAATTGATTTTATCTTCTTAACCATATATTTGTTTTATGTGCTTTGATTCCAGTGTTAATCTTGGTCACGTTAGGATTGTCTTAATAGTAGTTAGATGGTCATCCGGAGGGGTGTCTAATTATTTAAACATCACATAAGCGTCTAGTGTAGGGTAGTGTTCTGGAAGGGATTTCCTAACTAGATGGTCATTAAGGTTTGAGATTTAACCACCGATCATTGCGCAGGGTTCCCTTACCCAAGTCCCCTGGTAATTGTTAGGTCACCCTCTAAGTCTACCCGGAAGGGAGTTATAAGGAATATAGAATCTTGGCTACTTATCTGAGAGCTTTAATCACCATTTTTAACTAGTAGAAGATATAGAAGGATTAGTGCATACTAGCAAAACCTGAGCTATACTCTCTTATCTTTTATTTACTGTTTTGTCTTTAGTTTAATTAATCAGTATTTCCTCAATCAATAATTCATATTTACTTTTCTTGTCTTTAAATTCATTGAAATATTTATTACTACGCTTTTCTGTTAATCCATTCGTATAACACACTAAATCCATGAGAACGAATCTGAACTTATCATTATAATTTGCGTACGACCTGTGATACTTGGAGTGAGTAACGTGGAAGTTGGAGTGTCATGTCCTTATTTATTTATCGTTTATTTTATCACACTCTTTCCTCCACCAAGTTTGTGGCACCGCTTCCCAGGGACTTGAGTCTCGTTAGCGTGTGGGTTTTTAATTTTAGTGTAGTAGTTTTTGATTATTTTTTAGATTTACGCTTTCTTTTTGTTATTGTCTCCTTCTGGTTTTTTAGTGTATGCTCGAGAACCCCGAAAGTGTTTTCAAGCCCTACAACAAACTCTTGAGAGAAGAACGAGAACAGAGAAAAACCATGTCTCAACAGGAGGCAACTCCAATTCCACCCGAGGATAATTTTAATCTTAATTTGAATGACAATCAACGTCAAGAAAAATATCTCCCAGGATTGGGAGCACCTTTTTGAGTTCAACCTTTAGGTTATCGTCCTCCAGAGATCCAAAACATTAAGTTTAGGCCCGATCTGGCTATGCTCAGTCAATTAACAAGCTTTGGACTCTATAGTGGTGGAGTAATTCAAGATCCGGTAATAGCTATTTATAAGTTCATGTAGATTTGTGATGCCTATATTATTCCTGGCATTACACACGAGCAACTATATTGTAATATGTTTTTGTTCTTTCTGACTTGGAAGGCTGGTGATTGACTAGATAGATAACCACCCGGTACACTTAATACTTGAGCAGAACTTCAAGTCGCATTTTTAACCGTTTTTATCCGAAGAGTGTGAGATTGAAGGATCAGATGGAGCTTGCTACATTTCGCCAAGAGAATGAAGAAGAAGTAGGAGATGCATGGACAAGGTTTCAACATAAATTAGCTAGATGTCCACTTCATGGTTACACCCCATCTCTATAGTTAGCTATGTTCTATCAAAGTATTAATGCAGAAAGTAGATTGAGGATAGATAATCTAGGAAGAGGAGGATTTGTGTCCATGGATCCTACAGAATCCGCTGAAGGTGTGGAACGTATTATAGAAACTGAAAGGAGTTGGCCACTTTCATGAAATCCTATTACAAATACCAAAGGTACGATTCTATTAGATACATAGATTGCTCAATCAGCTAAATTAACAGCATTAGAAAATCAAGTTAAAGAGATAAAGCTTGAGATGCAACAAAGATATAATTTAGATGCAACAAATGTATTACAAGAAGCAGAAGGTTGTCCATAGAGTGAGGTACCGAATCATACATGGGAAGAGTGTGAAGGAAATCTAGCTTCTATTTATTTCATATCCAACCAAGGAAATTACCAATTTGGTAATAGAAATCATCTGGGTATGCAGTATTCAAATCCACAGGGGGCTGCAAATCAAGGTAACTATCAACCTTGTCCCAAGAATAACACTTACCAACCGAGAGATCAAGGTCTTTATCAAGGAAATCATAATTTTAGTAGACCTTCTTCTCCATAACAACCTACCAATGATGCTTATACCGAAACTCTAGCTCAGAAGGCTTTACCACAACATCCTCAAGAAGGAGTAGTGGGAGAGTAGAACTTAACGAATTTTATATATTTGTTGATGAGTAATATTTACTCATTGTATGAGAAGTTAAGAGAACAAGAGGCTTCAATTCTAATCTTGTGAACACAAGTAGAGAAAATGAATAAAGTTTTAACTAATATTATGAAAGCAAGAGAATTGAAGGTCATTGAAGGATGTGATGCCAATGTTGGGTTCAAAACTTGTAAGGCAGTTTATTTTGAAATAAAAGAGAAAGAGGAACTACCGCATGCTGCAAAAATTGTCGTGGAAGTTCCTAAAATTGAAGAAGAACCAACCAAGTCTAGCCCTAAAGACTCTGACTTTTCTGAAGATTTTGATTCGTCCAAAAGATATGAGTTTATAGATATTCTGAGGGATATGCAAGAAAACATTAGATCGGTTATAAAGCTTCAATCTACCAGAGCGAAAGAAAAAGAGGAAGAAGCCTCAAAGGAAAAGAAAAAAGAAGTTGCACCTGCTGTGCAAGTAAAGAAAGAAGAAGAGAAGGTGGGATCGCCACAAGTTGTTAAACAATGTCACCATCTATTCCTAAGACAAATCTGAAGGTAGGCATTGAAATCAAGTCGTAGAGGCGTATAGTCCAAAAATTATCAACGCTTAAATGCTTGAGGTTGCGAAGAAAGGACTTACACCGCAACAAGTTTTCACGCAAGTTATTACAGAAAAAGAAGCGAGTGTAGACACAAGAAAAGAGAATGTGGCTCATACTGTTAGAGTCTCAAGAAGAGTAGAGAAAAAGTTACCACACAAGCTAAAATATCTAGAAGTTTCAATCTTTCTATTCAAATTAGCGGTATGATCAAAGTGAAAGCAATGTGTGATGTGGGTTCGAGTGTGAATCTTATGCCAAATTCCGTGTTCGATGGGCTTGGACTGATGAAGATAGAAAAAGCTCCCGCGAACATACAATTTACGGATAGCTCAATACCAAAGACATGGGGAACAGTGGAGGACATTCATGTCCAAACAGGTAATATCACCATCCCTACTGTCTTTGTTATTCTTGATTATGATGCAGATAAGCAGGTTCCAATTATACTTGGAAGGCCATTCTTGGCCACAAGTCAAAGAATCATCAACTTCCAGGAGGGAACGGTTACCCTGTATGCTAAAAACGTATCTGAGACATTCTATGTCTGAGGTAAGAAACCGAGGAAGTTGGATCCCAAAATTCCTATCATCCACACTCTTTCACATTATTGAGTCTTGAATAAATCCACGCAAAACCTGTGGATACTAGACAAATGAGTGAGTTTTGGGTCGGCCATGAAGTTGTATAAAAAGCCCGCAAACCCGAGAATAGACCGAGAAGTCGCAAAGATTCGTGGATGGGACCATTCATAGTCACATAAGTTGTTTAAGCTAAAGTGATAGAAATCAGGCCTAAGAAGGGCATTAAATAAAGGTTAGTAGACGTGCATAGCCTTGCTTGTTGTTGGAGAGGCTATACCCGGAAATCTTGATAGAGGTAACACGTCTAACTTTGATAGACGTTAAACAAAAGGGCTGCATGGAAGACAACCCGCAATTTTTTTTAAGTTTTTATGTTTTTAATGTATGTTTAGATTAGTTGTTTTTAGTCGATATTGTAGTTTTGAGAAAGGTATTTGTGTTTTTGATGTGTAGGTACTTAAGAAATCGAGTTAGGGAAAAAATCACGAAAATTTGGCGAAAACCAAAGCTTCTGTGTGGTACACCGCAGGCAAGAAGACCGTGGCACGGTTCAGCGAATTGGTCTAGCGCAAATGAACTGTATCATCATTCATGCCAGACCGTGGCGACGGTTCCCAACAGAAAACCCACGCGGTACACCACGGGGTCAGTCCGGAGCACCGCACCCAGACCAGACCATCACAACAGTATGTAATCGGGTTCTTTGCCGAGATACCATTTTCCCATACTGTATTGTCAACACCGTGGTACGGGTCTAAGAAATTTTTCATGTAGTACACCGCACAAAACTTCTAGTGCACCGCATGGCGCCTCCAGAACGTGTTATAAGAGGGTTTTGAAGAGAAAGTTAGTTATACACGAATTTTTAATCCCTAAGACTCTCTTTCTTCCCCAAAGCTTCCCTACCTCCATTAAAGCTTCAACAAACCTTCACCTTACATCAAAACACTACACAATCACCATAAATTCATATCCAAATAATTCCCCACATCATTTAAAGAATATTTAACCACCCAAATCATATCAAAACACCTAGAATCCAAGAATCAAATCCCAAAATTTCCAAATCTTATCCAAGAATTTCTTAAATCCATACCGATCAAGCAAGAGTTTATCCTATCGACATAGAGATTCATCACCCTCACACCTTTCCTAACCCAAAACAACACATGTTTAACCTAAAATCAAGGGTTACAAATTTCAAGAGTGTTCAAAGCTTTGAGTTGGAGGTAAATTGAGATGACGAAAAGGAAAAAAACATTATCTACTGTTAGGGAGATGAAGAAGAATCAAAATAAGGTATTGGATTCTATTGAGAAGAAGAAAATTGAGAAAGTTCAAGTTCTTGTATGAAGAAAAAGGGTAAAACTGGTCAAGAATGTAGAGTAAAGCTGGTTATGGTAAATTCAAAGAACAAAAAGGTTTCAACTTTCAAGGAGAAGACACCACAACCTCTACAAATCGAGAGTCCTATACCCGAGATGAATGAAGCTTCAAAAGCCTTGTTATCTTCCACAAAGAAACACTTACCGGAACTACCCTTTTCTTACAAAAAAGTATTTGAAAAAGAAGTTACAGAAGGTGATTATAAGAGATTCTTAGAGATGGGAGATAGATTGGGTTGGTCTACATTCATGATGAGAAGTTCAAATTTGTGCATGGAGTTAGTTTCCGAGTTCTATTTTGGCCTCTTTAGCCTAGATAGTGAAGGTCGTATTCCAGTTAGAGGAAAGTTAGTTCCTTTTACAGTTGAAGAGATTAGAAACCACTTCCAGTTCAAGAAATTGGTTGGACCATGTAAGTTTAGAGAAGCGGTAAAAACTATCAAGACTTTCGATTGGAATCAACTTTTTTAGCATGTATTAAATGTAGAGAAAGTGCAATCACGTAAGGGAGAACTAAAGGCACCTTGGCCTTACAAATATCTTCAAGCAGATACAAAAGTTTGGCACAATTTTCACACACCAAACGCCTTTTGGAAACATGCAAACTTTGGATGTAACTAAGAGGAACGTGATGTTGGCTAGGGCGTGATATAAATAAGATAAAATAAGATGCAACTAAACACCCTAACCGAGCACGTTACTCACTGCAAGTATCACAGATCGTATGCAAGTTTTAATAGTAAGTAAGATTCGTTCCTCAGAGACTGCGAAAGTTAGGAGAGCTTATGCTATATAAAGTGCAAATAATAAAGCTAGAAGAATAATACGCTAAAAATAAAGGACTTGGAAATATTTGTTTGATTTTAAGATCTAAATAATTAACTGAATAAAACAAAGACAGGAAAATAAATTAAGAGAAGAAGATAGTATGAGAGTTTAGCTCGAGATCTAGCAAGAAATCCCACTAGCCTTGTGTATTCTATTCATGTAAGGGAGAAGTGTGTGATATGCAATAGCCAGGATTCTATATACCTCCTAACCCCCTTCCGGGTGGACTTAGGTGGCGACCTAATAATTATCAGGGACTTGTGTAAGGGGACCCTGCGCAATGATCGGTGATTAAATCTCAAACCCTAATGACTATCTAGTTAGGCAAGCCCTTCCGGATCACTACCGCACACCAGACGTTTATGTGGTATTTCAATAATTAGACACCCCTTCCGGGTGACCATCTAACTACTATTAAGGTAATCCTATATGTTGGCCACCGTAATAACTACAGACAATAAATCAAAACCCATCAAAGCAGAGATTAAAACACTAATTTAAATTAAATGCTAACATCCAAAATTAAAATAGATATAAAAAAGTCTAGGGTTCATACCCATGTGATAATCTCAAGCTAAAATAAAACTAGTTCAACTAGAGAAAGAAAAAAAAACAATTACGAATTTAAAGGATTGGGAAGGCATGATTTGTTGTCCAACTCCTTCCGATATTCTCTTATCTTGATGTAACAAATCTAAATCTTTTTGTGATCCACCATCAAGACCGTTATAGAAAATTTTCAATTGTTGTTGATCTGAAAGGCCATGATTGGGGACTCTTCGTAAGCAATTCTGAAATCTTGACCAACTTGTACCCAGCGCTTCATCATATTCTTGTCAGAAATGTGTTAACTCGAGTTGAGCATCTAACCTCATGTTGGACGGATAATACCTATCGAAAAACGCAGCCTGTAACTGTTCCCAATTAGTAATCTTTCCCGGTTCTTGTGAATCATGCCAATCACTCGCTCTATCTATCAAGAAAAATATGAATGTAGCAAAATACATTTTCTCTTTTGTTACACCTTGAGTGATGTATGAATCGCAGATTTGCATAAATTTTTGTACTGCGCGAATTGGGTCTTCTCTGGGCTTGCCACAAAAATTCCCGAAATTCTGAAACTGAGCTAACATACCCGAATCTGGACGGAATCTCGGAACATTGATATTAGCTGGGCCAATCCCAAGAGGAGGAGCAAGGAATGGTTCTTGTGCTGGACCGGTAAGGAACCATGGTTCGGCTACTTGAATTTGAACATAAGGATTAGGGACAACTGGTGGTACCGGAGGGTTAAGAACTGGTGGCACTATTGGTTGGCCATTCGCGTCTAGCTGAACTCCTAGTTAAAGATTAAGATTGTCAATTTCGTTCGCTAGTCTTTCTACTTCTAGTGCTTCTTGTTCTTTCCTTCTCTTGTTAGCAAGTCTGACTAATGATTCAGAATTATCAAGGATCGGAGGTAATGTCTCAAGATCCTTGAAGAGTCTCCTTCGCATACACCAAACCTAAAAACCTGAAAAAGATGAACAAACAAAGCGTAAAACTTAAAAAAAATGCAACTAACACTAAAGGATAAACACCGGGGTCACACGCTACCGTCCCCGGCAGCGGTTCCAAAAACTTGGTGGTCCTTTGTGTGTTCTAAAATAAATGCAATAAGGAAAGAGACCACAACCACAAGTGTACGGTTGTCCCAAGTAGTATAAATGATAAAACAGATTCGTTCTCAGGGACGGAATGGTTGACTCTAATGCTTATCAGATAGTGGTTAATTGCACGTGAAATCAAGTAAATGATTTTAAGATTTGTTTGTTTGTTTTGGTTTTCTAATGCTAAGACAATAAATTTGAAATACTAAATTAATGCAAGTAATAAACTAGACGCAAGAAACTAAAGTGTTTACGCATGATGAGAAGGCAGTACTTGAGAGACGCAAGGATTTCACTTAACTATCATTCGTTTCATACATTGTTTAAGGGGTAAATTAGTAAATTTATATTGGTCGGGATTCGGAATTCTCCTTACCCCCGTCAGGGTGGACTAAGGAGCTACTCTCAAGTGCTACAAACCCCGTCAGGGTGATTATAGTCCACTCTCAAGTGATTAAGTTCAAATTACCCAATTGGCCATAGGATTAATTACGCTCGTCAGAGTCAAATAACTTCTAACCTACATTCATTAATTAGTTCTGCACCCAGACCCCCCGTCAAGGTGATCCAATCGCCACTAATTGGAATAGCCTAGATACTAAGTCCTATTATTAATTGATCAGGTCAATAACAGTAAACAAGCACAAATTAAAGAAAAATATAAATTACCCAATTTGATTTAAATAATAAATATCCCAAATTCAAATGTATAAAACGGAATCAAATTGGGTTTAACCCATTATGCGTTCTCAAGCACTTAATTAAATTAGCTCATACTAATGCGGAAAACCAAATTAAAGGAAATAAAATTGTTCATATTGTTTTACAGAAAGAAATTAAAGAAAAACCTAATTGCGGAAATAGATTAGCTGTGAAATGGAGATATAGACCGTCTCCAGCTCTCTAGCTTTCCTGCTTCCTTGCCTTGACTTCAATCTGATGTTTTCATTTGTAAATAGTGAATTGTGTGAAAAATAGAAGTCAAAATCCTTATTTATACTTAGAAATTCGGACTTGGACCTTAGACTAAAGATTAAATGAAATAATAAAGGCCCAAGTCCATTATCTTAGCCTAAAATCCCGTAACTGCTGCACCACCTCCACTAAAACAGCTCTAACCGACTCGTTTCAATTCGGATTGACCCAATTCTAGTCGCTAAAGTTCCGTAACTCGATGGGGCATGTTTTCTCTTCACAAGTCAGATGCTAAATCTTCTCTTAGGTGGCTCGAAATCAGCAATCTTTGGAAACTATTCAGATTTGCAGCTCTAAAATATCAACTCTTTCGGGATTTGTCTTCATGCTTTAAGTCCATATCATGATCTTTGACTTTATTCTCGGATTCCTCTCCTAGCTAATATTCAAAACCTACAAACTTTTTACTAAAATACACAATATTACGCGCAAAATTTTAATAAATCAAAAATGCTAGAAATAAAAGAGGAAATTCGGATTATTGCATATTTGGCCCAAAAGTCTATCAAAATAAACGAATAAACACCAGAAATGATGTCTCCCAAGGGCATAAAATTAGAACATTTAGGGAGACATCAGCTAGATAGGCAACCACAAGGTACAATCAACACTTGGACATAACTTCAAGCCGCATTCTTTAACCGTTTTTATTCGAAGAGTATGAGACTCAAAGACCAAAGAGAGCTTGAAAAGTTTTGTCAAGAGGATGGAGAAGAAGTAGGAGAAGCATGGACAAGGTTTCAAAAGAAGTTAGCTAGATGCCCGCTCCATGGTTACACCCGCTCTCTACAGTGAGCTATATTCTATGAAGTTATCAATAGAGAAAGTAGATTGAAGGTAGATAACCTTGGAAAGGGAATTTCCGTGTCCATGGACCCTGCTGATACTACCAAGGTTTTAGAAAATATTATGGAACAAGAAAGGATTTGGCCATCTTCGCGAGCTCCTATTAAAAAATCCCGAGGTACGCTTCGATTAGACGCAGAAACTGCAAACTCAGCTCAATTATCCGCATTAGAGAATCAAATCAAAGAACTTAAGCTTGAGATGCAGAGAAATTTAGCTGCAGCGAATGTAGTGCAAGAAGCACAAGGTTGTCCACAATGTGGGGTTATGAATCATACATGGGAAGAGTGCGAAGGAAATCCACAATCTTTTTATTTCATATCCAACCGAGGAGGTTATCAATTTGGTAATAGAAATCATCCGGGTATGCAGTACTCAAATCCACAAGGGGCCGCTAATCCTGGTCATTATCAACCACGTTCCCAGAATAACTCTTTCCAACCCAGAGGTCAATACCAAAGTCAATATCAGAATAGAACTGCTCCTCCACAACAACCTGTTCAAGATGCCTATACCGAATCATTAGCTCAAAAAGCTTTACCACAGTATCCTCAAGAGGGAGCTGTGGATAATCAACAATTAACGAAATTTATGGATCTTATGACCACTAATATGCATTCCCAGAGCGAGAAGTTACGAGAACAAGAAGCTTCAATTCAGATTTTAGGTACTCAAGTAGAACAGATGAACGTTCTAACAAGCATTATGGAACAAAAAGAATTGAAGGCTATCAAAGGAGGTGATGACAATGTTGGGTTCGAAGCTTGTAAGGCAATTTGCCTTGAGATTGAAGAAAAAAGGGAAGTACCACATGCTGCCGAAAGTGCAGTGGAAGTTCCGAGTACCAAAGAAGAACCAACCAAGTCTAGCCCCGTGGACTCTAACTGTTCTGAGAGTGAAGTAGAGGAAGATTCAGAAAAATATAAATTTATACAGCTTCTGAAGGATATGCAAGAAGATATTAGATCGGTTATGGAGTTCCAAGCTGAGCGAGCTAAAGAGAAAGAGGAAGAAGCCTCCACAAGAACCAAGAGTTGATGTTGCACCTGCTGTGCAAGAAGAGAAAGAAGAAGTGAAGGTGGAATCACCACTAGTTGTTCAAACAGTGTCATCAACCATTCTCGATACAAATCCGAACGGTGACATTGAACTCAAGACATCTGTAGAGGCTTACACTCCCGAAAATATCAACGCCCAAATGCTTGAGATTGCAAAGAAAGGGCTTACACAGCAACAAGTTTTTACGCAAGTTATTCCTGAGAAAGAAGCGAGTGTAGAAGCCAAGAGAGAGAACTTGAGAGTCTCAAGAAGATATGAAAAAGAGTTACCATTGAATCTCAAAGATCCGGGAAGCTTTAATCTTCCTATTCAAATAAATGGTATGCTCAAGGTGAAAGCTATGTACGATGTGGGTTCAGGTGTGAATCTTATGCCAAAGTCCGTGTTCGAGAGACTTGGACTTCAGAAATCAGAGAAAGCTCCAGTGAAGTTGCATTTTGCTGACAACTCAGTTACCAAGACATGGGGAACAGTGGAGGAGAACCTAGTCCGATCAGGTAGTATCGACATCCCTACTGACTTTGTTATACTTGATTTCGATGCAGATAAGCAGGTTCTAATCATACTTGGACGGCCTTTCATGGCCACAAGTAAGAGTGTCATCAACTTCCAAGAAAGGACCATCACCCTTCACGCTAAGAACGTCTCCGAGACCTTCTATGTCTTGGGTAAAAATCTAAGGAAATTAGATCCCGCCGTTCCTGTCATCCACAGCCTTTCACATCACAAAGTCCCTACAGAGTAGATCCATGTAAAACCTGTGGATACTGAGCCAAACATTGAGTTTGGGGTTGGCCATGAAGTTCTATGAAAAGCTGACAAACGCGAAAATGGGCCACGAAGTTACAAAGACTCGTGGATGGGACCATTCATCGTCACTAAGGTTGTTTCAGCTAAGGTGATAGAAATTAGACCCAAGAAGGGTATAAAGCGCAGATTAATTGACGTTCATAGCCTTACTCAGTGTTGGGGAGGCTATATTCGCAAATCTTGATAGAGGTAACGCTTCTAAATTTAAAAGACGTTAAATAAAAGTGTTGTACGGGAGACAACCCTCAATTTTTTATGTTTTTGTGTTTTAGTTGTGTTTAGTTTAGTTGTTTTTAGTTGATATTGCATATTTGAGAAAGGTATTAGTGTTTTTGATGTTCAGGTGTTGGAGAAGTCGAGTTTTGGGAGAAAAATGAATTTTTTAGGTATATTCAGACCATGCCACCGGCATGCCGGGCCTTACGGACGGTAAGCCGGCGGTCAGAAAACCCGAACCCACGGGTTAGGCCACGTGTCCAAGGCAGAAAGTCGAAACTCAAAGGACATCAGCACCGGCATGTGATGTCTCCTCATTTGTGATAGATTTATGTTAGGATGAGACATCATTTTTAGTGTTTTAGAAGTCAATAATGTCGATTTTCTTGAGTTTTAGTGCACTTTCCTATTTTGAGTCTTGATTTGTAGAATTATTATTTTTAGAGCATATTGGGTTTAATTGTTTATTTAGTGTGTAGCTTTAAAGATAATTATGGAGATTAATTAGAGTCCAAGTCAAATACAACAACTTATGGAAAGAGATTTACATGGTAATTGGAGAAAAGGAAATAAAAGCTAAAAAGATGGAAAAGGAAAAGCTGCCTAAATCTGGGATTCTGCATACACGTCCAAAGATATGGGTTTTTACCTAAGAAATAGGCCGAATTTGGAGATTTCCTTCTTAAGGGCCTAGATAATTCTGTTACGATTCTTTTGGTATCTTGTGGAGCAAAATCCGACCAATAACGAAGAAGATATGATCAAAACGGTGCAGCAGTGTTTATCTTTATTTCCATACGAATTTGAGTTGGGCTAGAAGTCCATTACCTTAACTATTCCTCAAGAAAACGAATTAGGGCTACTAAACACCTATAAATACACCCTTATATCACTTGTAAATCATCCTTGCCTCATAGTAATTAGTTCTTAAGGTTTTATTCTTCCAGTTTATTGTAGAGAGCAAGATGATCTCTTTTGTAATTTCTTTTAGTTTATTTCCTTCAGGTATGAACTAAACCTCCCATAGCTTGGGTTTTGCATATGTATAATCTATGAATTATAATTCTTCTATCTAAGTTTCTTTGGGAATTATATGTTTTAATCTGATATTAGCTACTTACTTTATATTTACTTATGTGTTTTGATTTAATGTCTTTCCTAGAACTGATCACTTTAGGATTGTTTTCATAGTAGTTAGATGGTCTCCTTGACAGGGTGTTTAACTATTGAACCACCACATAATGTCTAGTGTCGATAGCAGTTCTGACAAAACATACTTCTAACTAGATAGTCACTAGGGTTTGTTTTAACCACCGTATCACCAAGATTGCAGTATTTGCTTAGGGCCTTAGTGGCGTTTGATAACCCTATTTGAAATCACTTCTTGGTTGTGACGTAGCCCCCTTAGTCGCTCTCAAGGTCTAAGCTTAGGGAATTTAGAATCCTGACTGAATATTACCAAGAATATATTCAATGATAGTGAACTAGCACAAGAATATATTCAATGGAAATTAAGGCATGCCAGGCTATTCCTTCGGTATGCCGGCCAGGTCAAAACCTATGCCCACGTGTGTCGTCACGTGTTCAAGACAAAAACTTAATTTATCGAGCAACAGCAGCCCCGGTATGCCGCCCCGACCAAAACCCGTGGCCACGAGTTCTCACCTCGGGTATTTTGACGTAACTCGGATTTCAAGAGCTGCAGCACCGGCATGCCGGGCCCTACGGCCGGTATGCCGCCCGACCCCGCTGGAAAGAGAAAAAAGCTTCGTTTTTTAGGTTATAAAGGAGAAGAGGTTGGTATATTCCGAATTTTACAATACTTAAGCCTCTCTTTCTTCTCCAAACCTCTCCCAACTCCATTAAAGCTTCATCAAACCTTCCGTAAACATCAAAACACTACCCAATCACCATAAAAACACATCAAATCTTCTCTCCACATCATTACATGGAGATTCAATCACCCAAATCTTACCAAACACATTGAATTAAAGAATCAAAAGCTTAAATTTTAAAAATTCATCCTTCAATTTCTTAGATCCGTACCAATTCATCAAGAATTCATCTTACCCACATAGAGATTCATCATCAAAGCACCTTTCCTAACCCAAATTAAGCTTGTTCAACCTATAATCAAGAGTTTAAAATTTTAAGAGTTGTTAAAGCTTTGAGTTGGGGGTCAATTGAGATGACTAAAAGAACAGAAACATTATCTAACAAGAGGGAGATGAAGAAAATCAAGTTATTGGGTCCAATTGAGAAGAAATCAAGTAAGAAAAGTTCTAGTTCTAGTTCTAATCCAAAGGGTAAAATAGATGATGAAAACAGAGGTAAGCTAGCTTCGTTTAACTCTATGGGAAAAAGGGTTCCACTTTTTACCAAGAAGAAAACACAACCTCTTCCATTCAAAGGTCCTATACCCGAAGATAAAGAGAAAGCTTCAAAGGCCTTGATAGCTTCTGCAGAAAAATAATTAAAGGAACTACCTTTTGCTTATGAGAAAGTATTCGATGAAGAAGTTGGTACAGGAGAGTATAAGAGATTCTTGGAGCTTGGTGAAAGATTGGGTTGGTCTATATTCATGGTAAGACGTTTTGATTTATGTTATGAGTTAGTTTTAGATTTCTATTTAGGCCTCTTTAGCCTAGATAGTGAAGGTTGTGTTCCGATTAGAGGAAAGTTCGTTCCTTTCACAGTTAAAGAGATTAGAAAACCACTTCCAGTTTAAGAAATTGGTTGGATCATGCAAGTTTAGTGAAACGGTGGCTAAACAAAGAATCTTTGATTGGGATTTACTTTTTGAGCATGTTTTAGACATTGAAAAAGTGCAATCACATAGGGGAGAATTGAAGGCACCTTGGCCTTACAAATATCTTCAACCGGATGCTAGAGTTTGGCACAATTTCCCTATCCCTAATGTGTTTGTAAACACAAGAACTTTGGATGTAACTAAGAAGAACACTCTACTTTTGGATTGTATTTTGAGAGGAGAAGAAGTGGATGTGGCACAGTTGATCTTTGAGGAGGTGATGCGATTTCCGGTCTCTCCTAAAACAGTTTATAATGTTAAATATCCTACTATGATCACATGTGTTGTGCGAAAAGCGAATGTAATTTTGGGTGAAGAAGAGAAACTCAAATTTAAAAAGAGTACTATTGATAATGCTCGGATCGTGAAAGTCTTGAGAGGAGCGGGTTCTACGCAAGTCTCAAAAGAAGAAAATGAGCAAAGTTGGCAAGAGAAGATGGAGGAGCGTTTAAACAAATTCGAAGAAGCTCAAACTTCCTTAGCCGAAGATGTGGCACAAATCAAAGCCAATAAAGTGCACATCATGACACTCCTTGAGCAATTAAAGAAAGATCAAGCAAATCCTATCTTGGATGTCGATAATGCGAGGCAATAGCCTCGAGAGTATGTTCTCTTTCTTCCTTACCATTTCTGTAAATGCTTTATCTGCTAATTTTAATTTCTTTTTCGAGTCTTTTTCGAGTCGTGGGGACACGGCTCATTTTTTAGTTGGGGGTGTGGGGATTCGTTGTCTCTCATCTCCATTTTTCTATTTTTAGGTAGAAATTAAAAAAATTTAAACATGGGAATTAGACGTAGAGTGTGTTTAATAGCTTGAAAGCATAACCTCAGTGAGTTGATAATAGTAAGTAGTATGTTTATGAGCTATTTTATTTTGTATGCTTTGAGTATTTGCAGGAAAGCACACATTGATAGTAAAGAAAAGATTAGTAAGCAATGCGATAGAAAGTATGTTCGATCTCAGGGAACCTTGAGTAGTGTGTAGGCCGTGAGATCTAAGCTAGTTGACAAACCCATTTCATGAAAGTGCTAAAGGTAAGAAAATAACAAAATTGCATGATGTAGAAAATGATTAAGCCGGTTCTTTCATATTGAAGCCACTTGAAGACTTTTTATACCTTCTTACCCTGTTATTTGATTTATATTTTATATCCTTATTAGCCCCTTCTAGCCTTTCTAAAGCCTTTTTATTTAGCCACATTATAAGTCATATCTCTTTAGATTATAGGACTTTTCTATATGACCCTCACTCGAATCGCGATGCATAGACAATTGTTTTAGAGCTTGAGTTTGGGGTGGTGGGTCCACCATTATGGGAATTGTTATTGGGTTGGGAATTTAGAGCTTATTAATTGTGATATAATATTATATTGATGATGATTCATAGGTTTATATTGTAACCCTTTTCCGGGGTAATAGTGAATGAAAAAGAAGCTACGAGCTAAATTTGAAAATAAAAAATATATATGAAAAATAGCGTGATATCTCGAACATTAGAAAGAGAGTCATAGCTATAGAAAAGAAAAAAAAATTGATTTGAAAAGAATATTGGTGGGGGCAAAGGTGTGATAAATAAATAGATAAATAAAAAATAATAATAAAGGCTACACACCCTTGAGAACCACGGAACTCACTGCAAGTATCACAGATCGTTTGCAAGTTTTAATGATAAGTCAAGTTCGTTCACAGGGATTTAATCCGTTAGATCTACTTATATTTAACAAGCGTAGATGAATTTATATGTTTAGAATAAAATATAGGATAAGAAGAATAACTATCTGATATGAAATAAACAAATACGAATGCAGATAAATAAGTATGAATGTAAGTCTAATAGATTAGGGTTAATATGTTGAGTCTATTTTATAAGTTGTTATTCTAACCTGTCACAGATTAAGCATTATATATTAGCCAGGATTCTAAATTCTACCTAGCCTCTATTAGGCTTAGGAGCAACCTCTCCACTACCATGGATTCTTGAGTAATGATTGGTGATTAAATCAAACCTTTATGGCTATCTAGTTAGGCAAATGATCAAAACTAGACGATTATGTGGTGTTGTCAATAACTAAGATTAATGCTAAGATTGGCCAGATATAGGGTTGTAACAATAAGTCAAAACACATAATAACAATATACACAAAGCTCAATCAATTAAAATAACAAATAGTATTATGGAATTAAAGACAAAATAATAACCCAACAATAAAAAGTAAAACTTACAGAATAAAAGCTTAGAAGTATGGTTTAGCATAAATCTATAGCTAAATACCCTAAATGTAGAGAAGGTGAGATGTAGAATAGGAGTTTGTCACTCTCCAACTTCTTCTTCTTGTCTTCCTCTATAGGTTAGCTTGCTTCTTGGATGAATAGCTTGATACTAAGGATGAATAATAAATTCAGGACTAAGCTATTATTTAACACTGAGAAAATACAAGAAAGGACTATGCCTAAGCTTGAAACTGAGTAAGAACATGTTTACAATGGTATAAGGGTGTATTTATAGGTGTTTAGGAAGCCTAATTCTTTTTCTTGAAGGAGAAGGTAAGTAATGGACTCCTAGCCCAACTCAAATTCGTAACCCTAAAACATGGAATCAGGCCCGTTTTTGTTTTGGTCCTAACAGTTTCAATTCTTATCTTTTTGACGATATGAGTAGTCAAAATTCATCGTTTCGGAAAGATTTTCAACTTTGCTCTTGACCGTTTCTCCAAATTCCACACCGATTTTGAGATATAAGCTAATTTGTGGTCATTGGTGGTGAAATTCAGATTTAAGGCAGCTTTTCCTTTTCCATATTTTTAGCTTTTCTTTCCTTATCTCCAATTTCCATGCTAATCTCTTTCCATATCTCTTAGTCTTTGACTTGGAATCTAATTAATCTCCATAATTATCTTTGAAGTTTCACACTAAATAAATAATTAAACCCAATATGCTCTAAAAACAATAATTTACTAAATCAAGACACAAAATAGGAAAGTGTAGCATTTCTCAAGAAAATCGACTAGAATGACTTCTAAATCACTAAAAATGATGTCTCCAACTAATATTAATTCATCACAAATGAGGAGACATCAAATATATATTCGAACCCGCAAAGAGGAATTTTTAGGTGAACATCTTATGCTTTAATTGGGTTATTGGGGATGCTAAATTGTGCATCAAAGAAATCATTGGTTTGAGTGAGCAGCGTTTTATGAGAGTAACTCAAGCTCTAGGTCGATTCGTTGATGGCTAGTGAGGAGAGAGCCAAAAGCTCACTCTAAATTATCCAAATATACTATCACACGGTCCCAAAGCCTACATTACAACCTTAAATACCTTTTGATTCTTTGTTATGTAATCAAGAAGTGATTGAGCAAATGGAGAGTAGTTAAATGAATCTTTGAATACTAGTGAAGTTCGATGAACAATCTATAGCTTTCTTGGTGAACTGAGTAAAGTTCCTCTCCTTCTTACATTGCGAAGCTAATCTAATCTTGAATTCAAATCGTGTTAACTGTGGATATGAGAAGTGTACAGGTATGTAGTTTGTAAATATTATTACATGAAATTTTCTGAGTAGTTGCTTTATGTCTAATCTATATATTCTGCTATGTTCTTCCCATTGTGTTAAAGTGACCTAGGTGTGTATTTAGAGATTTCCCTTTGTTTTTATCTTTATTGTATCAGGACGATACAACTTTGAGTTGGGGGTCTTGATGTCGCCTCATTTTTTATGAATTAGTATTTAGATGAGACATCATTTTTAGTGATTTAGAAGTCTTTCTAGTCGGTTTTCTTGAGAATTATTACACTTTCCTATTTCAAGTCTTGATTTAGTAAATTATTATTTTTAGAGGATATTGGGTTTAATTATTTATTTAGTGTGAAGCTTTAAAGATAATTATGGAGATTCATTAGAGTCCAAGTCAAAGTCTAAGAGATAATGAAAGAAGATAAGCATGGAAATTGGAGATAAGGAAACAAAAGCTAAAATATGGAAAAGGAAAAGTTGTCATAAATCTGAATTTCGCCACCCACGACCACAAATCAGCTTATATCTCAAAATCGGTGAAGAATTTGGAAGAATGGTCAAGAGAAAGTTAAATATCTTTCCGAGCTGATGAATTTCGACTACTCATACGCGTCAAACGGATAAGAATTGAAGCTGTTAGGACCAAAACAAAAACAGGCCTGATTTCATATTTTAGGGTTACGAATTTGAGTTGGGCTAGGAGTCCAATACTTTCCTACTCCTTCAAGAAAACGAATTAGGGCTTCTCTACACCTATAAATACACCCTTATATCACTTGTAAATCATCCTTGCCTCATAGTAATTGGTCCTTAGGTTTATTATCATCAGAATTATTGTAGAGAGCAAGATGAAGTCTTTCATTATTTCTTTTAGTTTATTTCCTTCAGGTATGAACTAATTTTCCCATAGCTTGGGTTTTGAATCATGTATAATCTTTGAGTTCAATTTTATTTCTATCTAAGTTTCTTTGGGAATTATATGTTTTAATCTGATATTAGCTTCTTACCTATGTATTTGTTTATGTGTTTTGATTTATTGCCTGCTTTCCTTGCGGTGCGCAACGTTTAGGATTACCTTAATAGTAGTTAGATGATCACCTTAGCTGGGTGTCTAAGTATTGAAACACCACATAACGTCTAGTGTCGATATTGGTCTTGACAGCACTAATTCTAGCTAGATAGTCATTAGGGTATATTTTACCCACTATCACCATGTTTGGAATTGATTGCTTAGGGCCTTGGTAGCGCTTGTTAACCCTATTTAAACCTGCCTCGTGGTGTGTCCGTAGCCCCGTTAGTCGCACTCGAGGTCTAAGGTATGGGAATTTAGAATCCTGAATAAGTATCTAAGATTTAAATATCTCTCTTATTAAGTAGAGTTTGATAGAAAGAATTAGAAGGATTAGTGCATACTAGCAAAACCTGAGCTATACTTCTCATCTCATATTTCTTATCTGTTAATTTATTGTATTTAATTTTCCTTAGTTTAATTAATTATCTCGAATTTATTCTCTTTTATTTTCTGTCTTTTAATTAATTACTCTCTACTCTTAATTTCTGCTCATTCGTAGAACACACTAAGTCCCTGAGAACGAATCTAACTTATCATTAAAACTTGCATACGTCTTGTAATACTTGCAGTACTGTGCTTGTCTAGGGTGAAAGTGCATTGTTTTCTGGCTTATATTTATCTTATTTTTATCACACCCTAGGCGACACCAGAGGAATAAAAGCAGGGATGAATTTTCGGACAAGTCGGGATTGGTAGGGGGCTTTCTCAATCAGTGTGGTATTTGACGTATATAATGTGAGTATATTTCAACATTTGGTTTTAATTTCCCTTTCCCTATGTTATTACTGACCTTAACATACCTTTATATGTATGTATGTTTGTTTACAGGAAACTAGTAAGTTGGTGTTCAAGGGTACATGTTATATCAGCCTGGACAAAACGCTTCTTCTTTAGAAGGGATCCAAATTGAGTTTCAGAGTTATACATATAAATCAGTACTTTTAACAACTTCACTTGAATATGCAATTTCCTAGAATAAGTGTGATTCAAAATAATTAAACGACTACTTCATGTAGCATTTGAGCAATTTAGTTGAGATTTTTTTCATAATATGTCCTCGAATGTCTTCATTTGCTTTTGTGTTTTTTTATTTACTTTGGAAATGAGGAAAATTAGATTTATGATCCGCGTCTTTTAAGTCGTGAACATCGATACTTCAGTGGGGTTGGGAAGAAAAAAATTTCATAACTTTTTCTTAGCCAACGCCTTAGTAAAGATTATCTACCTTTATCACAACTTTCTCAGGTCAGGATGATTTGGCCGAACCCTAAGTAGAGAAGTTTAGGGGTTCAGAGAGAAATTTCTGCCACAACTTTCTCAAGTAAGGATGATTTGGCTGGCCCCCTAGTAGAGAATCGTAGATGTTCCAGAAGAAATTTTCATCACGACTTTATTTGGTAGGGATTTTTGGTCGGCGCTTTAGTAGAGAATCTTAGGAGTTCCGGGGGAAGTTTTTGTCACAACTTTCTCAGGTCGTGATGATTTAGAGGCTTCAAGAAGGTAATTCGAGAACTCTCCAATCTAGATCCCCGAGAAAAGAATAGGAAGAAATTTTGACACTAAAATTTAAGGAATTTAGGAGAAATTTTTTCTCTAACCTTTTTGTCTTTAACAGATTTTGTCAAATTTTAATTAACTTCTCTTTTACAATATATAAAGAACATAAACATATTTCAAAGGTTTCTAAAATATTATACAATTATTTGAATTATATAATACATCCCTTATTACTTATATTTATTACTTGTCAACACCCCCGTACGTTTGCGGGTAAGCAAACCTTCCATTGCGTTGATTTAATATTACACTTGGGAGTCGAACACTTACCGAATCTATTTTCCTTCCCTAATACTAATAAAATCGTACCTCAATACACATCAATACATCTCAATAGACACTTAATCATTCATACATTAGTATTACCTTGGGGAGCAAGATGGAGTCAAGGAGATTAAGACAACAACACAAGATATATATTTGTTGTAATTATTCTTCTCTTAAATTCCATATTATGTCTTTATTTTATTATTAAAGCATGAGCTAACCATATTTTAGCTTGCGGTTGCACATGTATGAACCTTAGTTATGATTTGGAATTTTTTTTATAATTCTTAGGATTACATGTTAATTTAAAATGATTATGGATTGTTGTTTATTATAATTCTTGTGCTTATAGTAATTATGTATTTTGATCACAGAGAAAGTTGTGTTAGCTATTAATTATGCCTGGTAGAAGGATTTGGTAGTGGGATATATAATTATAATTGTTTAGTTTTGTTTGATAATCGAAAGATCTAAATTAGTTAGATAATCACATAGGGTTTGAACTTTAGACGTTTATATAACATGTTAGGAATCAATTGGAAGAGATTCCCAGGGTCAGATAATAATCTCATACTTATCCGGGAGGAACTTAGGGAGACTTTAGAATCCCGATAAGCAAGTGTAATTCCTAATTACCCTTATATCATGAATAGTTTTAATTTATACTAGTGGTGAGTACGCAATCTAGAACTATACTTCGCATACATCCTCATATCTTCATATTTACTTTTTAGTATTATAATATATCTTTATCTTAGTTAATCTTAAATAAAAAACCAAATAAATATTTTTTTCTTTAGTTTTAGTTTTTACACAACAAATATCTAGAATAGAACTAAAATCACGCATTTAACTTCTTAATCCTTGTGGAAAACGGACTTTACTTACACTTTCATTACTTGTAACGACTCGTACACTTGATAGATTTCGTACTTTGAGTGGTTGAATTTATATCACACCTCAGAGATCGGAACTTTGACCAAGAGAACTTAATTTGATAAAATTTATGGAGAATCATTCATAGATAAAATTTAAGCTTTTTTCAGTCTCCGTCTTGAATAACTCGTACGAGATCGATCTTTGTCTCTTTAAATTCCGAATATCTTTTGGATGATAGTTCAAGTAGTTCCCATATGTTTTGTATCGTCTCGCACTCGTCTCGCACTCACGAACTTGACTACACCAAATATTTTAAACCACATATGAATGTCTTCAAAACTTTGTCGTTCCTCGTAATTTTTGCTAGATCCTCCTCCATGAGCTCTGCACCCATCCTCAATATCTTTGTGGAAACATCTCTATAAATTATTAATGAACCATTTGGAGTGATTTTTCATAAGTCATAATCAAGTCTTTTCAGTTAGATCTCTATCCTAAAAAAAATAATCGATGCATGCAAACAATATAAGTCTAGTAGTACTTGTACGGTTATACCTTTCGTTTACTAAAATTACATATCGTAAAACTTTAGATGCGATTTAACACAACCAATATTAGAGCTAGGATTTGATACCAATTAAACCCTGATATAATGTCCTAAAGGGGGGTGAATAAGATAATTCATAATTAAAAATATAACTCAAACTATATCATTTGACCTTACCTAAAAATCCAATATTTTTGGAATTTAGACAGAGTGTCTAAAACAACACTTAGAGATGAGATATAAGAGTATAAATACACAATCAAAATCTATGTAAATTTATTTTATGATGAACACTAGCCAAGAATCAAGCTAATAAATTTAACAAGCACTAAGCATGCAATATTCTAAACCTAAAGATATATGGAATATGTAGGCAATCGATCAAACAAATTGCATGCACAAAAGTAAATATTAAGGCATAGAATACAAATGCGAGATTTAGAGTGGTTCCGATCTCATAGCTTATATCCACTACCTAAGATACGAGCACCTTTAGGATTTTTAGTTCTCTACTAGAACTCATTGTGTCTCTTAAAGGAAGGAGTACAAACCTCTACACCTAATTTAATATATCCTTTGAAGGACCACGCTATTGTTGTCACAATCACAAGGAAAACAAGCGGACAATCTCCTCTTTCGATGTAACACTTCACAAAACGTGAGACTTTATCTTGTGTAACACCATGAAAGGAGTAGTAAAAAATATCTACCCTTATGTACCACTTCACACTTCATGAAGACTTCAACTTATGTGTCTCTCCTACACAACCTCTAACTCACCTTTTTCTATTCTATATATGAACACCCTCTTTACTAGACCAAGAGAAAACCCTAGGTTTCATGATGAACCCAAATCTACATAGCCTTGCCTTTTAAACTTCTAATGAGTTGATTACAAAAGTGTTTTTGGGTTCTAAATAAACAAATAAATATGTAATATATATTTCTTTGGAGTTCACTTAAAGATAGCTTGAATAAGTTTTGAATATGTAGAGTGAAAGATTTGATTAATGGAGTCACACAATGCCTCTATTCAAAGGTAAAAATCCTCAAACGTCTTTCTCCATATGTTGCCCTCTAGTTGATTTTTTTTATAAGTGTAAACATCTGTGTCTTCTAGGTCGGATGTCCTGTTATGTGTTTCAATTGGTTACTTGACAAATAGTTCAATGACGACTCTATTTGTGACCTTTTGAGACATAATCCATAAACTATCAGATATCCATACTCAAAATGTGTGGCCATACACTTAGAGTCAAGGTTTCACTCCCGATGATAAAATGTAACGGGTATCCG
The DNA here is from genome assembly GCA_029959085.1 of Nemophila menziesii. Lineage (NCBI taxonomy): Eukaryota > Viridiplantae > Streptophyta > Magnoliopsida > Boraginales > Hydrophyllaceae > Nemophila > Nemophila menziesii. The sequence continues at coordinate 1,666,769 of JARWIR010000072.1, read as the reverse complement.
ATATATTTTGCTTCAACTATTCGGTCTTTATCTTATCATTTTCATTCTCAATCATATTTAGGTATTCCGCCTAGATCTAGTTCAGAGGTCTGGAATTTTCTTCTTCTCAACTCCAATCTCCAATGGGTTTAGGAATTCCTCTGAGTGTAACTTTGAAGGTCTGGTCTTTACTTTTTCTTAGCTCTAATCTCCAATACATTTAGTTCTTCCGCCCAGCCTTTGTTTCCAGCGTTCCGATCATATCATTCTTCTTTATCTTTATCAACTAACCACTTTAGAAGTTTTGTCTTTTAGCTCTTTGAAGGTTCGGTGCTCTGTTTCCAGTCTCTTATGCATTATCTAAGCTCGAATGTATCTTTTTGGCATCTTCTTCCTAACTCTCCAAGCATTACAACTCAAACACCCAATCTTCATCTTCTAAGATTCCATAGTTTCTAAGCAATCATCTTCTTGTAACCTTCCAATCCTATATGTCAAACATCCATTATTCATCTCTTTTTCTCTCCTCTTCTATCTTCTTCATCATCTTCATATTACATCGTCTTTATACTTCCGTGAACCTACAAATCACACTATCAATCACGATTTCATCGTAATATCAAGCACGATCAAGATATATTGTTTTGTCATCGATCATCATTCACAATAGAACTTTTAGGCTAGCACGCGAGGACCAATCAAGCAATTAATTATATTAAACCATGTTAATATTTGATCCGTATAAGAATAAACAAGTTAATTTGACTAACTTGCATACTATTATAAAGAGTTATAAAATATATAGTGATCAAAACTTCATATTTTTCTTAAAATTATGTAATTTTCCAAATATTAATTAAATTTCTCCTAAACATGTACTTTGAAGCAAAACGTAGTATAAAGGTTCAAACTTTACTAATATTACGATATAAAGAACTCTAAACAAATATGGAAAGGTTTTTTGAACTTTACCGTCCCTTTGATTTAACTATATATTCTAAGAACATTAATGGTCTCCGATTCATCAGAAAATCGTGGTAAAATAGATTGCTAAAGTTATTGTTGATATTTGATAAATAGTTGGAATGAGAGAGGGGAGGATAGTGTATGAAAGGTAAGAGGCTATATGAGTAAAATGAATGGAGATAATTTGGGTTGTAAACGAACCAAGCCGCTCTCGAGCATCTTGAATTCGCCTGTGAAAAAAGTTTGTCGAAACGCGTTCGTTTATACAAACGAACAAAAAAGTTTTTTCGAACTCGTTCGTTCGAGCTTGTTGGTCAACTCGTTAACATTTATGATCTGTAAATTAATGTTTTAGTTATCAATTAATATATTAAACCTACAAAAAACATATTATTGGTTAATAACTTGAGCTCGTGTTGAAAATATCTCGTTCGATATTAACAAACAAGCTTTAAATTTTTTTGGCTCGACTCGTAAATCTTATCAAACAAGCTTACACATCTAGTATTCGGCTCAATTCGTTTACAATACTAGAAATAATATAATGATAATATAAGATATTTTGACCTAAGGGGTCTTGAACACACACACCCTTCTCTCGGTTCAAGTTTCATTGTTTTTATAGAATACTCACCATTTTACGGGGTACTCACTATATTTTAGTGGATACTCTATATTTTTTTAATGTTACTCACTGTTTTAATTCCGATACTCACTACTGGAATTCGCATGTTTACAGACGACGCGTGTCGTCGGTAAACCCCCGAAATTCGTCGACAAACAAGATTACCGACGACATAACGTCGCTAAAACGTCGTTCCTAGAAATATGTCGGTAAATTGAGGCTTACCGGCGAACGAGGCCACATTCGTCGGTAATCTTGCCGACAAAACGACGTCGTCGTTGATTGTTAAAGTTACCGACGACACGCCTCGCCGGTAGTGGTTTAATTAGTTTTTCTTTTTTTTTTGTGGCCGATAATTAATTTACATTAATCTTTTTTTAATTCCATTTGCCGACGAACCTTAACGAAGACCTGGTGTCGTTAATTGTTTTTTTTAATTTCTTAAATCAGAATTAAATATTTATTTTTATACGTATTAGCGACGACATTCAAATGATGAATGTCGTCAGTAATGTTTTTTTTTAAAAATTCTAAAATAAAATTTTATTTTTATTTTGTTTTGACTTGATTTTTGTTTTTATTATAAATATAATGCAAATAAAATTGATATATATGAAATAAAAATTTACTAATTAATAGAAAAAACTGAATCATAATTAAAACCGTAGAAAAAGTCTTACAAAAAATCAAAACAAGTCTACTAAAGTCAACATAAGTCTACTAAAGTCAACATAAGTCTACTAAAGTCAACGAAAACCAATTAAAAGTCAAATTATTACAAACCAGATCAAACTTAAATAAAAACCAACACAAACTAATCCCCATCATGTTCATTCTCCTCATCTTCTCTTTCCTCGGGACTCCTTCTCGGGGGGGGGGGGGGGGGGGGGGGGGGGGGCTCGGGGGAGGCGACCGGGGATAGTCCTTGAGCTAGTATCATGCCATTTAACGTGTCGAAGAGCGTGTCCTTAAGCTCGGTGGCTGACTCGACGGGCTCGAAGAAGCAGTGGGCCTGGTCGATGTGGAGGATGAATCTGGTATAGGATTAAGTCTTTGTTTTACTCGAAGCTCGTTCATGCCTGCAAACATCGCCTTTAGTAGCTCCTCGCTCGCAGTGTCCGGCTGTGTAGGAGTCCGGGGTCTTTTTCTGACCGGACCAATGGTAGGCAGCCAATGTCTTGACTTCGGTGGGGCCATGACCTCCATAATGGTCTCTAAAATCGCATCCATCTACTCCTCCGCAGTAACTTCGGTGCCCTCGGCTGCAGCCTCCACAACCTTCTTTTGCATCTTCCCCCGTAAAACACCCTGTAATTAGATTTTAATTTAAAAATAAATTAGATTAATATCAAAGTAAAGTTAAAATTAAAAATTTTAAGTAATGAAAAAAAAAACTTACACTAGCTTTTTCTAATCGCTCGTCCCGAAAGCTGTCAGTAGCCGAATCGTAGGAAAGGTGATCGAAGTAGCCGCTCAAAGGAGGAAGCTCCATCTCCACTTGGGTCTGATCGTCTAAGAAAGTCATCGGCTCCTTCGTCACGGTCTTAAGCGTCCCCTATACAATTTTCAATACCAAATATTAAATAACTAAAAATAAATAAATTATTAAAATACTAAATTATATTTTTATTAAACGTAATTATACCTCCGTTATAACCTCCCTAGTCTGGGATAGGTTCCGAGACCCCGCCCTGCTCGAACTAGTCTGCTGCTCCCGATTTTTCCGATTAATCTCTGCCTGGGCCTACAAATAATAAAAAAAAGAGTTATAAATCTAATAAATAACGAGTTATAAATTTAATAAATAAGTTCCGGTTTTCGTACCTTAGCGTTTTCATCATCCCAATTCTTCGTTGCAATAGCCCAATACTCGGGTTTAACATCCGGGGGTGCAGTACCGGTGTTGTAGTAGTCGGCTTTCAAGTCGGATTTCCATCTCCGATAGCAGGCCGAGGACAATTTTATACAACTAGACAAATAAAATATATAATTATTACAACCCAATTAAAAAGAAGAATAAAAATTACAACACAATAAATGACATAATAAAAATTACAAACCATTGAATGAATAAATATTACAAACCATTGAATGAATAAAATTACAAACCATTGAATAAATAAAATTACAACACAATATATAGATAATAAATTTCATATAATTAATAAAACAAATAAAAATATATGAACACAAAAAATTAAATACAAACAAACATGCATACTACACAACATAATAATAAAAAAGTAAACCAAAAAAACCACTGGGACTAGCTCAGTGGCCAGGATCCTGTCTCTCAACTAGGAGGTACAGGGTTCGAATCCCCTCAACCGTGTTATTTCTTGAGCCCTTAAAGGGGGTAAGCAAGGGGTGCATGGTTCGAGTCTCCTCCCTGAACATGGGTAACCTAGTTCTGATTAAGTGGGAGTATGCATGAGGAGGCGTGTATATTTCCTATGAGATTAGTCGTGGTGCGCGTAAGCTGGCCCGGACACTCATACATCGAAAAAAAAAAAAAAAAAAAAGTAAACCAAAACACATGTAATTCATCAACCTAATCATGTATAATTATAGCAATTAACATATATCCATTAAAACAAAAATTTAAAAAGCATGAAATTTCTTGAAAATACCTTGAATTGGATGGTTAAGAAGAGGATTGATGACCACAACCCACCTAGACAATGTACTAATTCACCTAATCACAACATATATCAACAATTAAACACAAATATAAAATAAAAATTAAATTTAAAAAACATGATTTTTCATGAATTTACCTTAAATTTTGTGATGAAAATGGATATTGATAATGTCCCACCTTGATTATGGACCCGGGAATGGTGCAAGACGAATTGGAGAATCAATTAGGGGGAAAAGAAAAAAATTCTGGGATTTTTTGGGAGAAATTCGGAGGTGTTTTAGGGTGTGTGTGGGTGTTTTATGAGATAAAAAACTTGTTGTCTTCAAAATATACATTAATTAATTACCGACGACACGTAATTCGCCGGTAAATTTACAAAGTCGTCGGTAATTACCGGTGAAAAACGCCGTCGTAAGATATAGCGACGACAGAATCACGATTAAAAAAAAAATACATAACAATAGATTACCGACGAAGTGCATACTATTATTGACGAACTTTTGTCGGCAACATTTAGCGACAAGGCTGTCGTCGTTAATCTCGAATGATCACCGACGACCCGTAACTCGTCGGTGATCTGTCGTCGGTAAACAAGCGAATTCTAGTAGTGACTCATTATTTTTTCCGATACTTATTGTTTTTTTCCGATACTCTATGTTTTTTCTGGTGGTCAGTGGTCGGAGGTCGGAGGTCGGAGGTAGGAGTTAGGTGAGTAGTGGAGAGAGATGAACAATGACATCACTCTTTTTGTCTTTTAGTGTTAGGAAGGGTATTTTAGTATTTGGTCATCTTTGAGCTTTATTTAAAGAAGTAAGATTCCTACTAATTTTTTTTTTTTCTAATTCCTATAGAAAAAAAAAATCTAGTCTCCAAAACCCAATATGTCAATTACTCATAATATAATTGGGAGAACTTATAAAAAAAATTAAAAATCTAAAGCTACAAAATCTAAGGGCCAACATTTTGGTTTTTTTTTTCTTTCAGTACGATGTTTATATAAAGCCCGAGTTGGTACAGATTGTTTTGGGCTTCGAGTTGGGCTCAAGCTGGTTCGGCCTTGATTTCTACCCTCTAACATGGTAAAAATAAAACCCTAAGCGAATGCATAACTATTCTATAATAGTTTTTCTTTGTTAAACAAAGGATCGATATTTGTGGTTTTAAAGGTGGAAGAGAGTCCCATTACTCTGTAGTCTTCCAATCACAACTTCTTTTTGTCCATATATTCCAGTCATAGGCTAAAACTGTCCATGCGAGGTCAATTAAATATCGTATTCAATGTCTAAAGTTTTTATTCCAAACGATTTAGTTCTAGATGTATTAATAAGGTTATCATCAGTATCAGTGAAGTCTCTTATGCGATTCAGGTGTGTATCGAAATTATGGTGTCGGATGATTGACAGCCCTGATTTCGTTAAAACATATGTTAACCGATCCGAATCTGAGATGAAGCTTATTGCTGTAGCAGGTACAGTATGCAAAAAGCTATATGATGTTGATTATACCATGGGTAAACTTTCCAACATGAAGGAAATCAAATACCCGGGTATAAGGAACGAGCGAATTATGTTCTCAAATTCTTGTAAAGGACTTGTTTGTTTAGTCTATTCAAATAAGACGAATTCTAAGTTAGAAGAAACAATTATTTTGTGGAACCCTACTACTCGAAAGCACTTTCGGGTACCTGAGCAATATAGAAAGACCTCGAGAGATTATGCTTACTGCTTGCATGGTTTTGGGTACGATGAAATCAGTGATGACTACAAGGTAGTTCGATTGATAAGATACCCGGGTATGAGCGTTGAATTTTCTATATTTAGTCTGAAACTTAACAATTGGAAGAGTTTGAAGGATTTTGAATATGGGAATTATTTTAATAATATTAAGGATGGAGTTTTTGCTAATGGTGCTCTGCATTGGCTGTGCAACAATTACAAATCGATTCTGGTTTTAAATCTGGAAAAGGAGAGTTTCCATTTGCAACCACTACCCAAAAATCCAATTAATCATTCCTTGTCCTTGATGTTGTGTGTAGCTTTCATAAATGGTCTCCAGTATCTGATTTTCTACAATCCGATAAGCCGTGAGAAGTGGATAATGAAAGATTATGGATCTTGGACTAGGTTAAAAAAACGTATCTCAACTAGTATACAATTCTTCATTGAGAGTCCGTGTTATTGTTATAATAATATTGAGAAACTGGAATTACCCATTAAAGTGGAATACTGGGAAGCATGTCCATATTTTCAAAGTTTAGTCCGAGTGGAGGCCGGTGGAGAAAATGATAGTACATATGTTGAAGAAGAAGATTCGGTAACAAGATACATAATTGAATTACTTTAATTTTCTGTCACTTAGTTTATGGTTGTTTATTTTTCATAGCAAAATCTTGTCTCACTCATCTTACATGGTAAAACTAGCTTTAATTAATGTTCTTTTTTATAAAGCAATAATTATTGCTTTCAAATTTAAAGACACTGCTTGAATCGATTGATATCGCATGAACCATAGTACGTTTAGCTGTTGGTTGGATCAATAAATACTTGTGATGGCGCTGTATTTAATATAAGTAGTCTGTCTCATAAACTCAGATACCTAATTTTTAGTAGGTTATAAAGTATCAACGAGCCGGAGTACATTTTATACACTTTGTCGAATTCCAAAACTCAAATTCGATTATCTTTTGATGTTCTAATTAGAATTCTTTACAAACTAAATGTATATTTTTTTTTTCGTACGAGGGCTAATTGTATATTCATGCTTATGAATCATGGATCTAGCTATTATCCATTCCTTCTTTATAATTCTGAGATGATTTTTTACTAAAAATTAGATATTTATTTTTGGGTTAATAGCACGATAGGCCCATGTGGTTACATTAATTAAATACGTTAACTCGCACGAGAGGCCCTTGTGATATGCAGAAATAGGCAAACACAGATTATATATAGAGTGCCAACAATACCTTTAACAATTGCCAAAAAAGACATATAGTAACTTTCATTGAAGTTTTATAGATCTATTTTGATTTCAAGTCCGTTGGTACCATCTTTTGATTCTAAACCATGAAATTTCACAGAGTTTTTCTGATTCCAATCCATCTAAATTATTTTCTAATTTCATCCAACCAAACTTTTATTAAAGTTTTCATGGAATTTTTTTGATTCCAAATCATTCATGCTAATCACGGCAATATCTTGTAAATTGAAGAAGAAAGATACATTGTTATAACTCTTTGGCAATAACAAGATTGATGGATCTTATATACCTTGAGATTCAGTTTGAAAACTTCACTCTATTGTTCTCATGGAAGCTTTTGAAACCTAAAAAAATGAAAATACATGAGCATTTATTGTAGATTGAAATAGAAATGCCTATCGTTATATCTCTTGTAAAGTGACAAGTTTGTTAAATCATTTTATGCCATGAGTTTCAGTTTGAAAGATTCAATGTGGAGCCTTCCATGGAAGCATAAAAGAAAAAAAAGCTTCTGAACTTTCTTCTGCTACTACACTTTTTGCTGCACTCTCTTGCATATATAGCACATAGGAGTTAATTTTCTGTTAATCCAACACTTTCCACAATCTTCACATTTACCATTACCAATTACTTGATCTTCTACGATGAGAAGAAAATAGTTTTTTGTTTCAAGCAAGAGTTGTTGTTCATGGATTACATGATATTTCCAATTATTCTTGATCATCTGCTATTCCATCGATTCTTTGATTTGGAGCTTCCACGGAAGATTTGGAAACTCCAACAGAAAATGATAGTATAAGGGGTTTCAGGTCTTGTAGTCAAAAAAAAAATGAAAATATCAATAGCAATCACACCTCTTGTGCGTGTATTACACGTTGGACGGAAAACGTAACATAAGGGCTTCTAATACCTCATCTCACAGGGGCTTCTTACGCCTATTTTTTTACTACAGCGCTAGCGAACTTAATTAGTGCGATCACAGGGGCCTCTTGTGCTATTAACCCATTATTTATTTTTTATTTTGGGGTATAACTAAATTTTCTTAACGAAGAATTCCAAGATTATATTGTACTGTCTTTTTGATGTTATTTTGTATTACGTGAATATCCAAACAAAGATGTGAGTATTTTGCATCACTTTTATGCACAATAATAGATCAAATATCGTGACTCGTCCAAAAAAAATAATAGTTCGAATATCGTGAGATCTAGCAGGTGTTCAAATCTTTTAGATGATAGTTCAAGAAGTTCCTATATGTTTTGTATCGTCTCGCACTCACTAACTTGACTATGCACCAAATATTTTAAACCACATATGAATGTGTTTAAAACTTTGTCGTTTCTCGTCATTTTGCTAGATCCTCCTCCATGAGCTCTTCACCCATCCTCAAGATCTTTGTGGAAAAATATCTATAAAGGGTTAATGGACCATTTGGAGTAATTTTTCATAAGGCATAATCAAGTCTTTTTAAGTAGATCTCCATTCCAGTCGAAATAATTGGTGCATGCAAACAACAAAAGTCTAGTAGTACTTGTACGATTGTACCTTACGATTGGTTAGTTTACATGTAAAAATTTAGATGTGATTATACACAACCAATACTAGAGCTAGGATTTGATAACAATTAATCCCTATTATAATGTCCTAAAGGAGGTGGATAAGACAATTCATAATTAAAAATCTAACTCAAACTATATCCTTTGACCCTACCTAAAAATCCAAGATTTTTGGAATTAAATAGAGTGGCTAAAACAACACTTAGAGATGAGATATAATAGTATAAGTACGAAATCAAAATCTACGTAAATTTATTCTATGATGAACACTAGCCAAGAATCAAATGAATAAATTTAACAAGCACTAAGCATGCTAAACCTAAAGATATATGAAATATGTAGGCAATCGATCAAACAAATTGCATCCAAAAAAGTAAAGATTAAGGCAGAAATACAAAAACAAGATTTAGAGTGGTTCGACTCTCATGGCTTATATCCAAAACCTAAGATATGAGCACATTTAGGATTTCAACTTATCTACTAGAACTCTTTTTATCTCTTAAAGGCGAGAGTGCAAACCTCTACACCTTTTCTAATATATCCTTTGAAGGACCACGCTAGTGTTGTCACAGTCACAAGGAAAACAACCAGTCAGTCTCCTCTTTTGATGTAACACATCACAAGAACGTGAAACTTTATCTTTTGTATCACCATACAAGGAGTAGTAAACAATCACTACAACAGGTCGCTGATTTACCGACGACACGTTTCGTCGGTAAACAGCCCCATTCCGTCGGTAAAATGTCGTCCCTAGACATTGGTCGGTAAATTCGCTCTTGCCGACGGCGATTTTGGGCTCTCGTCGATAAACCAACTTTTTTTACCGACGAGGACAACCCGTCGGCAAATCGTGGCTTACCGACGACGTATAGTTGTGTCGCCGGTAATATTTACCGCGTTACCTACGACCTATGTCGTCGGTAAGTCTATAAATTACCGACAACTTGATCGTCGGTATCGTATTATTTAAACGCCTTTTTTTTAATTTAAATACAATACCGACGACATTCTTCACATGAATACGTTTACCGACGACATTCATGTGAAGAATGTCGTCGGTATTGTATTATTTTTCTTTAATTTTAATTTTTTTTGTTTTTTTTTTAAATTTTAATTTTTTTTTGTTTTTTTTAAATTTAATTTTTATTTAGTTTGGTTTTTTGATTTTTTATAATTTAATATACTAACTAGAAATCATGAATTATATTCATAAAATATAAATAAACCCGGGTAGTCAAACCCCGGGAATAAAGGTAAACTCCCGGAGTTAAAAGTCAAAATATTCCATAAAATAAAATAAAAGTCATAAACATAACAAATCAATCAAGGGCCGGATAAATTTTCTTCATTTTCATCATCTTCACCGCCGTCACTAGCTTCACTATCTTCATCTTCATCGGAAACCGGAGGGAGACCATTTTTGGCACGATATTCGTTGAGGCCTTTGAGCATCTTCGTGAAAAAATCATCGGACCTAGAGGAGCTCGGTGGAGTATCTTCATCCGGCATAGGAGGTAATCCTTGGAGTGCGCGGAGCTCGTTCATGCCGTCGAATATCCGCTGGATCTTTACCTCGTTTTTCTTTGCGGTCTTGTCCGAAACAGACGGCTTCGGGTCCTTCTATTTCTTGAAGACAACTCCGATTGACGGGATCCAGTGTCTACTCTTAGCCGGTTTCCTCACCTCCTGTACAGTCTCCTTCAACGCTCCTATCTGCTCCTCCACTGGAACATCTTCAGCCGATTGGGACCCCGTCTCGATAACCCGATCTTTAAGCTTCTCCTTATAAACTCCCTGTAATAAAATTTCAAATAAATAATTAATAAAACTAACAAAGAAATAAATTTAAAGTTAAATAATTAATTTTAAACAATAAAAAGGAAAATATAACACTTACACTAGCCTTCTCCCATCTATCGTCAACCCAGCTGCCCTTCGCCCCGTCATAGCCCAAGTACTCGAAGTATCCGCCCATCGGTGGAAGTGGGACCTCCTCTTGGGTCTGCTCGTCAATAAAGCTCAGGGACTCCTTCGTATTAACCTTCAGTTTACCCTATAAAATATACATAAAAAATTATAATTATTAAAAAATTAAATTAAATAACTAATAAATTATACCTCGATAATCTCGTGGCGGGTCTGGGTTTGGTTCCTAGAACCTGACTTGTTCGGCTTCTTCTGGTTCTGCCTATTCTTTTTATTTATCTCCGCCTGAGCCTGTTACAATTCAAGGTAAACAAATAATTAAACACTAATTTAATAATAAAATAATTAAATTATAATTTTACCTTCTTGTCCGGGTCATTCATCATATCAACGGTCCGCTTCCAATCATCGGGAAGCACATCCGGGGGACACTCCTCCGTGCCCAAGTAATCGGCCTTCAGGTCATGCTTCCACCGCCTGTAGGCAGCGGACTGAGACGACTGTAGCTTCCTGCTGATAAATTTCCAATCTTCGCGGGCCCTCCACTCCTCGAGGTCGAAATACTCCTCTAGTTCTCCGAGAATCGTGACTTTTAGTCCCCTCGGTACATCACTCCACGATCTATAGTAAGGATGGACTGTTTCTCGGACCACGAGCCCCACCACTTGGGCCACGTGCTTCCCATTCACCGTATGGGTTCCACGTGTCATCTAATATGCAGAAGTCGACTGATAGGGGCCCACCTAATTTCTCTTTAGCATAATTGGCGGTTTTCAGAGTTGAAACATTTCGGGGTCTCCTCTTTCTCCTATCTGTTTAATAATATTATATTAAATAAATTACTAATTTATATTAATTGAATTTTATAAATTAATTTATATTACCGGGCGGCTGGTAACAGTCATTAAAGTTTGGGGGTTGATTCCGGTTCGGATCTTCACCGTTTCCGTCACCCCTATGGTAATTCGGCATCACATCGGCCATCTATAACTTAAATAAAATAAATAAATTAGTTTTTTTAAGACTATATACTATAAATTGCATTTTAGTCCCTTTTTTAAAAAAAATTACAAAAATACCCATATAAATTTAAAAAAAAATATTTTTTTAAAAGTTTTTAAATTGTAATTTAGTCCTTATAATTTATATCTTTATAAAAATAAAAATTTATTAATTTTAAAAGTCTATATATTATAAATTGCGTTTTAGTCCTCGTATTTTCAAAAATTACAAAAATACCCTAAAGTCCATAATATTTTTTTTAAGTTTTTAAAATTGCAATTTAGTCCTTTTATTTTATATATTTACAAAAAATACCCTAACGTCATAAAAAATTGTAAAGTTTAATTGCATTTTAGTCCCTAAAGTTTTCATATTTACAAAAAATACCCTAAATTTCACAAATATCAAAATTCTTAACATACACAAATTTTAAAACATACATATCATACAACATATTTACAGTTTAAGCCAATAACATGAATAAATTATCAAAAAATCCAAAAATCATTCAAAACCCTAATTTTGCTAAAAATTACAAAAAATCCTAATTACATGGTGTAATTAACTAACAAAAACGTTTAAGCAATCCCTAATACTAACACAATAATTCGGAAATCATTCAAAACCAAATACAAATCCGAAAAAAAAAATTCAATTCTTAAAAAAAAAATAAACTAGTATTTGGATAGGATTTCGTGTACCTATTACGTGAAATTTGTGTTGAAGATGTCCAGGAATCCATGCCACGCAAGTAGAGAGGAAGAACACAAACAAAAAGAAAGTTAGGATTTGATTTAGAAAAAAGGAAAAAAATGAAGAAACAATAGAGTTTTGGCATGAAATCACTTACATTTGATGTTGTATGGGTGTTGGAATGGCTCGGAACAGCTCCTTCTACCTCGGAATCGAATTTTTTGAGAGAGTTTTGATGTTTTTGTGTTTCAGAAATGAGCTTGGTGGGGTTTAATAGATAAATTGTTTACCGACGACACGCGTGTCGTCAGTAAATTGGTCAATCTCGTCGTTAAACGTGACACGCGTCAAACAGTCGTACGCATGACTGTTGCGTGTCCTGGTTTACCGACGACTACTTTTCGAAAGTCGTCCGTAAACCCCTTGGGCGGGAAAATGGACCGCCCATTTTGACCAATGAATTTTGGATTTTCGTTTACCGACGACTTGAGGAAATGAATGTCGTCGTTAAACTATTACCGACGACATTATTGAAATTAATGTCGTCGTTAAAAATTTACCGACGACATTCATTTCAAGAAAGTCGTCGGTAAACAATGAATGTCGCCGGTAATTTTTTTTTTGGTTTTTCATTTCTTTTCTTTTTTTTATTCTTTCTGAGATTGAGATATACACACAAAAACTAGTGTTTGAGGTATTTAGTCAAACTTGAGTGTTCGGGGTGTTTAGTCAACAGTTAGGATCAAACTTGAGTGTTCGGGATGTTTAGTCAACAGTTAGAGTCAAACTTGAGTGTTTGGGGGGTGTTTAGTCAACCGTTAGGGTCAAATGTGAGTGTTCGGGGTAGGGTCATCAAACCCAAGGATAAATATCCTCTCATTATCCATCCATATTTTCCAACAAGAAAACATTTTTTCCAAAATGGGGTTTACTACAAAGGCCCATGAATACAGGCCCAAACTATATAGCATACTATATATTTGGCGGGATTTCCATTACAGACATAGTTACCCCTGTCTCCGATTGAGGCGTCTCTTGGAAGTTTCTCTTTCAGTCTAAATTCCAAAAAACAAAATAAAAATTCTGTATTTTTTCACTTCCCAAGACCGCACTTCACTCACGCACACTTACAAACAAAAATCGAACCGCTCGTCTAACTTCTCCGCCGTTTCTCTTAATAGTACCACCGCTTTCCGTCGTCTATCTTCCTTTCGCTATATACAGTAAGTCTCAGAGATCATTTCATATGCGCATGCATTTTATTGATTGAATTATCCCTTTCCGTCGATTTTTGCACCGCTACCATCATTTTTTGTTTTTTATGGACATATCAATTCTATATATGCATATATGTATACGTATATGCGTGCATTTTTTAAGTAAATATAGATATATTTGTGTGAATCAATATATATGATAAATTGTTTAGCCCAAAAAAAAGTATCGCGGAGATATATATATATATATATATATATATATATATATATATATATATATATATATATATATATGTGTGTGTGTGTGTGTGTGTGTGTGTGTATAGGCTAGCACAAATTACTTTCTATATTTATATATTATATAAATTGATAAATGTTTCTTTGTATGAATTTACAAAATCCGTGGTGATGGAAAGGTCGAGGTCTCGAGAAGTAGTATCATCACCGATCGATTCAAAAGATACTAAAATGAAGGAAAGTGGGGTTTCAGAACCATCCACTCCAGCAAACAGCGTAAATTTGGTTAATCAAGCATCACCCAATGTTACTCCGAGTATGAACACTGTGGGTGGTAGTGTAGACCCTAAGGAGTCAGGATCTGTGGTAGTTTCTAGACCTGTAAGGAGAATGAGCCTTAGATTGGCTGAAAAATCTGGGTCAGTGGTAATTGAAGAAGAAAAGAATGTGGAAAATAAGGAAGTTTTAAATGAGAATGGAAATAATGTGGATTCTGAAATTTTCCCAAATTTTCCTCCATTTCAGAATCCACATTATTTCCATTCTCATTTAAAACTTCCTTATTTTACACATTCTTTTCTTCTCCAGTTACGACTGACCTAGAGTTTTTCAGCCAATCGAAGGCTTCTTCTCCTTACAGGTCTAGAAACTACCACAGATCCTGACTCCTTAGGATCTACACTACCACCCACAGTATTCATACTCGGAGTAACATTGGGTGATGCTTGATTAACCAAATTTACGCTGTTTGCTGGAGTGGGTGGTTCTGAAACCCCACTTTCCTTCATTTTAGTATCTTTTGAATCGATCGGTGATGATACTACTTCTCGAGACCTCAACCTTGCCATCACCACGGATTCTGTAAATTCATACAAAGAAACATTTATCAATTTATATAATATATAAATATAGAAAGTAATCTGTGCTAGCCTATACATATATATATATATATATATATATATATATATATATATATATATATATATATATATATATATATATATATATATATATATATATATATCTCCGCGATACTTTTTTTTGGGCTAAACAATTTATCATATATATTGATTCACACAAATATATCTATATTTACTTAAAAAATGCACGCATATACGTATACATATATGCATATATAGAATTGATATGTCCATAAAAGAATAAAAAATTATGGTAGCGGTGCAAAAATCGACAGAAAGGGATAATTCAATCAATAAAATGAATGCGCACATGAAATGATCTCTGAGACTTACTGTATATAGCGAAAGGAAGATAGACGGCGGAAAGCGGTGGTACTATTAAGAGAAACGGCGGAGAAGTTAGACGAGCGGTTCGATTTTTGTTTGTAAGTGTGCGTGATTGAAGTGCGGTCTTGGGAAGTGAAAAAATACGGAATTTTTATTTTGTTTTTTTGGAATTTAGACTGAAAGAGAAACTTCCAAGAGAGGCCTCAATCGGAGACAGGGGTAACTATGTCTATAATGGAAATCCCGCCAAATATATAGTATGCTATATAGTTTGGGCCTGTATTCATGGGCCTTTGTACTAAACCCCATTTCGGAAAAAATGTTTTCTTGTTGAAAAATATGGATGGATAATGAGAGGATATTTATCCTTGGGTTTGATGACCCTACAATATCTTTGACCAAATTTGGGCCTGTATTCATGTGCCTTTGTAGGGTCAAATGTGAGTGTCACAAATTTTCGGACCAATTAGGTAAACAATAGAAAATACTCTTTTTCTTCCAGTTGGTCTCGCGAGGACCTGTAGTCTTCGTCATCTTGCCCCCAAAATCCTTGTGTTTGCCGGGAAACACAATGGGAAGGCCATCTAACTGTGTCTGAATACTAGCTTGACTATATTTCTTCGGTCGCCTAGTAAAATTGGTTTCTGGGTACAAAACACTTTCTTTTCTAAACCGATGTCCGGTGGGTAACCAATGTCTATGGTCAAAGTAAACCACACCTTTTTTCACACCCAATGACGGAGTAGAATCCATGCATTCTGGGCAAGCCATATAACCTTGACCCGACCATCCTGAAGTGTATGACCGAGCGGGGAAATCATTGGTCGTGGACAACAGACAAACCTTCATAGTAAACTCTTGCTTTGTATGGGCATCATACATAAGGATCCCTTTACCCCACAACTCGTCCAACTCATCTATCATAGGGCGGAGGTAAACATCCATGTCCTTACCGGGTGAACGAGGACCCGGAATCAACAAACAAAGCTGAAATGTGGTTTCCATCATGCATACCCACGGTGGCAAGTTATAGACGGTTAATATGACAGGCCACATGTTGTACGAGTTGTTTTGCATAGAGAAAGGACAAAACCCGTCGATACCGAGACCCAAAAATACATTACGAGGTTCGCTAGCAAACTCAGGGTGTACCGCTGCAAATCTCTTCTAATTATCACCATCAACCGGATGACGCAACACATCCGGATCGCTAGCAAACTCATGGTGTAGCGCTGCAAATATCTTCCAACTATCACCATCAACCGGATGACGCAACACATCCGGATCGGCACTCTTACCGGTATGGTGCCAAATCATGTCTTCATCGGTGTGCTTTGAAGCGTATAGTCGCTGTAATCTGGGAGCAATCGGAAAGTAACGGAGCTTCTTATGCGGTACTTTGATACCCTTCTTTGGGTCCCATCTAGACTCGCTACAAACTGGACACTTATCGAGGTCTTTATTCTCTTTGTAAAATATGGCACAATCGTTCAAACAAACATCGATAGTAATATACCCCATACCCAAACTTTTCAAATTCTTGTTGCATGCATCATAAGAATCGGGCAAAGTGTGAGGTTTGGGCAAAATACGACCAACCAACTCCAATAGCTCGGTGAATGACGTGTTAGTCCACTTGTTCTTTACTTTTACGTGTATAAGCTTGGTAATGAAGTTCAATGAACTCATCGCTTTACAAGTTGGATATAATTCTGTCTCCAATTCGTTAAACAGTTTTTTGAAACTACTTGGAATTTCCGCGTCTCTCATCTCGGTGTCACCCTGATGTCCGCCAACATCGTAAATGTGTCTCACATCGTCATAAACCTCAGCAACTTCATTAACTATATTCGGAATAGGGCCGTGTTTTATCCAAAACCGATACGACTTCATAATCCCTTCCTTATAAAGGTGGCCTGTAACCGTCTGAGAGGGTAATCGACGATTATTTTTACAATAGTTACACGGGCAATAAATAAGATCTTTATATTTTGAATGTTGTTTTGCATATGCGATAAAATTCAGAATCCCAAGAAGATAGTTTGAAGCGAATAAATCCGTAGCATCCATCCAACTCTTATCCAAAGCCATCTCTTTACAACAATTTTAGATAACTAGACAACTACATTCATATGAAAATAAAATAAATAATTATTACAGCCCAATTAATAAAATGGATAAAAATTACAACACAATGAATAAAAATAATACAAATTACAATCTAATGGCTTGAATATAATTACAAACCAATAAATAAATAAAATTACATCACAATAAATAAATAAATAAAATTACATCACAATAAATAAATAAATAAAATTACAACACAATAAATACATAAACAATTTCATATAATTAAATACACAAATACAAAAATATATGAAACATAATATATGAAATAAATGAATGTGTGCATGATTTATACATAATATATAACAAGACAATCAAAAAATATACACAATCATAACCTATAGCAACTAATACACAAATCAAAATCCATGCATAAAAAATAATGTATTGGTGGAAGAAATTGGAGATTGATGATGAAGTCCCAACCTTGATAATGTATTACTAAACCTAAACCCATAATATTGCAAGAATTACACCAAATATGATAATAAAAAAATAATAAAAAATTCAAAAATTTACCTAATATTTGTGGATGAAATTGTGTATTGAGGATGCCCCACCTTGATTATAAGCTTGCATATGGTTAAAGATGAATTGGAGAAGGTATTGCAAAAAATTTGAATGAGATTGATTGATGTTTTTGGGAGAAAATGGGAGAAAAAATGGGGTTTCTGGGGTTTAAGGAGATAAAAATACAGTCTGTCCAGAATTATATGCACGTCTTTTTTACCGACGACACGTAAATCCGTCGGTAAACAAAAATTCCGTCGGTAAATTATACGGTTACCGACGACTACGTTGTTGTCGGTAAATTACCGACAACAAATCCAAACAAAGAAAAAAAATTTAAAAAAAAATTTAACGACGGCGTTTTGACCCTTTACCCACGAGACACGTCGTCGGCAAATTACCGGCGACTGTTTCTCGTGGGTAAATTAGCGTCGTAGGTAAATAGCAAAAGTTTACCGACAAAACTACGTGTCGTCGGTAAACTGTCGTGGGTAAATTCCCGACCTGTAGTAGTGAATATCTACCCTGATCTACCACTTCACACTTCATGAAGCCTTCAAGTTATGTGTCTCTCCTACACAACCTCTAACTCACCTTTTTCTAGTCTATGTAAGTACGCCTTATTTACTAGACCAAGAGCAAAACCCCAGTTTTCACGATAAACCCAAATCTACATAGCCTTACTTTTAAACTTCTAATGAGTTGATTGCAAAAGTGCTTTTGGGATTGAAGTAACAAAGAAGTATGTAATATATATTTCTTTGGGGTTCACTTAAAGTTACCTTGAATAAGTTTTGAATTTGTAGAGAAAAAGATTTGTTTAATGGAGTCACACAATGCCTCTATTTATAGGTTGATATCCTCCAACGTCTTTGTCCATATGTTGCTATCTGATTGCTTGTTTTTATAAGTTTGAACGTCTGTGTATTCTAAGTCGGATGTCCCGTGATGTGTCCCAAGGGGTTACTAGACAAATAGTTCAATAACGACTCTATTTGTACCCTTTCTAGGCATTATCAATAAACTATCAGATATACAGTCATAAAATGTGTGCCCATACACTTATAGTTAAATTTTCACTCCAGATGATAAAATGTATTGGGTATCCGGTATATTTTGCTTCAACTATTCGGTGTTTATCTTCTCATTTTCATTCTCCAACAAGTTTAGGTATTCCGCCTAGATCTAGTTCGGAGGTTTGAATTTGCTTCTTCTCAACTCCAATCTCCAACTGGTTTAGGCATTCCTAGTGTAACTTTGAAGGTCTGGTCTTCTCTTTTTCTTAGCCCTAATCTCCAATATATTTAGTAATTCCACCCAGTCTTTGTTTCCAGTGGTCTGATCATATCATCCTTCTTCATCTTCATCAACTAACCACTATAGACATTTCGTCTTTTAGCTCTTTGGAGGTTCCGTTCTTTGTTTCTAGTCTCTTATGCATTATCTAATGTATGATTTTAGCATCTTCTTTCTAGCTCTCCAAGCATTACAACCTAAACACCCAATCTTCATCTTCTAAGATTTCATAGTTTCTAACCAATCATCCTCTTGTAACATTCCAATCCTATATGTCAAGCATCCATTATTCATTTATTTTGCTCTCCTCTTCTATCTTCTTTATCATCTTCATTTTCCATCGTCTTTATGTTTCCTTGAACCTACAAATCACACTATCAATCTCGATTTTATCGTAAGATCAAGCACATTCAAGATATATTATTTTGTTATCGACCATCCCTCAAAATATAGCTTTTAGGCTAGCACGCAAGGACCAGTCAAGCAATTAACTATATTAAACAATGTAAATTTGATCTGAATAAGAATAAACTAGCTAATTTGACTAACTTGCGTACTACATAGAGAGCTATAAAATATATAATGATCAAAACTTTATATTTTTCTTAAAAATCTGTAATTATCCAAATAATAATTAAATTTCTCCTAAACATGTACAGTGAAGCAAAACAAAGTATAAAGGTTCAAACTTTACTGATATTACGATACAAAATTTTCAAAAGAACTCTAAAAAAATCCCAGAAAGGTTTTTTGAACTTTATTGTCCCTTTGATATAATCATATATTCTAAGAAATACATTAATGGTCTCCAATTCATCAGGAAGTAGTGGTAAAATAAATTGCTAAAGTTATTGTTGATATTTGATAAAGAGTGAGAAGGATATAGAGGAGAAGTATGTGAAAGGTAAGAGGTGGTGAGCAAAATGAATGGAGATAATTTGGGTTGTAAACGAACCAAGCCGCTCGCAAGCAGCTTGAACTCGCCTCTGAAAAAAGTTCGTTCGAACCCGTTCTTTTATACAAACGAACAAAAAAGTCTTTTCGAACTCGTTCGTTCGAGCCCGTTCATCAACTCGTTAATATTTATGATTTGTAAATTAATGTTTTGATTATCAATAAATATAGTATTAAACCTATACAAAAATAAATTATTCGTTAACAACTCGAGCTCGTCTCGAAAAATGATCATTCGATATGTTAAGAAACAAGCCATATATTTTTTGGCTCAACTAGTTAAATTTGAGTTCTACTTGTCTCGACTCGTAAATCTTATCAAACAAACTTACATGTCTAGTATTCGGCTCGACTCGATTCGTTTACTGCACTAGAAATAATATAATGATAATATAATTGGGAGAACTTATAAAAGAAAAAAAAAATTAAAATCTAAAGCTACAATATCCGGCTCGTACCGGTAGGGGATTGTCCGAGCTTTTATTTTAATTCTGGACCCAAGGCCCAACATTTTGGGTTATCTTTTTCTTTCGATACGATGTTTATATAAAGCTTATAGTAAAAGATAAAACCCTAAGAGAATGCATAACTGTTCTATAATAGTTTTTCTTTGTTAAACAAAGGATCGATATTTGTGGATTTAAAGGGGAACAGAGTCCCATTAATCTGTCATCTTCCAATCATAACTTTTTTGTCCATATATTCCAGTCACAGTCTAAAACTGGCCATGCGACGTTATTTAAATAGTGTATTCAATGTCTAAAGTAATTTTTATTCCACACGATTTAGTTGTTGATGTATTTAAAGAATAACACAGAAGAGAGTTTGGAAAAGTATATATATCATTCACATATTTGATCAATATATATACACGTACATAGAGTTTGAATTACAAAAGCGATAAGACTGATATTTGAATTACAAAAGAGATAAAGATAGATAAGATAAATATCTTATAGAGATTCGATCTTATCAAATGATATAACCACTCTGCAAGTTTATAGGAATCAGTTGCAGCTATTATTATCTTGTCTAACATCCCCCGCAAGCTGACAGGCCGAGCAACAACAGGAAGTTTGGAGACAAGAAATTTGAAACGTGCAGAAGACAAACCTTTAGTAAATATATCTGTAATTTGATCCTGTGAACATATATAATTTATACACAGCTCTCCACGTACAACTTTTTGCCTGACATAGTGATAATCAACTTCTAAATGTTTTGTGCGAGAATGAAAAACAGGATTAGAAGCCAACGAAATTGAAGAGATGTTATCGCACCACATTTGTGGGCTCCTCAAATTTAGTTGCAAGTCCCTGAACAAAGATCGTAACCATGACAGTTGGCGGCCGTGTAAGCTAATTGTCTATACTCTGCTTCAGTGCTTGAACGAGACACCGTCTTTTGCTTTTTCGAACTCCAAGATATTAAGTTTGATCCCAAATAAATACAATAGCCACCAGTTGATTGTCTTGTATCAGGATCTCAGGCATAATCCGCATCAGAAAAAGCATTTAATTGTAATTTTCCTGCCTTGTACACCAGTCCATGATCATATGTGGCCTTAACATATCTTAGTATTCTTTTTACAGCAGTCCAATGCGTAGTCTTTGGTGAATGCATAAATTGACATACTTGATTGACAGCATACGACAAATCCGGACGTGTAATCGTTAAATATTGTAATGCACCAACTACACTCTTGAACATTTGTGGGTCAGGATGAGGATCTCCATCACGAGCACTCAACTTATGTCCAGAAGAAACTGGAGTTGAAATAGGCTTCACATCTGTAAATTTAGTACGTGATAACAAATCCAGTGCGTATTTTGTTTGATTAAGATACATATTATTTTTAAAATATGTGACTTCAATTCCAAGAAAATAGTGTAGAGGTCCCAAATCCTTCATGGAAAATAACGTTCCGAGCTTGAGAATTAAACTCTTAATTTCACCTGGATTATTTCCTGTTATCAGGATATCATCAACATATATCAATAAAATTAAATATACCCCGTTATGATTGAACACAAATAGAGAATAATCATTCATGGACTCTTGGAATCCTAATTGCAGCAAAAAATCTGAGAACCTTTGGAACCAAGCGCGGGGTGCTTGTTTTAAACCATATAAGCTTCTTTTTAATTTACAAACATGATTTGGATGTTGTTTGTCAATAAAACCAGATAGTTGTCGCATGTATACCTCTTCTGTAAGATAACCATGTAAGAATGCATTTTGTACGTCCAATTGGCGAACCAACCACTTATTAGAAACAGCTAAACTAAGGACCAAGCGAATAGTACTATGTTTAACAACAGGGCTAAACGTTTCTTTATAATCAACCCCTTCTTGTTGGTGAAATCCATTTGCAACTAGTCTTGCTTTATAACGTTCAATTGAGCCATCAGCACACCTTTTAATTTTGAAAACCCATTTGTTTGGAAGTAGATTCATTGAAGGATTATAAGGAACTAAACTCCAAGTCCCACACCGTTGTAAAGCATTAAACTCCTTGACCATTGCATCTCTCCATTCTTGATGCTTCACTGCCTGACTAAAACAAGTAGGTTCAAGTAATTTTTCATTAGTATTCACATGCAATGCATATTTTCGATTTGGTTTCTGAATACCGATTTTACTACGAGTGGTCATGGTATGAGTGGGCGGTAGTGTAGCATTAGAAGTGGTAGATAAATTCACTGGATCCAATTGTTCATTGGATGACACAACTACTTGCTCATTTTGAGGTAAATTAGGATTTACAGAATTTGGACAGGTTTGTGTTGGCTGTGTTGTAGGTTCAGGAGAAAAAGTGGATGTTTCATGAATTGTTGTAATAGGAGTTTGTGTGTGTACAAGTGTTTGGTTATTATTTTCAAGGTGAGGACTCAAGAAATGAAATAATAGATCATTTGATGAAAACAAACCTGGTTTATCCACGCTTTCCATGGTAGGTGTGAGATTCTGAAAAGGAAAAGAGTCTTCATTGAATAAGACATGGCGAGACATATAAATTCGTCTTGTGGATAAGTCCAAGCATTTATATCCTTGATGATCAAGCGAGTATCCTAAGAAGACACATGGTTTTGATTTAGGCTCAAGTTTATGACTAGTATATGGTCTTAACCAGGGAAAACAGCTACTTCCAAAAACTTTAAACCATTCATAATTTGGTTTTCTGTGAAATATTTTTTCAAATGGTGAAAAATTGGATATTACACGAGTGGGGAGCCTATTTATAATATAAGTAGCTGTTTGAAATGCATCAAACCAATATTTAATTGGAACATGAGCCTGAGACAACATAACTAGACCTGTCTCAACAATATGTCTATGTTTTCGTTCGGCAAGACCATTTTGTTCGGGATGTTTAGGACATGAAAATCTTTGAGAAATACCATGTAAAGACAAAAAGTTATTAAAGGCACGACTCTTATATTCACCTCCTTCATCACATTGTAGAGTTTTAATACTACAACTAAACATTTTTTCCACTTTCTTTTTAAATGTGACAAATACTTCAAAAACTTCAGATTTTTGTTTAAGAGGAAACATCCATGAATAACGCGAAAAATCATCGACAAATAACAAATAATATTTATATCCTTCAACTGAGCATACAGGGGAACACCAGACATCAGAATGTAATAATTCTAAAGGACTCTTAGAAATAGACTCTGAAGTAGTAAAAGGTAATTTTGAAATTTTGCCTAGCGGACATACTGGACAAAATTTTATGTTATTAGTTCCATGAATGGGAACTTGTTTATTTGAAATCAAATACTTGATTATTGAAGATGAAGGATGGCCTAAACGGGAGTGCCATTTTTGTACGGAGACTCGAACACCTAGACTCGCTGACAAAGAATACTTGGACAGTCCACCACCATTATGAAATGGATATAATCCATTCTCACACCTCCCTTGGAAAAGCGTCTTCTGGGTCTTGAGATCCTTGATAACAAAATAATAAGGAAACATTAGTAGGTAGCAATTGTTATCAAGTGTAAATTTATGAGCAGAAATTATGCTTGTAGAAGCAGATGGACAATGTAAAGTATGATTGAGATTAAATGAGCAAGAAGTTGTATTTAATTTACTTGATCCAGAATGAGCAATTGAAATTCCAGATTCATTACCTACACCTCCAATGTTTTCATTACCATTGTATTGTGTTGGATTGTCCAAGTTCTTAAGATCAGGAGTAATGTGAGCATTTGCTCCTGTGTCAAGCAGCCAAGATTCATTATTTCCATGATTAACGGAAGAAGATGCCATTGCAGTTAAGCGCTTTGTTGGTATACGTCCCTCAAACGCAACATTCATGCGTTGGTAACAATCAAGGGCTGGATGTCCTTCTTTGCCACATATTTGACAAGTGAGGCGCTTGTTATTAGAGGAAAAACGATCAATATTATTACCAGAATTGCGCTAGCCATTACCACCAAAGAATTGATCACCATTACCACCAGGAACACGCTGATAGTTATTATTATTGTAGTTGTTACGATTATTAGGATTTTTAAATCCTCCACGATTAGATGAAAAACCACCTCTTCTACCACCACGAGAGTTTACACCGCGCCCTCTTGCTGCTACAAAGGCATTTACAGGGGCTGACCCAGCAAGTGGAATACTTTGATCTACCATTCTTCTCTCTGTAGTCAATAAAAGAGCCTCAAGAATTGGGTATGTGATAGGTGTATCACGTGCTTGTGCTGCATTCACTGTCATCTCAAATGCAGGGCCAAGATTATTCAAAATAATTTGAACGAGTTCGTCATCATCTACATGCTTACCAGCTAAAGCCAAATTATCAGCAATTGAGTTCATTTTATCAAGGTAGTCAGCAACAGACATTTCTCCTTTCTTTGTTTGGAGTAACTCATTGCGAAGAAAAAGAATACGATTCTGGGAAGAAGAGGCATACCTTTTCTCTAGTGCTTCCCGAGTTGCACGCGCAGATCGTTTGCTGGCCACCGTAGCCAGAACTGAGGCCGTAAGTGAACCATTTATCCAACTGAGAATCATTTGGTCTTGTTGAATCCATAAGGTATATGCAGGATTAATAGTGTTGTCTCCCTCTTGATTTTTGGAAGGACATACAATAGAACCATCAACATAACCCATAAGATCACGACTCCGTAAAATAGGAAGAATCTGGGCTAACCACATCGGATAGTTTGTCCTATCAAGTTTGATATTGACAATCGTAGTCATGGATGAAGCCACTGCTGAAATCATGTTTGCAAATGAGCCATTGTTGTTGTTTAGAGACATGATGAGTAAAAAAAAAAAAAGATCGTTTGTTGTTGAACTTAAGCTCTTGATACCATAAAAAATAACACGGAAGAGAGTTGTTGGAAAACTTGAATGTGATAATATATATTTTTTGGACTTCTTTGTTATCCCACATCGGTGGGAGGAGAAGTATATTTGCTTCTTTTATATTGACTAATATTAACAAAGTCCAAATGGCCAACAACCATGCACATAGCAAAGCAATGGAATAACCCACACGCGCGCACCACCACCACCACCCACCCACCCGACCCGGCCCGGCACCGGCACCGGCGACGGCGTGAGGCGTGGAGCGTGGGTCGTGGTTCGTGGTTCGTGGGGAGTTTGGGGAGTCAAAAAATGAAAAATGAAATGAATTTTGTACCAGCTCTTATAGTGTGGAGGGTTGACTACTCAACTTAAACGTAGAGACAAAGCTCCACGAATCTCGCACACGTTAAGATGAAAGAATATCCCAGCTGTTACTTAGTCAAGTCAAACACGTGGGTCAACTAAGCTGTTACAGGAAATCAATCAAATCAAAACGTGGGGGTTACAAGACAATCAAAACGTCAACCCAATTAAGCCAATTTCGGGAGGAAATCGTGGGCCTTAATGGGGACGTTTCTGAAGGCTTGAGTCCTCCTTTACACTCCCCTATATAAGGAGCACTCACTCCACTCTCAGAAGCTACGAAAATACACCAAGGAAAAACACTCTGTCTCACCACCTACTCTCTCTATATTTTCCTAAACGTAGTTTTAGTTCTGTTAGAGATACCGGTCACCCCGGAATATCTTTTTAACAACCATAGATTGACGGTGACTTCGTTTTCCGATATCGTGTAAGTGTATTTCCGTTTTCCGTGTATTGTTATTGGAATTTCCGTATATTGTTATTTCCATTTCTTGTAAACGTTATTTCAAATTCCGTGTAATTGTTATTTCGTTTATTTTCGTGTAAGAGTTTGTTTACATTTAAACTCATTTTCTTTTTCATTATTTTTCTTTTCGGAAACCATTTTTCTCTTGTAAAACTGGTGGTTATTAATATAACAATTTAAAAAGATATTCATTTTCTTTTTCCACCGGTTATTTTAGAAAATGGCTCTTCCTATTTCGGCTGTTGGTTCCTCTTTGAACACTAAGCCACTTCTCGACGCGAACAAGTTAGAGCCCCTTAATGGTTCTAACTATAAGCGTTGGGCGCAAAAAATAATGATATGCCTTGAACAGTATGAACTTGACTTTGCTATAGTCGAGGCTCCTCCACTTTTGGAGATTGGAGCTCATACTGAACAAGAGCTAGCTAGGCATGCTGCCCTCGAATCTAGGTTCAAAAGAGCTAACACCATGGCTCGGGGCTGGATGTTGAACAATGTTACTAATCCCATCTTCGACCTCCTTGCCAAAGAGAAATCGGCAAAGGTCATATGGGAAACTCTCGAGAAGAAGTATGGGGCTGATGATTCGGGTAAGAAAAAATACGTGACTGGGAATTGGTATAACTTTAGACTTACGGATCAGAAACCCATGACTGAACAACTTCACGTGTACGAGAACCTATGCGCGGAGGTAATCGCCGAAGGCATGAAGATGTGTGAAATTCTTCAAGCCAACATCTTGCTTGAGAAATTTCCCCCATCTTGGAGTGAATACCGCAACCACCTCAAGCACAAAAAGAAAGAAATGACCCTCCAAGAGCTCATCAGCCACATCCAAGTCGAAGAAGCGAATCGTCTAAAGGATAAGTCAATCTCTTTCCCTTCTCATTCCTCCAAAGCTAATCCAGTCGAAGGTTCTGGCCAAGGTAACAAAGATAGGTTCAAAGGGAAGGGAAAGCAACAAGGGTCCAACAAATCTAAGTCTGGGGGAAATAAGAATCGCGGCAACACCAACAAACAAGGTGGAGGGTTCAAGATCTCTGGTAAGATTCAAAAACCTAAAGGGGCCTGTTACTGTTGTGGCAAAGAAGGGCACAAAGCTTTTGAATGTCCCCAGAGAGCTGGCCAGGGTCCCAAAGCTGCCTCGAATCTGACTGAGACCGAAGAAATCATCGCTGCGGTAATGGTTGAGGTAAACTTGGTAGAGAATAAGAGCGAGTGGATCCTTGACACTGGAGCTTCTCGTCATTTCTGCGCAAACAAATCCCTGTTCAAGAAATTCGAAAAGGCAACTGATGGTGAGTGTGTGTACTTGGGTGACTCTTCCACCGCTACTGTTCTTGGTAAGGGTCAAGTTCCTCTCAAACTCACATCTAGTAAGACTCTTGAACTAAATGATGTTCTCTTCGTCCCCTCTCTCCGTAGGAACTTAGTTTCCGGGGCTCTCCTTAATAAAGTTAGTCTCAAACTTGTTTTCGAGGGGGGTAAAGTCATTATCACCAAAAATGATGAATTCGTGGGGAAAGGGTACCTAAATAATGGCTTGTTTGTTTTAAACACTGTAACCCTTAATGAGAATGCATCTAATTCCGCTTATATTGTTGAGTCCGTTCAAACGTGGCACGGTAGATTAGGCCATTTAAATGTTGCGTCTATTAAAAGGCTTAAAAATCTTGGACTAATACCCGTTAACAACGTGGATGACTTTGAAAAATGTCAAATATGTGTAGAGTCCAAACTTGCGAAAAAACCTTTTAAACCCGTTACCACGAGACAAACTAAACTACTTGAATTAGTTCATTCGGATTTAGCTGATTTTAAAAACTCCGCTAGTAGAGGTGGAAAACTTTATTACATAACCTTTGTAGATGACTACTCTAGGTTTACTAAAGTGTATCTTCTTAAAACTAAAGATGAGGCGGAAAATGCTTTTTTAAAATATAAAGCCGAAGTTGAAAACCAACTAGATTGTAAAATCAAACGACTTAGGTCCGATAGAGGAGGCGAGTATAGTTCTAATTCCCTTAAAGAGTTTTGTGAAACAAATGGGATTATCCACGAACTTAGTGCCCCTTATACACCCCAACAAAACGGCATAGCAGAAAGAAAGAATAGGTCCCTTAAAGAGACTATGAATGCCATGTTAATAAGTTCAGGTTTACCAAACAACATGTGGGGGGAAGCTGACCTATCAGCCTGTTATGTACTTAATAAGGTACCTCATAAATCCCTAGAAAAGACCCCGTATGAAATGTGGAAGGGTTTTCCACCAAACCTGAAATTTTTAAAAGTGTGGGGGTGCCTAGCCAAAGTCAAACTACCTGATTTTAAAACTGTCACCGTTGGTCCCAAAACCATTGACTCAATTTTCATAGGGTACGCTCAGAATAGTGCGGCTTACAGATTCTTGTCATTAGAAGACAACTCTATTTGTGAATCTAGAGACGCTGAGTTCTTTGAACATGTTTTCCCTTTGAAAGATTTAAATACTGTCAATGCTTCTTTACCTGTTGATAACTTATCTACTAATGATTTTGTACCTCTTTGTGATGTTTTTCCTAACCCCTCCACTTCCACGGAGCCTAGTAATAATACCGAGGAAGAACCTAGGAGAAGTAAGAGGCGCAGGATTGAGTCTAGCTTCGGCCCTGACTTTATAACAGCCTTTATCACAGAAGGTTCTCACATTGATCTATTAGACGAACAGGTAGTCAATTGCTTCCTCATGGAGGATGACCCAAAAACTTATGATGATGCGTTAAAATCTATAGATGCTAGTTTTTGGAAAGAGGCTATTAATAGTGAACTTGAGTCAATTAAAAGTAACCATACATGGGAGTTAACTGACTTACCTAGGGGTAGCAAAGCAATCAATAGCAAATGGATTTTCAAGAAAAAATTGAGACCCGATGGCTCAATAGAAAAATTCAAAGCCAGACTTGTTATTAAGGGCTTCACCCAAAAGAAAGGTCAAGATTACTTTGACACCTATTCCCCAGTGACCAAAATTGCCACGATAAGAACCCTTATTGCTTTAGCCGTCATTCACGAACTTGTAATACATCAAATGGATGTAAAAACCGCGTTCTTGAACGGAGATCTAGATGAAGAGATCTATATGGCTCAACCTGAAGGGTGTGTGGTCCCTGGTCAAGGGGACAAAGTGTGTAAGTTGAAAAAATCCTTGTATGGTTTGAAACAGGCACCGAAAAAATGGTATGAAAAACTAGATAGTACTCTCATTTCATATGGGTTTATTGCTAACACTTCTGATTCATGTGTCTACTCCAAGGTAACAAATTCAGAGTGTGTTATCATCTGCCTTTATGTAGATGACATGCTCATCTTTGGTACTACTATTCATATTATAAATGAGACTAAACGTTTCTTGTCTTCCAGATTTGACATGAAAGATATGGGAGAAGCTGATGTGATACTTGGGGTAAAGATCATTAGAAGCAGTAATGGTATTACCCTGAATCAGTCTCATTACGTAGAAAGGATGCTGAAGAAGTTCAATTCCTTTGATGTAACGCCTGTAAATACTCCTTATGATTCTAGCATTAACTTATCTAAACATGTTGGGGATGCTGTATCCCAAAATGAATATGCTAAAATCATAGGAAGTGTAATGTTCTTAATGAACTATACTCGACCCGATATTGCCTATACCGTAAGCAGACTTAGTCGCTATACTCATAACCCAAGTAGTGACCACTGGGTTGCACTTCGCCGTCTATTGAAATACTTGAGGGGTACCATCGATCTAGGCTTGCACTATAACAAATTCCCTGCAGTCCTTGAGGGTTTTTGTGATGCAAACTGGATCTCTGACAATGACGAAGTAAACTCCACCAGTGGTTATGTGTTCTCCTTAGGGGGAGGTGCTATATCGTGGAAGTCTTCCAAACAGACTTGTATAGCACGCTCCACCATGGAGTCTGAGTTCATAGCACTAGAGTTAGCTGGGCAAGAAGCTGAGTGGTTGAGAAGTCTCTTATCGGATGTGCCACTTTGGGAAGGAAGTGCCACACCTGTATGTATCCACTGTGATTCGCAAGCAGCCATTGGAGTCGCTCATAATAGCGCCTATAATGGGAAGAAGAGACATATTCGCATCAGACATGGGTCAGTAAGACAATTACTGAAGAATGGTGTGATAGCCTTGGAGTTTGTACGATCAGAGGAGAATCTAGCTGATCCATTCACCAAAGGCTTGACCAGGAGACTAGTCCTGGAGACGTCGAGGGGGATGGGACTAAAACCCATTAAGTGGGAACATGTGACTAATGAGTCAATGTGATTTCCCCATCCCTAAGGCTCAAACCTAAATCGCCTTGTTCATAGCCACTTGTGGTGGTCCTTTTGAGAAGGACTTGATGAACAAAGCGTACCGAGTGCTGAAACTCACATTTGAATTCATAGCCTTTATGGTGGTTCTTTTGAGAAGGACTTGATGGATTCAAGGGTAACTTTGAAACCCAAATAAATCATGATAGAGTGTTGAGGAGACGTCCTTGCACCACTCTCAAATGAATAAATCCACCAAGTTCATAGCCCTTAAAAGGGTGGTCCTTAGAGAAGGACTTGATGAACCAAAAGGTGAAGTTAGAGGGAACCATAAGCTTGAATCGGGTAGAGTATGTGCTGTGAGGGTCTCGATCGATAACCGTTAAAGTTCAAGACTAAGTTCACTTAAACGGAATTCGGTGGTTGCCTCACTTCACTACGTGTCAATTCAAATCGCAAGATATTGACACTTAAGTACAATTCACCCAATCTTCTTTTTGGAACCTTCTCTCCAAACCTTTTGCTAACATTCAAGTGTGTGGGGGATTGTTGGAAAACTTGAATGTGATAATATATATTTTTTGGACTTCTTTGTTATCCCACATCGGTGGGAGGAGAAGTATATTTGCTTCTTTTATATTGACTAATATTAACAAAGTCCAAATGGCCAACAACCATGCACATAGCAAAGCAATGGAATAACCCACACGCGCGCACCACCACCACCACCCACCCACCCGACCCGGCCCGGCACCGGCACCGGCGACGGCGTGAGGCGTGGGTCGTGGTTCGTGGTTCGTGGGGAGTTTGGGGAGTCAAAAAATGAAAAATGAAATGAATTTTGTACCAGCTCTTATAGTGTGGAGGGTTGACTACTCAACTTAAACGTAGAGACAAAGCTCCACGAATCTCGCACACGTTAAGATGAAAGAATATCCCAGCTGTTACTTAGTCAAGTCAAACACGTGGGTCAACTAAGCTGTTACAGGAAATCAATCAAATCAAAACGTGGGGGTTACAAGACAATCAAAACGTCAACCCAATTAAGCCAATTTCGGGAGGAAATCGTGGGCCTTAATGGGGACGTTTCTGAAGGCTTGAGTCCTCCTCTACACTCCCCTATATAAGGAGCACTCACTCCACTCTCAGAAGCTACGAAAATACACCAAGGAAAAACACTCTGTCTCACCACCTACTCTCTCTATATTTTCCTAAACGTAGTTTTAGTTCTGTTAGAGATACCGGTCACCCCGGAATATCTTTTTAACAACCATAGATTGACGGTGACTTCGTTTTCCGATATCGTGTAAGTGTATTTCCGTTTTCCGTGTATTGTTATTGGAATTTCCGTGTATTGTTATTTCCATTTCTTGTAAACGTTATTTCAAATTCCGTGTAATTGTTATTTCGTTTATTTTCGTGTAAGAGTTTGTTTACATTTAAACTCATTTTCTTTTTCATTATTTTTCTTTTCGGAAACCATTTTTCTCTTGTAAAACTGGTGGTTATTAATATAACAAGAGTTTGGAAAAGTATATATCTCATTCACATATTTGATCAATATATATACACGTACATAGAGTTTGAATTACAAAAGCGATAAGACTGATATTTGAATTACAAAAGAGATAAAGATAGATAACATAAATATCTTATAGAGATTCGATCTTATCAAATGATATAACCACTCTGCAAGTTTATAGGAATCAGTTGCAGCTATTATTATCTTGTCTAACAGTATTAAGGTTATCATCAGTGAAGTCTCTTATGCGATTCAAGTGTGTATCTAAATTATGGTGTCGGACGATTGACAGCCCTGATTTCGTTAAAACATACCGATCCATATCTGAGATGAAGCTTATTGCTGTAGCAGGTACAGTATGCAAAAAGCTATATGATGTTGATTTTACCATGGGTAAAATTTCCAACATGAAGGAAATCAAATACTCGGGTATAAGGAAACGAGCGAATTATGTTCTCAAATTCTTGCAAAGGACTTGTTTGTTTAGTCTATTCAGATCAGACGAATATTAAGCTAGAAGAAACAATTGTTTTGTGGAACCCTAGTACACGAAAGCACTTTCGGGTAACAGAGCAATATAGAAAGATCTCGAGAGATTATGATTACTGCATGCATGGTTTTGGGTACGATGAAATCAGTGATGACTACAAGGTGGTTCAATTGATAAGATACAAGGATATGAGCATTGAGTTTTCTATATTTAGTCTGAAATTTAAGAAGTGGAAAAGTTTGGATTTTGCATATTGGTATTATTTTATTGATAATATCCATAATGGAGTTTTTGCTAATGGTGCTCTGCATTGGCTGTGCAACAATGACAATTGGATTATGTCTTTAAATCTGGAAAAGGAGAGTTTCCATTTCCAACCACCACCCACAACTTCAATTCGTCGTCCCTGCTTGTTGTGTGTAGCTTTCTTAAATGGTCTTCAGCATCTGATTTTCTACAATCAGATAAGCCGTGAGAAGTGGATAATGAAAGATTGTGGATCTTGGACTAAGTTAACATTATGTATCTCAACTGGTATACAATTGTTCATTAAGAGGCCATGGTCTTGTTTTAATAATATTGAGAAACTGGAATTACCCATTAAAGTGGATTACTGGGAAGCATGTCCATATTTTGAAAGTTTAGTCCAACTAGAGGCCGGTGGAGAAAATGATACATATGTTGAAGAAGAAGATTGGGTAAGAAGAAAAATAATTGAATTACTTTAATTTTCTGTCACTTAGTTTATGGTTATTTATTTTTCATAGCAAAATCTTGTCTCATCTTACATGGTAAAACTAGCTTTAATTAATGTTCTTTTATATAAAGCAATAATATAGATTTCAAATTCAAAGACACTGTTTGAATCGATTGATATCGCATGAACCATAGTACATTTATCTGTGTGTTGGGTACTTGGATCAATAAATGCTTGTGATGGCGCTTGGATTTTACATAAGTAGTTCACCATGATATTTTAACAACAAATGTCCCTAAATCCGATGATGATGTTGCTAATCTGAGGAATAAAGTAGCTAAAATAGCTAAAAAAGCTGATATAAAAGGAAAAAAAGGTGAAACAGGTAATACAAGTAATAAAGTATATAAAATCAGTGATATGAAATGGCAACCCCCCTAGTAATTGGTATAAAATGAACTGTGATGCATCTTTTAAATGTACTAAGTCTATAATTGCTTGTGTTGTTAGGGATAGTAAAGGTAGAGTTATCAAATATTGCGCATGGGAGATAGGGGCACTGAATGCTATGGAGGCTGAAGTTTTTGGAGTTCTTAAAACTTGTCTATGGGTAAAGGAGTTCAATAATATCCCGTGTATTATTGAAAACGATTGAAAGGCTATCATGGATGCTTTCTCTTCTTTTTCTCCCATTATTAGCAATAGGCTTAAAAATATCATTTGTAGTATTTATTTTACTTCCGAATTTTGTAATCCTATTTTCTCTTGTATTTCGAGAAAACAAAACTTAGTTGCTGATTAGATAACCAAGTACTCGCCTTTAGGCAATAGTTTAGGTTATGTTGGTGAATCTATTCCCAACCAATTAGCGTAACTAATTGCAAATGATGCCGCTCCTTCGGAAGTTGGGTGAACCTTTGTAATCTTTTTATTATTATAAATGAAGATAAGTAATTTTTCATAGGTTATAAAGTATCAACAAGCCAGGGTACATTTATACACCTTAAGATCTTTTGATGTTATAGATAGAATTTGCATGTTACAGATTAGATGTATATTCATGCTTATGAATCATAGATTTATTGTCCATCCATTTTCTTTTAAAAGTGAAAACCACACGTTACCCAATAACTTTCAAAAAAATACACTAGTTAGCGATACTTGATACTTGATCTACAAAATATCACGAAATAATTCTTTACGTTAGTCTTTTGTGACACCATTAACCATTTTTACCAATTTGTGTCAGTTGACCGTTTATCAACTCTGCATGTGCCGCCTCAGCGCCAGATTGGCGCTATTTTCAGCGCCACATCATCATCACTTACACATCATTACCTTTTTTAAAATCAATAATTAAATTAAATTTAAGACACAAAAAAATTCCATCTTTTTCGTCATTCACCTACACAAGAAAATAAAGTCACTCATGATCCATTCTCCACCATCGGCGGCTCTCATGCACAAGAAAACCATTATTCCTCCACCTGCCCAAGAAAACCACCGCCACTCGTGTCCATTCTCCACCATCATCAACCGGCTTGGCTACGCTATCAACAATCGAAGAACCAAAATTAAGGTAAAAAACAAAAAAAATGATTGGTTGGGTTTTCTTGTGCAGGTGGCGGCGGTTTTCCTGAGATGATGGAGAATAAATCACGAGTGACTGGGTTTTTTTGTGCAGGCCAGTGACGAAGAATATATGATTTTTTTGGTGTCTTAAATTTAATTAGTGATTTAAAAAAAGAGTAAAGATGTGTAAATGATGATGATCTGGCGCTGGGGTATCACCACACAATATTGACTAACAATTAACTGACATAAATTGGTAAAAAGGGATGGCAGTGTCACAAAATACTAAAGTAAAGAGTCATTTCACGAAATTTTGTAGATCGGGTACCGCTAGTGAAAATTAGAAAGTCACGCGTAGTTTTTACCTTTTTTTTTTATTTTGAGATAGGTCTTTACAAAAAATTAGATATTTATTTCTTTAATTTTGGGGTATAATAAATTTTCTTCAAGAAGATTTCAAAAATTATATTCTACTATCTTTGATGTTATTGTGTAATACATTTTTTTTTTGTTCTAATCGCTTATATTAAAAAAACCAAAATTACAGAGTTTTGTTAGCCTACTCCCACGGCGGGCAAATCAAGGCTTAACAATAAAGCTAGTTTAGAGGGGAAAGGACTTGCGCAAAAGTCATAAGACTCACCAAGCGGCAAATTTTTGCAAGTCCAATCCGCAAGTCCAATCCGCTATCAAATTTCCATCTCTTTTCGTGAAAGAAAAGGAAGGATTACAAATTTCAGCCACAAAATAAATACTCCTAACTACATTCGCTATACATGGAGAATTAAAGGGAAAATTGCTAACTAA
The DNA here is from genome assembly GCA_029959085.1 of Nemophila menziesii. Taxonomy (NCBI): domain Eukaryota; kingdom Viridiplantae; phylum Streptophyta; class Magnoliopsida; order Boraginales; family Hydrophyllaceae; genus Nemophila; species Nemophila menziesii. The sequence continues at coordinate 1,631,267 of JARWIR010000072.1, read as the reverse complement.
AGGCTCCATAAGGTTAAGATTGTCATTTTCCACTATGCAATGGAAATTGTTGAGCTCCTTAGCCCATCGACATTCCTTCAAAACTCCCAATCCTTCAGCCTCCAAGCTATTGTCAGCATTAATCCTCCATCCTTGACACCTTAGCACTTTTCCTTTATGGTCCCTGGCAATACATGCAATAGTAGAACCATTTTTAGTAATTGAGGCATCACAATTAATTTTTATTGAGTTCTTTGGGGGTGGGATCCATTTACTAGTACTTTTGTTACCTTGCAAATGAATATTTGAATTCGCATTTGCCCCTGAGTTGGGGTATATTATTATTTTTCCCTTCAGTTTATTATTATTAACATTATTAGGGTTTCCCTTCAGTTTGGAATTAACATCATAAGGGTTTCCATCTTTCTTACCTTTCTCAGTACTGTTCTTATCAACCATATTCATTTTTAAATCCCACTTTATATCATTGTGTTCCTTTTTCTCAAAACAGTCAAAGTATTATTTCCATGTTGCCTCAGCTTTATTTATAGTTCTCATAGGGTCTAAATTTGTATTATTAAAAATACAAGAATTTCTATCTATCCATATATGCCATGCAAGAATACAGATTTTTTCAAAAGAGTAAGTAAAGTCACAATTTGATTTGCTCATTTGACTTAATAAATCAGCCATCCATACATCCAATTTCTTGGAGTGGTTGCTAATTTTTAAAGAGAGAGAAGAAGCATGCCACGTGGCGCGAGCCCAACTACAATCAAATAGCATATGTTCCACATTCTCAATCTCAGTATTACATATATTACAAATTTTAGTATCTTTGCATTTTCTCACATATAGATTTTCTGAAGTTGGGAGAACATTTTTAATCGCTTTCCAAATAATTTTTTTTATTTTTGGGGGGGTTTTCATATTCCAAATCGCTTTCCACACTAAAGGGTCTGTGTTATGCGAAGAGGAGGGTTTTTTTAACTTACTAGCTTCAAATATTTTGTTTTTCTCAGTTATTAAATGGTGATAACATCTTTTAACTGAAAAAAGACCATTAGGACTGAGGGACCATGTAAGATTGTCTCGGATTTTTACTAGGGGTATGAATATTTTTATAATTCTCTCATAGTCTTTTCTTTGGAAATTCTTTTTAATTTTTTCCAAATCCCATTTTCTTTCTCCAGGAAGGAAAAAGTCTGCTATCTTATTTATATTACTATCATTTGGTTTAATAACTTTCAAATCCTGTGTATTTGGGGATTTATATCTTTTCCATCTCCAATTTTCCATTTCAAGTGATTTTTAATAGCATCCCTTCCAGATAGGAGGCTTTTCCAGCCCCAAGAAGGTTTATTTCCCAAATTTGCGTGAAGGAAAGAACTATTTGGGAAATATTTCCCCTTTAGTAGTTTATACAGTAGGGACTCTTTTTTATCAAGTAAATTCCATGCTTGTTAAGCAAGTAAAGCAACATTCATAGTATTAAGATCTCTGAAGCCTAAACCTCCCACATATTTGCTATAAGTAAAAGTAGGCCAATTAGTCCAATGTATCCCTTTATTAGCTTTGTTTCTCCACCAAAATTTAGCTATTTTCATAGTGATAGATTCACAAATTTTCTTAGGTAACAAGAAGGAGGACATAAAGTAGTTTGGTATACTTTGTAAAACTGATTTAATTAGAATTTCTTTACCAGCTTCTGATAGGTAGAGATTTTTCCAGTTTTGTGTTTTTTATAGCCTTTTCAACAAGGCAATTTAGCTCTCTAACTTTAGATTTACCCCAATCAGTGGGTAAACCTAAATAAGAACCTAGATTCTTTTTAATATTCATATTTACTCCAGAAGCGAAAATGTGTTGAATATAATGGGGTGTGTTAGCACTAAACCTCACCCCACATTTATTCAGGTTTAGAATAAGTCCAGTAGAGAGTCCAAATTTATTAATAATGTCATTAAAACTGTTAGTGTCTTTATGATTGGCCTTAAGAAAAAAGACACTATCATCTGCAAATAAGAGATGGGTTAGGGAGGGGCCATTTCTTGATATTTTAATACCATCAAGCAAATCATTATCAACTTTGTTTTTAATCAAATCATTTAAGGTTTGAGTAACAAGACAAAAAATTAGTGGGGATAGTGGGGACCCCTGTCTAAGGCCCCTTTGGGGTTTATTAAGCTTATTAGGCTGCCCATTTATTAAAATTGAATATGAGACTGTGGTTATACAGTTCATAATTTTTTTAATCCAGTTATTATCAAATCCAAGTTTCTCCATAAGGTGTTGTAGAAAATCCCATTCTACAAACTCATAAGCTTTTTGTAAATCCGCTTTTATTATCATACTATAATTTTTTGATGTTCTTTTTTCTTTTAAGTATGTACAAACTTCATGAGTTATATAGGTATTTTCTTGGATACTTCTGCCTGGGATAAAGTCAGTTTGTGTATCATCAACTATAGAACTCATAAAAGGCTGAAGTCTATTGACTAAAAGCCTCACAATGATTTTGTAAATAAAGTTTGATACACTGATGGGCCTATAATGTTTTATAGTGCCAGGTTTTTCAATTTTAGGAATAAGAGAGATATAGGTGTGGTTTAGATCTTCAAGGTTACTATTATTATACCAAAAATAATTTATGATTTTTATTACATCTAATTTTATAATCTTCCAATAATTCTTGTAAAAGAAGCCTGGGTAGCCATCTAGTCCAGGTGCCTTGAAGGCCCCTAACTCAGAGACTGCCAACTCGATTTCTTTTATGAGAATTGGTTTGAGAAGGGAGTCATTCATAAATTTTGTAACTTTGGGTTGAATGATATTTAGTATGGGTGTAAAATTCCGAGGTCCCACTGAGTTAAATATGTTATTAAAATAATCAAGTATATTTTGGTTTACCTCAGGTTGAGTATTTAACCAAATACCTTGTTCATCCATAATGGATGATATTTTATTAAAGTATCTTCTCTCCTTAGTCGCTGCATGAAAGAAAGTCGTGTTTCTATCACCTTTTTTCAACCATTTAATTCTAGATCTAGCTGCCCAAAATTCTTCCTCAATTTTCCAAAGGGTTTTTATTTCTTTTAATATATAGTTATCTTCATCTCTATCTGATTCCTTTATAGATCTATTATTAGTAATAGTTCTTAATTTTTCCAAGTACTGATCTATCTTCTTTTTTGTATTTCTAAACTTTCTTTTACTCCATACGGTGAGAATTCTTCTACACATTCTAAGTTTAGTGAGTAAGTTACCTTTAGTAATAGAACTTATGGTGCTTCTAGAGTTCCAAATATTTTCAATAATTTTTAGACATTCTATTTCTTCAATCCAAAAATTTCAAAGTAAAATCTTTTATATTTCTTATCATTATTATCCTCCAAATAGAGGATAAGAGAACTATGGTCAGAACCTACAACAGGTAGGGCATTAACCCAAGCATTTGGGAATAAGTCAGACCATTTTATGTTATTCAGGTTTCAATCAAGAAGCATTTTTATAAGTTGTTCCTTGTTCATTCTATTTGACCAAGTAAAGGCACATCCTTTATTATCTAATTGTATCAGTTCAAGGGTTTTTATAAAACTATTGAATTTCTTCATATTTTTCTTGTTGCTAATATTACCCCCTATCTTTTCATCTGAATTTCTTATAAGGTTGAAGTCACCTATTAAATTCCAGGCCATATTATTACCCGGATTACATGATTTAATATTCTCCAAGCAAGAGTCTTTTTGATTATCTACAGGAGTACTATAGACAAATGTAGAGGTAAATTTAGTGCCATCAATTTTCTCAAATTCACAATTAATAAAATTCTCGGTTTTGCTAAGGATTTTAATATTGTTTTTATTAGTAGCAAAAATTGCTAAACCCCCACTTAAACCTAAAGGTTCAACTGTTGTAATAAGGGACATACGCAAGGGTTTTTCTAATTTCTTAAGAGTAGAGAATGAATTCTTAGTTTCGGAAAGAAAAATTACCTCCGGGTCATATCTATTACGGATATCAACAAGGGTCTGGACCGTCAGGGGTGTGCCAATCCCCTGAACGTTCCAGGTCAGGTGTATCATTGTAACTGGTGGGATTGATTACGGTCAATCCCGCAAACCTCTCCTTCTTCAGGTTGTTCCTCAGTTAAAGCTGAAGCCGATTTACCTTCAGTCTCCTTATTAATCTCTTCACCATTGATTGCTTGCAATTTGTTAGTTGATCTCTGATTCCATAATTTAATACGCCTATTCTTCTCAAAGAATGCTTTCTTATCCCTTTGTCTTCTACTTTTGTTAGAGAGATACATTCTAGAGTCAAACATCTCCTCATCTTCACTTTCGTATTCTGATGTAACACAACAAAAAAACTGTGATATGCCAACTGTTTTTTCCCAACACCTTGTGAGTTAGTTGTCAAAAAAATCTCAATCTTGCATTTCTCCACTTTCTCTTAATAAGAGTAGTCTATTACTTCTAATAATTTCCCACTCCACCCTAATTATAGTCGTCTATTACCTTTAAAGATTTCCCAACCCAGCTAATAGAAGTGATTTATTTACATATATTTTCACTCAAACTAATAAAAATGGTTATTACTATAACTTTTGAAAATTAAATAAATAAAAAAACAAAAAAAACATATTTAAAAATCAAAATTAATTTAAAAAAATATTCAAAAAATTATAAAATTATAAAATATTTAAAAATTCATAATTAATTCAAAAAAATAAATATAAATAAATTTAATTTTAAAAAATTAAAAATTCATGAATAATATTTACAAAAAAAATTAAAAAAATCCCTAAAAAATTGAAAATTCATAAATATTTTATACAAAAATTAATTTAATTAATAAAAAATGAATAGCTTTTCGAATAATAATTATTCTTAATACTTCATATAAAAAATATTTTTTGCCCAACTTTAATTTTTGATAATAATAATAATAATAAAAATTATGAAGTTTAAAATATTTTTACAACAACGTAAATAATAAGTTACAACTTAATATATTTGTTGCATCCAAAAAAGAAGTAACTTAATATATTTGTTGATTCGATAAATAGATATATTAAATTTTAAATAATATATTTCATGATACAATTGAAATCAACGATTGAAAAAAATAAAATTGATATCAGCGCATAATTTAACAAATTGCAAAGTCTATTCTTTATAAAAAAATTAAAAGACTTATTTTTTCTGTCTTTCTCTCTCTATCTCTCTTAGCCCTCTTTAGACACTCTCCATTTTATCTCTTCGTCTGTGCTCTGTATCATTCAAACTCAGTCAAACCTATCTTTTACCCTAAATCAAACCCTAGATCACTATCTGAGACAAATGAAATGGTTCTTATATGAGAATAGTAATGGCGAAGGTATAAAGCGTGAAACAATGTAATGGTTGATCAATTAATTGAATCAAGAGGGCTGCCAATTAATGGAGATGGAGGAAGAGGAGCTTTTAGGCAGGATCGCCGATAACTCCTATGGCTGAGATGAAAAAGGTGTGTCTGAGGCCTCGAATGAAGACAAACAGGTATAAAAAGTTCTACTTCTCTGTCCATAAGTCTTTAAACGAGTTTAGTTTGTTTTCTTTTTGATTGTGTTGTTACTTCGATAGATTTAAGGTGTAAATCAATGTTAAGCGTATGAATTTCTTTGTACGGTTCACTTTTGCCCAATTATGAACTTTCTTATCTGGAGGCAACTATTTAAGGAAATAATGGAAGAATTAAGTGTAATGTGTTTGTTAAAATATCTCAATTAAGTGTGTGCCACCAGAAAACGATGTAAACTCGAAATTATTTATTCAAAGCTCTTTACGATATTCAATAATCAACAAATCCAAATTCTCATTTGCGATTAGTGCTATTTTTCCTAGCTTCTACAAACCTGTCATTTTATTATGTATTAGAAAGATGCAATATACTTGAAACTGAACCTCAGTGGAATTTTTCATCAGAAGTGATTAGTGATGAATAAGTAAGGTCTTGATTATTCACAGCTTCTTTCTTTAGACAAGATAGGAGCTGTATAATTTCACTTTAATTATAGTTTTTGTTGTTTATTACATTTTTCTATTTATTACAATTCAACTGATTTTGACTCTCATTGTTTAGAATAAAAACGTTTTGCGAATATATGTGTATATATATAATTAAATACTGAATATTAAAGCAGGGATTTCTTGTTGAGCATAAAAGGGCTGGATTAAAGAGTGTTGAGTGTATTAGCCTTTTAACGATTCATCATACCTTTTAACGATTCATCATATTGCCTTTCAGATAAGAAAATTACACTTAACTTAAATACTATCGTAAATTTTTCGATAGTATCTCTGTTTCTGATATATACTTTTTTTACTCTTCTTTTTTCATTAGGATAAGCTTTTAGGTGTTGCCTTTGAGCAAACACTTGTTGAGGTGACTCTCTTTTGACTATAATAATGCCCTAATAAAATCTGATTCTGGAGCTTTCAAATGGTAATAATACAGTTACTACTTTCCTAAAGAATATCTGATTCTTTCTTTAAGGAGTGATGATGATAATTATAGCTGACAATTTCTCGAAAATTTCCAGGTCTCCTCTTATTGCATTTGTCTGACATTACAGAAAAGGGCATCATGTTTCAGGTTGTCTTTTATTGTTTACAATTAGTATCATCATTTATATGATATAATTTAACTTTTCTAGGTTCGTATAGTCTCTACATTATCAGGGTAATTTGGACATTGTTACATATAATTCTGCATTTACAACTCGTGCAGAACATAATTGGAGCAGATATAATCATGGCTCTTGCCATAACAGGACCACGTATTGAAGAGGCTATGTTTCGTACACTTACAGGTGTATAGCATGTGAATATATATACTCGTTTATAATGAACTCTTCTCCTACTCATATTTCTTTCTTTTTCATGCATTATGTTAAATTATCATTATTCATTACATTATCTTCAATGTTGATGCACAGCTCACAAGAGGCCTCATGACCAGAATTTATTTGGCATAGTGCAAGGAGGTTTAGATCCACGATTAAGGTTTGTACTTTGATAGACCAAACATTACCTTTTTACAAATTAATGTTGTGTTCGATTATGGACCGTTAATTAAAAATTTCCATTTTTTTCTCTCAGGGATATATGTGTCCAAGGTTTATGGACCGTAATTTGCCTGGGTATGAATATCTTATAGTCTGTTATTATTTATTTATGGAAAAAATCAATTTCTTTTTCTTTTCTAATAGCGGAATTAACTTGTGTGACAGGTATGCTATTGGTGGTCTTTCGGGAGGGGAAGATAAAGATTCATTTTGGCGCATAGTTGCACAATGTACTTTTAAACTACCGATGATAAACCATGATATGTCATGGTATAGCTTCTTTTGAACTCCATAACTTTTTACTATCTTACTATTTTGGTGTTTTAAAACTTTGTACTACCTTTTCTTCCGCTAGATATATGTAGCAGTGCAATACAGTCACTTCATCATAGCTATACTTACAAATACGCAAGGATATTCTTAAGGATGAATGAATACGCACAAGGTTATATTTGGTATTTACTACTTGATATTATCTTCAAAGCTCTCATCTAATATTCCTTTCTTTTGGCTTAATACAGGGTTATGGCAAAAATGCATTAGGAAAGAGCAAAGCATTTTTAGAATAGCTGAGGAGAGTGGCAAATAAGTCATCCTCATATTCTTCTTTCGTGTATTGTAATTTTCTTCAATGTCCATGGTCTAGTCTCGTGTTTTGATATGGTCTAGTTTCTTCATTTTAGGGAAGCGTGTTTGTTGGAATATTACTTAAAAGGTAATATTAATTATTTTCTTAAATCAATCATGCCAGACAATTGCTACAATTTTCCGAGTTTGTTTCTTTAGAAACTGTAATTACTTTGATTCAAACTCATTTTGTGTGACTTTTTCTATCAATTTAGACCTTAAATCTGTGAAAATTGTTGCAGATTTTCGATTTGCTTGCGGAAGGGTTACTGGAAGAACAAATAGAAGTTGTGTGCCCAAATCTGGTGATTGTTTGTTATTTTCTGAATTTCTCGACAAGCAATGGCTAAAATAATCTATAAGGTACTGTTAATGTCCAGGTGTACCCCGACAAAGGAACTGTTGCGTTTTCAACTGGGCTCAACTGATGGACTTTTAGTTTGACCTTGAAATTCGGGGCTTTGGGGTGAGAATTTCTTTGACCCTGCTAACCATTTATAAGGTACACTACTTTAACTTTGCTTCTTCACATATATGTTTTGTATCATCGCATATGCATAGCATCTCATTTCATCTCATATGCATTGCATCTTATTTTATCTCATATGTGCATTGCATCTCATCTTATTTTATAAATAACCGCCCCTGCCTAATAATGTCTTTTATTATGGAATTTCAAGTTCTCAAAGAAGTGTATCAACAATTCTCAGCTGGTGTGCAGGTATATAATAAAAATATATCTTTTTACATTGGAAATCTTAATATATATTCTTGTTTGTCATAATTGCTTGTTATTCCTTTTTTGCCCTTGTCGTTATATATGGTTCGAGAAGAAGGTAAAAGGGTTGGTCTAAAAATGAAGGTACAGACGGCTGAGAAGCAATGGTACGCGAACAATTTTTGTGTTGAAACTAGGGGAAATACCCAAATGGTCCTTGAACTATAGGCTAGTTATCCATTAAGTTATTGTGCTTTTAAATTTTCTTAAATGGTCCTTGAACTATAGAAACTTGGTGCAGTATGTGCACGGTTAAGGATTTTGCATGATATAGGGACTTATAATGCAATTAACTCAAAAGAAGCACCTTTTATTGCTCCACTTCTGATTTTCAGATTTAAATTACATTACAGGTTGATCCAAGATTTTATATGGAATAGAAATGTATTGGAGGATCTTATTGAAAATAAGGTACGAAAGATTGCAAGTATTTAATTTTACCGTAACATTGTTTAACAATGTATTTAATTTTACAGGAGCTGTAAATGCAATTGACTTAGCAGATAAATTTCTTCCAAAGCTCAAGTCCTTGAATTGTAAGTTTCAAACTTTCTCCTATCTTTTAGTAGATCCAACTACTTATTACTATTTTGTCCTTCATTTACTAGGCAAGCTTATGGTTATTACTTTTTGTGCATATTCCAAGGATCAAATCATCAAGATTCTACAGCAAAGGATAATGGTAATAATTTCTTTACTTTAATCTTAGTAACCATAATTATAATAAAGAATATTAATCTATAAATGATCATATTTTGTTATTTAATGCAGAAAGTTTCAGCTGCATCTGGTGATATGAGAAAGGTATTATGGGTTTGCAGGTTAGTAGTAATTTTGTGTTTGCAAAGTTAAATAATTACGGTGACTAATTACTTATCTATTTTTAATTTAGGAGTGCAATTGAGATGTTAGAAGCTGAATTAAAAGAATGTATTTACTGAGGGGTAAAAAGGATAGCACTGTTGGTGAGGTGAATTCTTTTTTCTTTGAGAAGTTTAATGAAATTAAATATTAATATTTACTGATTTGTTGTAACTTTTGTGATGTAACAGTTGAATAAGTGTTATATTAATATTCCAATTGTAACTAATTGTCTAGATATTTACTTTTTTGTTAATGTATTCTTTTGTAGGCTGCTTTGATGCTACCTGGTGCAGCAGACCTATTGCAAGTATCAATAGCCGACCCTATCTTAGAAATGAGCTGGGAAAGGGGGTCTCAATAGCCGACTCTACTTTGGAAGAAAGCTGGGAAAGGAGGTCTCAATAGCCGACTCTTTTGAAGGGGAGCTGGGAAAGGAGGTCGCAATAGCCGACTCTAATTTGGAAGAAAGCTGGGAAAAGAGGTCTCAATAGCCGACTCTTTTGGAGGGGAGCTGGGAAAGGTGGTCTCAATAGCCGACTCTTTTGTAGGGGAGCTGGGAAAGGAGGTCGCAATAGCCGACTCTTTTTGGCAGCTGGGAAACGGGGTCTCAATAGCCGACTATCCTATCAAGATGTAGTCATAACATTGGCAACACGAGTATAGGCCACTATGGGATAAAGTGCAGGTAAAGATAAGCCAGCCCTTTAAAAGGGTCGTCTAAAGGTCAAAACGAAGTTGGGAAAAAAGGATTTTCTTGTTGTGTAATGTTATGTGTTTTGGTTTTGATATTTGCTTGTTCAGGGTTTTCCGATGATGGATGGTGGTTTTTGTGTAGAGGGTTAACCTCGGATAGTTGGTTTTCATTAAGGTTGAGTGAAGGTGGTGTTTGGTTGGTGGTTGTGGTGTATTGAGTTGCAGCAATGAGGGTAGGGTTAGGGATTGGGATCGGGGTAGATGAGAAGTGATTTGGGATTAAGTTTGAGGTTGGGGTTTGGGTAATGTCAGTATAAGGTGAGTTAGATGTTGGGCTGGTAATTTGGGTGTTTAATATTTGGGTTGTCCCGGTTTGTAGTGGGCTCTTGGTAATTGGAGTTGGGATTTTATAGTCAGGTGTTGGGCCACCTTGATTTGGACTTGGGAAAGACCAAAACGATATATCATTTATATCAATGGGCTTTGGGGAGTTTTCTAGTTTTTGGGCCATAGCTTGGGCCAGCTGAGATAACTTTTTTTCTTTTTCTATAAAGTTGGCCTTCTTCTCTAATTTGTCTTCTTCATAACTATCCGATAAAATCGTACCATTCGTGCTCTTCTCTCCACCATCAATAGTACTCTCGTCCTTTTGTACTTTAAATTCAAAGAGTGGTGGTGGGACGGTGTCCTTCATGTTCGTATCCCCTTGTATTTGTACCTTACTAACGGCGTTATTGATATTGCCGTTAACCCATTTGTTGGTGGTTGGTGAGTTCTGTTTACCGAGTTTGTGATTCCAACTCGGTTTGAAGGTAACTTTACCTCCATTGTTGATTTTACCTCCATTGGTAATCTTTTTCGCTTTCATACTGCTATTTGCTTTAAAATATGATGATGATTTCGATGGACCTCGTGTTGATATCTTGATCCAATTTCCTAATTTTGGGATTACTTTTGTGTTGTTACACATAGCTTCCTCATGGTCAAAGAGACCACACCCGTAGCAGACTTGCCCTATGTTTTCATATTTGAAAGTAATCCATGATTTTGTATTATCTTCTTCAAAGTAATTGAAGCCCGCTATAAGTGGGTTTTGTAGATTCCAATCCACACGGACTTTTGTTATTGAGTGTTCATCGATAATCTGATTTTCTGGCAAATTAATAGCATGAACCTTACCAAAATTTTCCATGATTTTTCCTAAACAATTTTCAGATAAGATACTGATTGGTGTGCCAGTAAGTTGAATCCATAGTGTTGTGTTTGTAACCTTGTTGATTGCATTTTTCTTAAACTCGTTAATGGCGAAATGTTTACCAATAACAGTCCACGGTCTTTGATCCCAAACCGTTTGTTGATCTTTAGCATTTTTAAACTTGATAATCACAGAGTTTGAAGCAAGCTTCTCTGTTTCAACCTCTTCAGTAAGATTCCAGTCTTTATTAATGTGATTTCTTATGAAGATAAAATTGACAGGTTCTCTGTTAAGTAGCTTAGCAATAAGCTTAAATTCTTCAGCTATTTTGTACTTCGTGTTGTTTTCCGGGGTAATGGTGAGCGTACCATTTCCGGCGAGTGGGTGTTTTGTGGAGTAGAAGTTCATACTTGACAAAATTAGAGAAAGACGATGAGAAAATGAGAGAAAGGATGGTTTAGTGATTTCCAAACTTATGAAATTAATAGGAAAAGCTTGAGAAATCAAATGGTTGTGTTGATTATGGAGTTTGGGTTTTCGGTGGTGGTGTTGATGGTGGTTGTGGTTTGGAGATGGGAGAGAGAAGAGAGCATTTTTATGTATCTGTGAGTATTGATACTATTTTACGAACATGCCGTATAAATTCAGTTGGAACAATGTTATCTCATTGCTGGATAAGAAAATTAAAATGCCATATTTTGCAGAGCACTGGAGTAACATAAATCATCAGGTTGACAAACAACATGGGTTATAGACAATATTGCCTACAACATAACCAATTTTCTAAAAGCATGTTATCTGTATTTCTAAAAATAAAATCCGAAAATCTCAGTAAGACATTGTCACGATACTCTTGAGAGGGTTCTGAATGTGTAATACGTGAATATCCTAACAATGATGTGAGTATTTTGAATCAGTTTATGCACCATAACATATCAAATATTTTGACTCGTAAAAAAAGATAGATCAAATGTCATGAGACCTAGCACGTGTTCAAGTCATATTCTCTTTTAACTTGTAAAATATCAAAAAGATTCCCGACATTTTATGTTTTTTTTTTCAAAGAAGAGAATTACGGTGATGGTGGTGAAACATGCTCAAGAACTACAAAGAGCAAAAGTTTACAAAGGTAATACGAAAAACACGTTAATCCTTCAACAAATTTTAATCTATCTTGAAAATTTTGGATAAATAACTACAATATTACCTGGAAGGATTAAAAAACCCAACAAATAATATACTTAATTTGTGACATCCAAAAATTATAGTGATGACGGTAAACACCTACTCTCCAAAAATACTATCCTTCCTTTCCTATAAGGTTGTCACATTTGTTTTACACACAAATTGAGAAATGTCATTTATTATTCATGTGATTATTAAATTGTCCTTTATAAAGTGTCTTGATATTTATTGGGAACCTATATTATAATATTTAATTAGGGGTAAAAGTTGTATAAAAAATTAAAAAGTGTCTTACTTTTCTAAAATGACAACCTTTTTAGAACAACTTTTTTTACTATAAGTGAGAACCTTTTAGGAACAGAGAAAGTAATGAAAAATGATAATAGTTAATAACAATACGGATAATGAAGAAATGATAAGTGAGGTTTCCACCTTCCCTATTAGTGATCTTAGCTCATAATATTAGGTGGTATATACCCTGAACTTTTAAATAGGTCTTTACGAAAGAACCTAGAAGTTCCACACAATAATTGCACCACCACCAACAAATTTCAGCACAATTAAAATTTTGACATGTGATATTCCAACACATAGGATCTAACTTAGTTTTTTTACACACAAGGAATAGGAAGAAACTACCCCAAGACAAGTGCGAAGAAGAATTGGATATGTATCAAACATTATAAAACCAAGTAGAGAAGTTTTGAAAAATTTGTTTGTCATGTGAAGAGAACAGAGCAAAGTATGCTACGGACCATTTCTTGCAAAGATGGAATAAAACAATCAAGTATACTATGAAAGCAAAGTATGCTAAGGACATTTGAACAAAAAAAAAAAAGTATGCTAAGGACCACAAATGGTTTCCTGATCATGCGTATGGGCATATACCAGACCCCACCATCAAGAAATAAAATCAAAGTCCAAAAAATACCTCCTACATAGCAAATAATAAACAAAGATGGAACAAAGCTTGAAACTTTGAACAACCTTTCTCGATAAGCACACCTGGATCACTCCTCATAATTGATCATTAAAACATTGAAGTCCAAAGACCAAAACTATCCATAGGTTTACCTCTTCGAGTTAACCTTAAGCTTATATAGGATAATTTCACACATGTCATGCAGTTCCACACGTCAAAAGTGGAGACATTCTTCCAAAAACCCAAAGTAACGCCAGGAGAGAAACTCCAAAAGCTACCAGACATGATAAAATCAAAGTAACTTCCAATCTTGTAGAGCATGCTCACGTTACTAAAGCTCCTGGAGAAGTAGGTTATAGGTGAAAATATAGTCTTGTAGATCACTAGATTACCAAAACCTTGAAAAGGGATACACTTGAACCCCAAGAATCAAACCCCTCAAGCTTCAAAATAACCCATCTATGAAAGTGGGACAAGGGTTTCCAAGCCCCGAGAGTATTGTGCTTACTAAACCAACACTTATAACGAAGAAAGTTGAAACCAGAATTCTAAAAGTAATCCATATGAACCTTTGATGTCTCCCTAATTGTTCTAAATATAAACCCTTAGGAGATATCATTTTAGGTTGAAAATTGTCTTTTTATATAGTCTTTTGTACTTAATTTGTAATATTTCTATTTCTTGTCTTGATTTGATGAATTATTATTTTTAGAGCATATTTGGTTTAATTTGTGTATTAATGTGAAGTTTTAAAGATAATATGGAAATAAATTATATGCCAAGTCAATTCTACGGAAATAAGGAAAGAAGATCTTGAAGAAATCTGGAGATAGAAGGAAACAGAGTTCAATTAGGAAAAGGAAAAGCTGCCAAATAAATCTAATTTCTGCAGCTACGTCTAAAGAAGTGATGATAACTCCAAATCCGAGACGATTCTGGAAGATCCCTTTCATAGATAGATAGATAATTCCGTGAGGATTCTTTTGATATCTTACGGGCAAAAAACGGTCTAGTAACGAAGAAGATATGGTAAAAACAAGTCAGTAGTAATTATACTTATCTACATACGAATTTGAGTTGGGCTTGGACTCTTTTACTTGAACCCTACTCCAAGATTTCGACCTAGAACCTAGAAATATCACTTCTAAACCTTAGAAAATCATCCCTTGGCTGCATAAGCTTAATATACATACATAATTCATCATAGAAGCAATCAAGAGAATCTAGAGGAGGAAGAAGCAAAAGCTAGAGCTTAACTACATCAATTCAATACTTCTCCATCTCTATTCTTTGGGTAAATTAGTATTAGATCTATTTTGTCTATGAGGTATTTCTAAGCTAACTATTCAAGAGTTTTAGTATGCATAATTTCTCTTTAGGATTGTAATGATATGAATCACTGATTATTGTTTTTCTATTTTAATTTGAATCTGGGATTTTAGTATTTAATTGAATTGGTTCTTAATTTCCATTGACTATATTCTTGTGCTTGTTCACTATTTCTAACCTAGCTAATTAGAAATAGTTTTTAGTAATTAAGCTATTCACTTTGGTGGGGAAGTGATCGCCTTCACGGGGGGTTTAATTACAAAATTAGAATATAGACGCGTGGTATCCGTTATTGACCCTGACGGGCTTGACTAACCACGTAGCCAATTGGGTATAAATATTAATCATCTGAACGTAGCTTATAATCGCCCTGACGGGGTTTGTAATACCGTAGGATACCTCCTAAGTCCACCCTAACGGGGGTTAGTAGATTATAGAGTCCTGACTATAGTGAAATTTACCATTCACCCTTATTCTTAGGAATCATAAATTCAATAGGATAGATTCATACTTGCATCTCCTTATCTTATTTGCATACTTGTTTATTGTTTATTATTTTATTATTTATTTATTTAGTCAATTAGAAAACAAACTCCTTTGGTACTTATCTTTTTAGTTAAAACAATTAGAACTATCTATTCTGATATTGAATACGAAGTTAGAATAACTACTTAAATCCCTATGGAGACGATAATCCTGTATTTACTTGATAATCCCGTATTTACTTATTTATTACTTGGAGCGACCCGTACACTTGCGGTCTGTGGATCCTTTATTCCTTTACTTTTATAGCATTATTTTATAACACACAAGGACCCACCAAGTTTTTGGCGCCGCTGCCGGGGATTTAAAGCGGTTATTTTATTTGTTTAAGTTAGGTTAGTAGTTTTAGTTGTTTTCAGTTTTACGTTTGTTTTGTTTTAGTCTCTTTTCAGGTTTTTCTTTAGGTATGGAGATTTCCCCCTATCAAGAGCAAAATCCAACACAGACCTGGTACATGCCAGTACAAAAATTCACGGATCTAACACGAGGAAGCTTTACGGATCATGAATTTAGACTCAGAAAGTTGGAGGAATCCCTCAATTGTTTAAATACAAAAAGCGATGCTACCATATCATTAGTGCAAGTCATGCAGCAAAATCATCAATTAATGGAGCAACGATTGACGCAAATCACTGAAACAGTCAAGCAATTACCACAAAGTCCATCTTTGCAAACAGACCAAGATACAAATATTAATCGTAAGGCCAATGAAGATAGCGATGTTTGGTTCGATGTAGCTACAGAGTTTAGCCTTCAAGAAGAGAAGGAAGTGGAATCGCCACAAGTTACACTTAGTGAACTAGAGATTCCAATAATAGAAGAACCAACCACGCTAAGCATAGATGAGTCAATTGTTGGTAAGCGAGTCAAAATTGAAATTAAACCTTGTGAAGGGAAGAATACATCCATGGAAGACCCAGCCAAGCCATATATAGAGGAATCAAATATTGAAATCTTGGTGAGAAAAGAGATAGAAGAAGAAGATACTAGGATGGATTCGCCACCTAGTACTCCATTGATGTCACCACACAATCCAATAAAGACGAATCATTCAAACGGTGACATCGATAACGCAATTGTAGAGGTGTGCAAAGAAGACAAAACCTACACCCAAATGCTTGAAAGTTATACAAAAGAACTCACACCGCAACAAGTATTCACATAAGCTATTCAGTATGAGAATGCGAGTGTAGAGATCGAGGTTGAAGACGTGGCCCTCATAGCAAAAGAAAATTCTGAAACATCCCTTGGTTTGGACAAAACTCTAGAGGAGGTGCCACTTGAGTTCCCCATTATACCAGAAGTATCTAAAGAGGTTGAAGAGAAGGACCACCACCATGAACCCGTGAAGAAGAGAGCTAAATATGAGTTTGGGGTCGGAACCACGGTTGCTTGGAAGGCCTCAAACAAGAAAATAGGCCACGAGGTTTCAAAAATGCGTGGATGGGACCATTTGTTGTTACTCGAGTGGTGACATCAAAATTAATAGAGATACGACCTTTGAGAGGTCAAAAGCTACGAATTGTAGACATACATAACCCCACCCACTGCTGGGGAGGCTACATACTCAAGGGATAATGGAGGTAACCCGTCAAACTTTAAATGACGTTAAATAAAAGTGCTATTGGGAGACACCCCAAGCTTTAATTGCTTTATTAGTTTGTTTATTTTAGTGTATATTATTTAGTTTAGGTATTTTTTAGTTGATAGTGCATTATTTAGGAAGGTATTCGTGTTTTTGATGTTCAGGTTTTAAAGAAATCGAATCCGGGAGAAAAACGGAATTTTTTTAAGCATGTTCTGACTTGCCACCGGTATACCGGCCTTATTGGTGGTATAATGCAGGTCAGAAACACGAGCCCACGGGTACTAGTCACGTGTTCATTACAGAATGTTGATTTCCGAAGGATAACAGTACCGGTATACTGGTGGTCCTTTGTGTGTTCTAAAAATAAATGTAAATGATAATCGAACCACAACCGCAAGTGTACGGTTGTCCCAAGTAGTAATCCTGATAAATCAGATTCGTTCCAAGGACGGATGGTTGATCACAATGTTTAGCAAGTAGTGATTGATGCACTTATGAAAAATAAAAGATAATAAAATGTTTGTTTGGTTTTGTTGATTAAAGCTAATGAATAAAAGACAAATAATTAAATGCAAGTAGAAGCTAAGACGCAAGTAAAATAAGTGAAAACGCAATATGAGATGTAGTACTTGAGAACGCAAGGATCCTCCTAATTTTACTTTCTAACTTATGTTGTTTAAGGGCTGAATCAGTCAATTACAATGGTCGGGATTCTAAATTCCTTATACCCCCGTCAGGGTGGACTATAAGGCAATCCTAAAGTGTCACTAGTCCCGTCAGGGTAAATATGATCCACCGTTGGATGATTAAGATTTATTACCACTTTGGCCCTAGGATTAACTAAGTTCGTCAGAATCAATAGTTTTTATCCTAGATTGAACAATTAATTCTGTACCTAAACCCCCCGTCAAGATGATCCACACGCCACATATGTGGAATAGCTTAGATACTAATACCTAATTTTAGTTCGCGACTCTAAAATCAGTAAATAATCACAAATTGTCGAAAAGAGTAAAAGACCTGATTTAATTTAATTTAACAGAAACCCAAATTCAACATTCATTATAAAATAAAACTAGGATTCACCCATTGTTTGTTCTCAAGCACTAATGAAAGCTTAGCTCATATTAAAATTAAAAACTAAATTAAAAGAATTGAAATTCATATTGTTTACAAAATTAAAATACGAAAAGAACCTAATTTCCGGAATTGGAATGACTACGAACGGAGCTATAGACCCACTCCAGCTCTTGTAGCTTCTTCTTTCTTCCTTCTGTTGCTTCTCTCTGGTGTTTAATCTTGTGGAATGTGAATTGTGTGAAAAATAGAAGTCCAGACCTCCTTTTATAAGTAAAAATTCGGACTAGGGCTTGGACCAGAAATTAAAAGCCTAATTAAATGTCCAAGCCCACTTTCTAAGCCCAAAATCCCGTAACTGATGATAGGCCTTCACTAAAACAGCTTTTCCCGATGCGTTACAACTCCGATTGACCTCATTCCAGTTGCTAAAGTTCCGTAACTCGATAAGGAATGATTTCTCTTCAAAGGTCAGCGGCTAAATCATCGCTTAAGCGCCTCGAAATCAGCAATCTATGGCCTGGAAAGTGGATTTTCAGCTCTAAAAATAATATCTTCGGGATTTGTCTTCAAGTCTTGACTCTAATTCACGATCTTTGACCTTCTCCTCGGATTCCTCTCCTAGCTAACATCTAAAACCTGTAAACTTTACACTAAAAATACCAATATTACGCGCAAAAGTTTAATAAATTAAAAATGCTAGAAATAAAAAGGTAATTCCGGATTATTGAATATTTAGTACAAGAGTCTATCAAATTAATTAAATAAACACCAAAAATGATGTCTCCCAAGGGTCTAAAATAAGAACAATTAGGGAGACATCATATACCAGACAGACGAAAACCCGAGAACACGTGTTCGCAACTCGTGTTTTTTGTCGTAACATGATTTTCAAGCAACAGCAGCTCCGGTATACCGGGCCATACCGCCGGTATACCGCCCAGCGCCGCTGGAGAGAGAAAATTTTCTCGTTTTTTAGGTTATAAAGAGGAAGAGGTGAGTTCTAGTATGAATTTCTCAATCCTTAAGCCTCACTTTCTTCTCCAAACCTCTCCCAACTATATTAAAGCTTCAACAAACCTTCACCTAACATCAATATACTACCAAATCACCATGAATTCATATCCAAATCCTTCCCTACATCATTACAAAGAAGACTCAACCATCCAAATCATACCAAAACACCGAGAATCGAAGAATCAAGAGCCTAAATTTTCAAAAATCATCCAACAATTTCTTAAATCCATACTAATCAAGGAAGAATTCATCCTACCCACATAGAGAATCATCATCCTAACACCTCTCCTAACCTAAATAAAGCTTGTTCCACCTATGATCAAGAGTTACAAATTTCAAGAGTGTTCAAAGCTTTGAGTTGGGGGTCAAAAGAGATGATAAAAAGAAGAGAGATTTTATCAAGTGTTAAGGGAGATGAAGTATCAAAGCAAGGTATTGGGTAAGATCAAGAATAAATCAATTGAGATGGGTACTAGTTTGGGAATAAAATACAAGGTAAATAGGATCAAGAGAATAGAGGAGAGCTAGCTGTGGTAAATTCAAGGAGAAAAAAGGTTTCAACTTTCATAAGGAAGACACCACAACCTCTACAAATCAAGCATCCTTCGACCAAAGATGAGCAAAGCTTCTGGGACACTAGTAGTTGTTGCCACAACAAAATATTCCTGGATGAACACCTTTTCATGAGAAAGTATTCGAGAACAAAGTTGGAGAAGATGAGAAACAAGAGATCTCTAGAGTGTGATTTATTGGGATGGAGCACAAGAGGATGTAAGGGAAAGCAAAATTGCTGATACATGAAGGTTGCATACAAGGAAATCACTGCACCCTATCTTGGGTATTAATCAAACTAGGCAATAGCCTCGAAGAGTATGTTTTCTTTCTTCCTTACCGTTTCTCTATATGCAATATTTGCTGTTTTTATTGAGTCTTTTCGAGTCGTGGGGACACGACTCATTTTTGAGTTGGGGTGTGGGGATTCGTTGTCCCTCATCTCCATTTTATGTGATTTATTGTTATTTTTTTTAGTGAAATTTGAAAAAAAAAAATTGAAATTTTTAAGAGATGGATTAGATGGAGAGTGTGTTTAATAGCTTCAAAGCATAAGGTTAGTAAGTTGATAATATAAAGTAGTATGTTTGTGAGCTGCTTTATTTTGTATGCTTTGAGTATTTGCAGGAAAACACACATTGATAATAAAGAAAAGATTAGTTAGCAATGCGATAGAAAGTATGTTCGATCTCAGGGAGCCATGAGTGGTATGTAGGCCGTGAGATCCAAGCTAGTTGACAAACCCATTTAATGAACATGCTAAAGGTAAGAGAATGACGAAATTGCATAGTTTAGAAAGTGATTAAGGCGGTTCTTTCATAAGCCCCTTGTTGCCTTTTAGCTTGCTGTCCATTTATTATATTATATATCCTTCTCAGCCCCTTCTAGCCTTTCTAAAGCCTTTTTATTAGCCACATTATAAGTCATATCCCTTTAGGTTATATGACTTTTCCTTATGACCCGCACTCGAATCGCGATGTATAGACAATTGTTTTAGAGCTTGAGTTTGGGGTGGTGGGTCCACCATTATGGGAAATATTATTGGGTTTGGATTTTTGAGCTTATGAAGTGTGCTCTATTCTATATTTTGATGATGATTCATAGGTTTATTTGTAACCCTTTGCCGCGGTAAGAGTAAATTAAAAAAATGCTGAAAAGCATGAAAAGAAAGGAAAAAAATTTATGAAAAAATAGAATGATATCTCAACATCAAAAAGAGAGTCATGGCTATACAAAAGAAAAAAAAATTGATATGAAAAGAATATATATTTGGACCGGCAAAGAGGAATTTTTATGTGGACATCTTTATGCTTTAAATTGGGTTATTGGGGATGCTAATTAGTGCATCAAGGAATTTATTGGGTTGAGTGAGAACGTTTTATGAGAGTAACTCAAGCTCTAGGGTGATTCGTTGATGGCTAGTGGTGTCGCCTAGGGTGTGATAAAAATATGATAAATAAACGCTGAAAACAATGCACTAAAGCACCTAGACCAGCATGGTACTGCATGTATTACAGGACGTATGCAAGTTTTAATGATAAGTTAGATTCGTTCTCAGGGACTTAGTGTGTTATACGTTATGCGCAAATATCGAGAGTAGAGAGTAATTAATTAAAAGACTGAAAATAAATAGAAACGATTGAGAGATTAATGATTAAACTAATGAAAATAAAAGACAATAAATAAAAGATAAGAATATGAGATGATAAGTATAGCTTAGGTTTTGCTAGTATGCACTAATCCTTCTAATTCTTTCTATCAAATTCTAGTTAATAAGGAAGATAATTAGCTCTTAGATACTTAGTCAGGATTCTAAATTCCCTCTCTTAGACCCGGAGAGCGACTAAGGAGGTTACAGACACACCATGAGGCATCCTAAACCTAGGGTTATCAAGCGCTACCAAGGCCATAGGCAATTCAATTCCAAACATGGTGATAGTGGTTAAAATATACCCTAATGACTATCTAGTTAGAATTAGTGTTGCCAAGACCAATATCGACACTAGACGTTATGTGGTGTTTCAATAATTAGACACCCAGTTAAGGTGAACATCTAACTACTATTAAGAAAGCCTAAAGCGATCAGTTCTAGGACGGGCAATAATTCAAAACACATAAACAAATATATTAGTAAGCAGCTAATATCAGATTAAAACATATAATGAAAGAAATTTCCTTCTATCTAAGTTAATTTCAGTAATTTCCTTCTTTTAGTCCTTAGGTTCATAATTTGAAACACCAACTAAGCTATGGGAAAATTAGTTCATACCTGAAGGAATTAACTAAAAGACGAAACAATGAAAGATGTCATCTTGCTCTCTACAATAATTCTGATGATAATAAACCTAAGGACTAATTATTATGAGGCAAGGATGATTTACAAGTGATATAAGGGTGTATTTATAGGTGTAGAGAAACCCTAATTCGTTTTCTTGAAGGAGAATGAAAGTAATGGACTCCAAGCCCAACTCAAATTCGTAACCCTAAAATATGAAATTAGCCATGTTTTTGTTTTGGTCCTAACAACTTTAATTCTTATCTGTTTGACGCGTATGAGTAGTCAAAATTCATCGTCTCGGAAAGATCTTTAACTTTTCTCTTGACCATTCTTTCAAATTCCTCATCGATATTCAGATATAAGCTAATTTGAGGTCGTGGGTGGTGAAATTCAGATTTAATTGACAGCTTTTCTTTTTCATACTTTAGCTTTCGTTTCCTTATCTTCAACTTCCATGCTTATCTTCTTTCCTTATCTCTTAGCCTTTGACTTGGTAATTAATTAATCTCCATATTTATCTTTAAAGCTTCACACTAAATAAATAATTAAACCCAATATGCTCTAAAAATAATAATTTATTAAATCAAGACTAGAAATAGGAAAGTGTAGTAATTCATGTGAAAATCGACTAGAAAGCCTTCTGAAACACTAAAAATGATATCTCATCTTAACATTAATTCATGAAAAATGAGGAGACATCAAGACCCCAACTCAAAGTTGTATCGTTCCGATACAATAAAGATAAAAACAAAGGGAAGTCTCTAAATAAACACCTATGTCATTTTAACACAATGGGAAAGGAGATGGAAGAATATATAGAATAGACATAAAGCAACTACTAAGAAAATTTCATGTAATAATATTTACTAACTACATACCTGTACACTTCTCATATTCACAGTCAACACGGTTTGAATTCAAGATTAGATTAGTTTCGCAATGTAAGAAGGAGAGGAACTTTAATCAGTTCACCAAGGAAGCAATAGATTGTTCATCGAACTTTACTAGTATCTCTATTGGCTCAATCACTTCTAGATTACATAGCAAAGAATAAAAAGGCCTTTAAGGTTGTAATTTAGACTTAGGGACGGTATGATAGTATATTTGGATAATTTAGAATGAGCTTTTGGCTCTCTCCTCACTAGCCATCAACGAATCTCCCTAGATCTTGAGTTACTCTCATAAAACGTTTCTCACTCAACCCAATGAATTCTTGATGCACAAAGTAGCATCCCCAATAACCCAATTAAAGCATAAGATGTTCACTTAAAAATTCCTCTTTTCCGGTCCGAATATATATTCTTTTCAAGTCATTTTTTTATTTTGTATAGCTATGACTCTCTTTTTGATGTTCGAGATATCACGCTATTTTTTTCATAGATTTTTTTTTCTTTTCAAATTTAGCTCGTAGCTTCTTTTTCATTCACTATTACCCCGGCAAAGGGTTACAATATAAACCTGTGAATCATCATCAATATAATAACAGAGCACAATTAATAAGCTAAAAAATCCCAACCCAATAACAGTTCCCGTAATGGTGGACCCACCACCCCAAACTCAAGCTCTAAAACAACTGTCTATGCATCGCGATTCGAGTGCGGGTCATATGAAAAGTCCTATAATCTAAAGGGATATGGCTTATAATGTCGTAAATAAAAAGGCTTTAGAAAGGCTAGAAGGGGCTGAGAAGGATATATAATATTAAATCAAATAACAGGGTGAGAAGGTATAAAAAGGATTCAAGTGGCTTCAATATGAAAGAACTGTCTTCATCATTTTCTACAGCATGCAATTTCGTTATTCTCTTACCCTTAGCACGTTCATCAAATGGTTTTGTCAACTAGCTTGGATCTCACGGCCTACACACTACTCAAGGCTCCCTGAGATCGAACATACTTTCGATCGCATTGCTTACTAATCTTTTCTTTACTATCAATGTGTGTTTTCCTGCAAATACTCAAAGCATACAAAATAAAATAGCTCATAAACATACTACGTACTATCATTAACTCCCTGAGCTTATGCTTTCAAGCTATTAAACACACTCTACATCTAATCCCCATGTGTCAAAAAAATTAATTTCTACCTAAAAACAGAAAAATGGAGATGAGAGACAACAAATCCCCACACCCCAACTCAAAAATGAGCCGTGTCCCCACGACTCGAAAAGACTCAAAACAGAAATTAAAATTAGCAGATAAAGCATTTACAGAAATGGTAAGGAAGAAACAGAACATACTCTCGAGGCTATTGCCTCGCATTATCGACATCCAAGATAGGATTTGCTTGATCTTTCTTTAATTTCTCAAGGAGTGTCATTATGTGCACTTGATTGATTTTGATTTGTTCCACATCTTTGGCTAAGGAAGTTTGAGCTTCTTCGATATTGTTTAAACACTCCTCCATCTTCTCTTGCCAACTTTGCTCCTTTTCTTCTTTTGAGACTTGCGTAGGTCCCGCTCCTCTCAAGACTTTCATGATCCAAGCATTATCAATAATACTCTTTTTAAATTCAAATTTCTCTTCTTCACACAAAATTACATTCGCTTTTCGCACAAGACACGTGATCATAGTAGGATATTTAACGTTATAAACTGTTTTAGGAGAGACTGGAAATCGTATCACCTCCTCAAAGATCAACTGTGCCACATCCACTTCTTCTCCTCTCAAAATACTATCCAAAAGTAAAGCGTTCTTCTTAGTTACACCCAAAATTCTTGTGTTTCCAAAGATGTTAGGGATAAGGAAATTGTGCCAAACTCTAGCATCCGGTTGAAGATATTTGTAAGGCCAAGGTGCCTTCAATTCTCCCTTATGTGATTGCACTTTCTCCTTGTCTAAAACATACTCAAAAAGTGAATCCCAATCAAATATTCTTTGTTTAGCCACCGCTTCACTATACTTGCATGGTCCAACCAATTTCTTAATTTATGTTTTCTGAATTTGGGATTTAATTGGTTTAAATTAGACTAGGTATTTTGTGTTGACTATTATTTTGTTTCAATCACTAATTTTGAAGTCATGAATCAAACTTAGCTCATAGTAATTAAGCTATTCACTTTGGTGGGGAAGTGATCGCCTTGACGGGGGGTTTACATAGATAATAGACGCGTAGTATTCGTTATTGACCCTGACGGGCTTAACTAACCATGCAACCAATGAGGTAAATTATTATTCATCTGAAAGTAGCTTATAATCACCCTGACGGGGTTTGTAATACCGTAGGATAGCTGCTAAGTCCACCCTGACGGGGGTTAAGAGATATTAAAGTCCCGACTAGCACAATAATACCAGTTTAGCCCTTAACAGAAGCATTAATTAGATAAGATAGGTGAAACCCTTGCGAGGATCAAGTACTCCTTCTCTTCTGAAGTTTAAATTCTCTTTTACTTGCTTTATTTTATTTCCGTAATTTACTTTCTTGCATCTTAAATTTAAAAACAAAACAAAAATCTTTATTTTATTTTTCTATTAAGCAATTACTACTATTATCAGATTAATATCTGAGTTGTGCCTAATCCGTCTCTGAGAATGAAACCTAATTTATCGGAGTATTACTTGGACAACCGTTCACTTGCGGTATTGTGGTTCCTTTATTTCCAGTTCTTAATTTAATAACACACCAGGACCCACGAATTAGATATTCTATATATGGTCAGACCAAGAAAATATCAGCCAAAAACTATCAAGGTTCATCAGAAAACGAAAGGCAAGATTAGGCCCTAGTCAAATTCATCTACAAGTAATAATATGCCTAAATACACATGTGTTTAGTTCATTAAAAGTTTTCTTACTTTTACTCTCTAGACGTCTCAGTCATATGCTCATTATTTGTATCTCTCACCGCTATGTGATTCATACATTATCAATGGACTCTTTCCCATGATCATAGTTATGACTTGAGAACTGGAGTGACATTGGAAGCACATGTCTGATGTCTCCCTTTTTGTTCTATATTTATATGCTTAGGAGACATCAAATTAGGTGAATTATGAACTAATATGATAGACTTTTAATGATTATTTGCTATATTTCAATTACACTCCTTGGAAATTAGTATTTTTGGATTTATTAAACTTTTACGCGTAATATGGTTTGTTTTTAGTGAAACGTTTGTAGGTTTGGAATACTATCAAGGAGGGGAATCGTGGATTAAATTCATAGATCGTGTAAAGAAGTCAAAGGCGTGAAGAAATATTTCGAAGAATTGATTTAGGAAACTGCAAATCTGGAAGACTGCCGAAGATTGCTGATTTTGAGCCATTTCGACGAGTATTCAACAGTTTAGTTGTGAGAGATTAGATTCCTTATTGAGTTATGAAGATTTAGCAAGTTAAATGGATCGATTCCGAGTTGAAATGAGCAAGTTACACCCGTTTTAGTGAAGGGTGTACATCGGTTACGGGATTTGAACTTAAATTATGGACTTGGGCTGACTAATTAACCTAAGTAAAAGCCCTAGTCCGATTTTAGCACTATAAATAGGCCTTTAGACCTCATTATTCAGTACCTCTCATTTTATTCTTCAATTTAAATCATCCTTAGAGGAGAGTGTCTAGAGAGAAAGTCAGAAGCAAGGAAAAGGATAAAGTTAAGAGTTGGGGAAAGTCATCTTCTTCAAATCACAGCCAAACCCAGTTCCTAATTAGGTTCTATCTTTTATTTCTGTAATTTGTAAACATGAATTATTTTACTTTTATTTTCTTAGTTTTTGCAGTTATGAGCTAAATTCATACAGTACTTGAGAACGCATTAATGGGTTAAGCCCCAATCTATTTCATTCTAAGTTTTTGGTTTTGGGATTATTGTAATTGAAATCGAATTGGGTATTTAATATTTTTCTTTAATTTGCATTTATTGACTATTATTAAAGTAGCTAATCTGTAATAGGAATTAGTAACTAGGCTATTCCATTTAGTGGCGAATTGATCATCTTGACGGGGGGTCTAGATACGGAAATAATTAATGAATGTAGGATAGAAATTATTTGACCTTGACAAGCTTAATTGATCCTATGGCCAATTTGGTAATTAGAACTTATTCATTCGGAGGTGGACTATATTCACCCTGACGGGGTTTGTAGCACCTAAGAATAGCTCCTTAGTCCACCCTGACGGGGGTAAGGAGAATCCCGAATCCCGACCACTATTATGTACCAATTCGTCCCTTAAACAATACATGTAATGAATAGATTTAGGTGAAATCCTAGCGTTACTCAAGTACTACCTTTCATACCTTGCATCTAGCTATTTTATTTTCTTGCGTCTAGCATAATATTTACATTATTTAGTCTTTTAATTAATTGTCTTAGTTATAGAAAAACAAACAAACATTCTTAAAATCATTTACTTGCTTTTACGTGCAATTACTCACTATGTGATAAGCATTAGAGTCAATCAATCCGTCCCTGAGAACGAATCTGTTATCACATATATTACTTGGGGCAACTGTACACTTGCAGTTGTGGTTCTCTTTCCCTTATTACATTATTTTTAGAACACACAAAGGACCACCAATGTCCCTCTTGACCTTTAGCCATGGTTTTGCAAGTACGAAGAGTAGGTTCCCTAGTTGAACATTCCCGACCATTCCAGACATTACACTCGAGCCCCTCACTCACGCTAGCTGTGGAGATCTAAGATTGGTGATGCAAATAACTTTATCTGGCAAAAATTTTCTATCTCCCCCTTTAAAGGTTGGGTGTCGATATTTGTTTTCAGTAGCTTTATCCATGGTTTCTCCTGCTAATTTTTTTGCCTTGCCTATAACTTTCTTATTCTGGGCTATTGTCTAAACACAACGACGTGTTATACCATATGATCAAGGGAGCTTGTCTTATTTTTTAAGTAATGAGACTCAAATAATACTTTCAATTAACTACAATATTGGCCCTACTCTCTTATTTATAAGAGTTTGAGAGTACGTGCGCCTAATGCCTATAATCCTAGGTCCAACCAATAACCTAAAGCCTTCATCTTTACTTTGTTATTTCCAAAAACTTTATTACCTGTTTTAAACCCAATAAATTGTGAAATGTCATAATTTGATCATTATAACATAATTTTCAATTGGATTTAGATTTCTATATTTAGAAATTTGATTCTCAATTGAGGTCTAAATAGGAAACTGGGTATTTACTAAGTAGTAATGATATGGACTTTGTTTTATTAATGAAATTGGTTATGTCCTATATCATATAAATTCATTCACCTTAAGTAATCGTCTTAATGTATTTTAAATAAAATTCAACTATAATGAAATTGTTTTCTTTTACTAGTAATTTTTTTTGTTTTTATGCATAAATTTCGGCATTCATAGATTTTGTATTCTTTTATAATTATCTATAATAATTTTACTTGATATTTTATTTGGTCAAATATTTTAAAAAGTTTATTCATCTTATTCACGCCCCATAAATAAGAATAATTGACTAAATAATGATTTTCTATATATAGATTAGAGTAATGATATGCTTCACCTTTTCATGTCACTTTTATCATCCTTATATGTATATGTTTTGATTTTTTTAAATAAAAGATAGAGATCAAAATTAATCATGATAAAAAAATCAAATCATTGGGTCAAGTATACTCCTAAAAGGTGATAAAAGTGTGATACGAAAATGGTGACAACAATCATTACGATATAAAATTATTTCCTAATTTTTATGTCATGATTACATTTGGGATAATCGAAATATGTACCCATAAAAAATCAGCCTCATTAGGATATATTTTAATGAATAAATCCTGACATGCAATATTACCAGTGATTCCCGTACAGATTTTTTAATCCAAAAATATTGAAGTCGGGATTACAAATACGTCTAGATTAAACAATTAATTAATTAATTAAATTATCAATTAATTATTATTTATTATATTTGTTATTTGTCATTTGGTATTTGGTATTGTATAAATACATCATTGTATGAGGCTTTCAACACCAGCAAAAAAAGAAAGAAACTTGTGATATAATCAATTTATAAAAGAGAAAGAAAATGGAGAAAGAAAGAGGTGATGCGGAAAAAGATGATCAACAGAAAAGGAAAGGAAAAATGGTTGAAAATCAAATCGGGAATGCAAAAAAAATGGCTCCACATTATAAGTGTCCTCGGTGTGACTCAACCCACACCAAATTTTGTTATTATAACAATTATAGCGTTAAGCAGCCGAGATACCTCTGCAAGAATTGCAAAAGGTATTGGACCCAGGGTGGTTACCAAAGGAATGTACCAATTGGTGGTGGCATCCGGAAGGTGAGGCCTGGAAAAGAATCATCATCCGGCTCTGGTGGTGATACTGTATCATCGAGTAATGTCACACCACATCAACTAGTAACGAATTTATCTAGTATGGCTGGCTTACTTACAAGAAGTTTTGGTACGTTTTCTGGAAACCAATCAGTGAGAAATTCATCTTTGGAAACTAAGCCTGCCGTGAGTTCTAATTATTCTTGTAATAGGCCCGTTCCATATAACTATGGTACAAGTATGGAAAACATGAACCCAATCTTACCAAGAGGTAATTATTTGGGAAATGTTTTTATACCATATGGCTTCAATAGGTATGCGACTGAAAGGCTTCAACAAAGTGGAACTCCACCAATCGAGGGTGGTGTTTCAACGATCCATGGTAGAGTACCGCCGATCCAGGGCGGAATTCCACCGATCCAGTGCAGTGTTCAACCGATCCAGAGCATATTTCCACCTATCCAGAGTGGAGTTCAACCGCTACAAGGTAGTGGTCCAGCGATCCAAGGTGGAGTTCAAACGATCCATGGTGGAGTTCCACTAATCCAGGGTACAGGTCCAACGATCCAGAGTACAGGTCAACCGATCCAAGGTGGAGGTCCACCGAACCAAGGTAAAGGTCCACCAATCCATGGTGGAGTTCCATCGCTCAATTTATCAAATTATCAAATTCGCATGTCAAATAATAATTCTCAAAATATTACTAATCAAGGGAAAGAGTCGATCGTCCAAGGTGATTTCATTGCCCATGGGAAATATTTCGAGGACATGAAGGGTAATGTGAATGAGATAAATTATCAACCTAATCAGAGCTTCTATCAAACATCTAGGCCAATAGATTTTTGGAATCGAGGTCTTAACAACACCAATAATATCTATACCATCAACCCTATATCTGCCTCAAGCAACCACAACAACATCATCAACAATATTCACCCTTTCCATGCTTCAAGTTCCACACACAGGAACAATTTCCATGGGAACGACAACAACGACAGTGACGAAGATCCAAACAATAATAGTGTTCGTAAAGCTTCCCTTAACACAAATGAGTTGCCAAATTATCTTCCAGACTTTGACCCTTCAGGATTATAAGTGTAGTTTGATATATTGTCTTTTCAATTCGCTTTGCATCAAATAAAACTTATTGTCATTGAATTGCGAGAAATTGAGTGTTTCATTTTCTTAGTTTATCCTTATAAAAGAAAGGTTTTTCTAATGGTGTATAAGATTTATTGACGAATAAATAATTATTTTAATCACAATTTTTACTTTTTATTTTTAATTTTTTTAGTTTAAATATTAATATTCATTTTCTTTATAATATTTTTTTACTCCTTAGAAGATGTCAAAAAAATAAAAATATACTTAATTTGTCTTCTTTAAATTGTTTATTTTGTGAAAATATTAATTATAAAAAATGGTCAATTTAGATTATCAAGACTTTTTTTTAATGTCATTTACATTATTATCCTAAATAAAGTAATAAAAATATTTTTCCTCTTAAATTAAACGGTATGTTATTACTTTATGAAGGGTGTGTAATCAAAGGTGATCCATGGTGGTCTTTTGGGAATGAAAATATAGAACAATCAACGGGGCTTGGGGGTGAATTTATAGTTCAGGATGGCTTGGGTCGAAAGTCTATCTTTCATAAGGATATTTTGCTAAAAAATCTGACATATTCTCACAAAGTCCCGGGGTCGGGGGACCCCCCATATCCTCCCATGTGCGTAATCGTACTAGTATCAAATTATATTTAATGGTTTGTATATATAAAACTAAAATGGATAATTAAATCAAGATAAAAGAATGATTTTTTATATTGAGAGATTGTTATTTGTGTCTCGACAATTTAATAATATTCAAAATTGAGGGTGAGTTTGAGAAAAGTACTTGAATGGTTTTTTTTTTGACATATGGCATTTCTGTTAATAATTCGTTAATAATTTTCACTTCTTATTAGTTATATAATATATATTTTCCTAGAGGATCTATTCTACTAATTAATCTAATATTTTGCTAAGATTTTATTTTTAAATATTTTATATATTTCTGTTATGGAATTAATTTATTATTATTTGATAAATTAAATAACATAAATAATACTTGTAATTAATTAGTATTACTAAATAATATTGGACTTATAAATTATATTTGGGGTCAATGTTCATTTAATTATGGAGCAACGTCAAATTAATTATAGAAAGTAAAATTATTTTTAATTAAATACAATTTCAAGTTAATTCCTAATTAAAAATTACAAAAATACTCGTAAACTAAATAGTTATATATATCATTTTGTTTTTATTATTTTCACAAATTATTATATATATTTATTTATTTTCTTCACAACCATCCCCACCCCACCACCACCCCCATCACCACCACCACCTTACCACCCTACCCTACCCCACCACCTCCATCACCACTACCACTGCCACCACCCCACCACCACCACACCACCGCCACCACCCCCCACCACCACCAATACCACCGCACCACCCCCACCCCCACCATCCACCCTAACCACAACCACCCACCCCATAACCACCCCAACACCCCAACTACCACCTCTACCACCACCACCACCCCACCACTCCCACCAACACTCCCACTTACCACCACCCCACCCACCCCCACCTACCACCACTATCACCCTTACCACTACCACTACCACCATTATTCTCCGTCAACCACCACCTTCGTCTATAACAACCACCAACTAATTCCGTCACCACCAATTACCACCAACTAATTACATCACATGCACGTGTCCGTGAATTTTTTTAAAAACTCATAACTAATTCTAAAAAATCGTAATAATAAAAATATTGCATTTTTGGACGTGGCAAATTAATATTTACGTCTATGAATTATTTTGATTTTTAAAAAATTTAATTTATCATTTATTATTATTTTTTTATTTCGATAATCTGTTTTAGTTTTTATAACAAACACAAAAAGGTTTTCCAAATCCACCACATGCGCACGTCCGTTAATTTTTTTTATAAAATTACTAATTCCAAAAAAAATAGAAAAATTAAATAATTGCATTTTTAGATGAGGGAAAGTTCATATCTACATCAATGAATTTTTTTGATTTTTTTTTTATTTTTAAATTTTGATATTCAGTTTTATGTGTTCGTACAATACACAAAGATATATTTATGTATTCCTGTAACACTCAAAAAATCATAGAATCAATCTAAAACATTCTCTTCTTTAACAAAATCATTTTTTCTCTTTTTTAATTGCATATACCCTATTTTTACTCGTTTTTTTACTAGCTTGATGTATTATCTTTTTGTCCAAGCCCTTTTCGTTATTTTGTGTGTTGATCTAATACACAGAAAAATCATTTGTGTATTATAGCAACACACAAGATCATGTATTCCCTTTTAGTCATGCTCTTTTCAGTCTTTGATTTTGTGTATCACATGAACACACAAACTAGTCGTTTTGTGTAATGATGTAATACATAGAAAAAGAACTAGTGTATATTACTTTAGCATCGAAGACCCTAAACACTTAAAACCATAAATTTCAACACTAAAAACCTTAAATCCTCAACCCTAAAAACCATAAAACCTAAAATAAATAAAATCTAAACCAAAAATCTCTAAACTCTAAACCCTAGCCCCTAAACCCTAGCCTTAAACCTAAAAATAACCCTTACCCCAAACCCTAAATTAAAAACCTTAAACCTAAACCCTAAAACCCTAAATCCTAAACCCCAAACTTTAAATCAAAAAAACAATAACCCTAAACCTTAAAACCCCAGAGGAAGCATAAAAAGGACTAATATGATGGGGTCTGCGATTTTATGTGTTCCAGGAATACAAAAAAATGAGATTTGTGTGTTACCGAAGCAGACGAAATCGTAGAGAATGAAAAAGAGGACTAGTATGATGGGGTCTATCATTTTGTATGTTTCAGTGCTACACAAACCCGACTTTTGTGTATTACTAAAACCTTTAAATGCTAACCCTAAATCTAAAAACCCTAAGCCCTGATCCTAAAGATGGTAAAAAAGTAACTAAATTGAACTACAACTATTTTTATGAAAGTATAAAACTGGAAAACCATAAACCCTAGTTCCTAAACCCATAAACCCTAACCTTAATATTACTAAACCCTAAAAGCCTAAATCCTAAACCCTAAACCTAAAAACACTAATCCTATTAAAACCATAAACCCTAAATAACACTAAAACCTAAATACTAAAAGGAGAAAATGACTAATATGATAATGTGTATTCCAGGAATACACAAAACTGGTACATAGAAATTTGAGTTGTGTGTTATAACACTACTACATTCGCCTTGTTTACCGACGACACGCGTCGTCGGTAATAACCCGTATTTCGTTGTTGAACATGATTAGCGACGACATGTCGTCGCTAATCTGCCGTCTCTATCGATTCGTCGCTAATTGTTCCATTAGCGACGAAATGTTGTGATTTCGCCCCTAATACTCAGAAAGATTATCGACGACGCGTGTCGTCGCAAAGTTTACGAGTTAGCGACGACACACAGTCATCGGTAATTAAGTAATTAGTTTTTATTTTTTTATTCGGCGATTAATTAATTATAGTATCTTTTATTTTTAATACACTAACGATGGATATTTCGCCGTAAATGATTGTTTATTTATTTATTTTATGTGTTAGCGACGACACCATAGTCGTCGCTAATCAATAATATTTTTTTTAAATATATTTTTAATTTTTTTTTAAAATTTGTTTTGATTTTAATTTTTGATTTTAATTTTTGTTTTAATTTTAAATATAATACAAAATTCACAATAAATAAAAATCTAAAAATATATAGAAAATACGATTCGTAAAATTGGAATCAAACATAGTCTTACATTTGATAATAAAATTCAAACATATCCGAATAATAGTCAAAGTCAAAGTCAAACATAGGAAACAAACGTAAAGTCATATTACAAACCAACTTAATAAAATAAATATAATCAATCATCACTCAAATTCTCGTCTTCATCTTCTCTCTCTTCTTCTCCTCTCTCCTCACCAGTGGGCCTGGGTACGCTGATCGCGGGAAGTCCTTGGGCGAGTTTAATGTCGTTTAACGCTTCGAGGAGCGTGTCCACCATGCTCGGCTGCTGACTCAGCCGACTCGAAGAAGCTGTGGGCCTGGTTGATGCGGAGGCTGGATCCGGTATAGGTTCAAGTCCTTGAGCCACGCGAAGCTCGTTCATTCCAGCCAGCATCGCCTTGAGAAGCTCCTCATTCTGCCTATCCGGCTGTGTAGGAGTCCGGGCTCTTTTTCGGACCGGACCAATGGTGGGCACCCAATATTTTGTCTTGGGTGGGGCCAGGACCTCCATGACAGTCTCGAGCATGGCATCCATATGCTCCTGGACAGAAACTTCAGCTCCCTCGGTTCCGGCCTCCACAACTTTCTTCTTCATCTTCTCCTGAAGAACACCCTGTAATTAGATTTCAATTTAAAAATAAATTAGATTAATAAAAAAATAAAGTTAAAAATAAATAATTAATTTAAAGCAATTTTAAAAAAAACTTACACTAGCTTTTTGTAAACGCTCGTCACGCCAGGTATATGTAGCTGCATGGTAAGACAGGTGATCGAAATAGCCGCTTAAAGGAGGAAGCTCCATCTCATCCTGGGTATCATCGTCAAAAAAAGTCAACGGCTCTTTCGTCACCGTCTTCAGCTTCCCCTAAACAGTAAACAATAACAAATATTAATTAATTTAAAATTAAATTAAAAAAATAGTAAATTAAATTATTTATTATTAGAAATTATACCTCTATAATCACCTCCCGAGTCTGGGATAAGTTCCTAGACACCGTCTTGCTAGGAACTGTCTGCAACTCTCGGTTCTTCTTATTGATCTCTGCCTGACTCTGTTACAATTAATAAATAAAGAGTTATAAAATTAATAAATAAAGACGTATAAAATAATTAATAAAATATTATTTTCTACCAGTACGTTCTCGTCATCCCACATATTCTTCGCCAACACTCAAAACTCTGGTAAAACATTTGGTGGTACAGTATCCGTGAGGTAGTAGTCGATTTTCATATCCGATTTCCATCGCATGTAGGCCGTAGATGTCATCGTGGTCAATCTCTTAATGATTTCCTCCCAATCCTCTCGCCGCCTCCACCCCTCTAG
This sequence comes from Nemophila menziesii, assembly GCA_029959085.1. Taxonomy (NCBI): domain Eukaryota; kingdom Viridiplantae; phylum Streptophyta; class Magnoliopsida; order Boraginales; family Hydrophyllaceae; genus Nemophila; species Nemophila menziesii. The sequence continues at coordinate 1,596,109 of JARWIR010000072.1, read as the reverse complement.
GTAAAAAAACTCCTGGAGTCGCTGCATAATCACCCCTTTATTATGCTCGGGGACATCTATCCATCCTTTGTAGCAAGAAGGCACGGCTTCTCGAACTGCGTTCCCCATCACTTGACCCACGTGTTTGCTGTATTCCCCGACAAAATTCCATGTGCCATCGATAATCGAAAAGTCAACTAGAATGGGCTAGCCGACTTTTGGTAAAGTCTCCTGAGCTGTTCTTATCGACGTGGCTTTTCGAGAGCGTCTTTGACTTTTACGAGTACCTGTTTTATTGAATAATATTTATTAATTATTTATTTTTCTTAATTAAAATTATATTAATTGAATTTGTTCAGTTATTTTTTATTACCCGATAGTTGGGCACAATCAGCCATAGGACGGTTAGAATCCCTCGGGTGATCGTTACCCATCCCATCTCCGTCATGACCACGACCCATAACAGCAACCATCTATAATTTAAAGGAAATATTTACTAATTAGTCCTTTACTATTTTTTTCATAAAATTTAATTAAATTGCAAATAGGCCCTTAAATTTATAAAATTTGCATTTTAGTCCTTAAAATTTCTTTTCCTTTTAGTTTTTTTTTAATTTCCTAAATATTGCAAATAAGTCCTTAAAATTTTTAAATTTGCATTTTAGTCCTTAAACTATTTTATTTATAAAATTTAATTAAATTGCAAATATGTCCATAAATTTTTAAAATTTGTATTTTAGTCCTTAAAATTTCTTTTCCTTTTAATTTTTTTAATTTCCTAAATATTGCAAGTAAGTCCTTAAATTTTAAAATTTGCATTTTAGTCCTTAAACTATTTTATTTATAAAATTTAATTAAATAGCAAATAGGTCCATAAATTTATACATTCTTAACAATTCCAAATAATTTAAGTAAATTGCAAATAGGTCCCTATATCTTAAAAAACAATAAAATTACAATATCACAATTTTAAAAGTTACACAAAAGGTCCCTATATATCCAAATATCCAAAAATCCTAACAAATCCCTAATTTTCTATAATTTTAAACCAATTCGAGTTGTTCTGCATAGAGAAAGGACAAAAACCGTCGATACCGAGACCCGAATATACATTACGAGGTTCGCTAGCAAACTCAGGATGTAGCGCTGCAAATCTCTTCCAACTATCACCATCAACCGGATGACGCATCACATCTGGATCGGCACTCTATCCGGTATGGTGCCATATCATGTCTTCAGCAGTGTGCTTCGAAGCGTATAGTCCCTGCAATCTCGGAGCAATTGGAAAGTAACGAAGCTTCTTATGCGGTACTTTGTTACCCTTCTTTGGGTCCTATTTAGACTCGCTACATACTGGACACTTGTCGAGGTCTTTATTCTCTTTGTAAAAAATGGCACAATCGTTCAAACAAACATCGATAGTAATATACCCCATACCCAAACTTTTCAACTTCTTGTTGCATGCTTCATAAGAATCGGGCAAATTGTGAGGTTTTGGCAAAATACGACCCAACTACTCCAATAGCTCGGTTAATGAGGTATTGGTCCATTTAATCTTTACTTTTACGTGTATAAGCTTTGCAATGAAATTCAAGGAACTCATCGATGTACAACCAGGATATAATTCTGTCTCCAATTCTTCGAACAATGTTTCGAAACTGCTTTGATTTGGAAGATGTGCATCTCTCATCTCGGTATCTCCCGGATGTCCACCAACATCGTAACTTTGTCTCACGTCGTCATAAACATGTTGAATTTCATTTACTATAATTGGATCTTGACTTGCATGGGGTGTATGTGTTTGTATCTCATCCTCACCGTGTTTTGTCCAAACCTGATATGTATTGTTAAACCCGCCTTTTAGAAGGTGGGCCCTAACCTGTTCGGTTTTTAATCGACAGTAATTATTACACTTCTTACACGGGCAAGACAAGAAACCAGTATAACCTTTACTTTTCTTAGCAAATTCGATAAACTTTAAAACCCCAAAAACATATTCTTCCGTGTAATAATCTGTCGTATCGATCCAACTCTTATCCATACCAGAAGCCATCTCTTAGCCACAATTTTATTTAACTATGCGACTACATTCATATAAAAATAAAATATATAATTATTACAACTCAATGAATAAAATGAATAAAAATTACAACACAATAAATAACATAATAAAAATTACAAACTCATTGAATGAATAAATATTACAAACCATTGAATGAATAAAAATTACAAACCATTGAATGAATAAATATTACAAACCATTGAATAAATAAAATTAAAAACACACAATAAATATATATAAAAATTCATACAATTAATTAAACAAGTAAAAATATATGATCACAAAATATAAATAACACAACACATGCATAATTTATAAAATAATAATAATCAAGTCAACCAAAAAACATGTAATTCATGAACCTAATCATATGTTATATCCCTAGCTAGTATAATCAAATAAATAAAAGAATTAAAAAGCATGAAATTTATTGAAAATACCTTGAATTGAATGGATAAGATGAAGAATGATGATAATGCCCCACCTTGAAAATGTATTAATTCACCTAATCAAACCATATAGCAAGAATAAAATACGATTAGAAATCAAAAAAAAATAAAAAGTAAATTTCATGCAATTACCTTAAATTGTGTGATGAAATTGGATATTGATGGTGCCCCACCTTGATTATTAACCTGGGAATGGTGCAAGATGAAGTGGAGAATCAATTAGAAAGAAAGAATAATTATTTGTGTTTTGGGAGAAAATCGGAGGAATTTTTGGGGGTTTTTGGGTGTTTTGTGAGTTAAAAAACCTGATGTCTCCATTAAATAGGTTTTTAGATTACCGACGACCCGTAAATCGCCGGTAATTACACTTATGTCGTCGGTAATCTATACAAATAGCGACGACATGCAGTGTCGCAAATATAGCGACGACACTTCGGAGATTAAAAAAATCAAATTAAAAAAAAAATTACTGGCGAAAAACACCAAATTAACGACGGATTTCCGCGTCGCTGTTTTACGACGATGCTTTTTTCGCCGGTAACAAACTGTCATCGCTAATTTTGAAAAATTACCGGCGAAGTACGGGTCGCCGGTAATTTTTCGTCGCTAAACAGGCTGTTTCTAGTAGTGTAAGAATACACAAAACAAAGTTTAGTGTATCTTATAACATTCAAAATCACAGAGAAGGAGATAAAGGACTAGTGTGATGTAGACTATCATTTTTTTTTTGTTAAAGTACTACAAAAACCAATTTTTGCGTGTACTTGTAACACACAAAATCACAGTGTGAAGGAAAAGACTAATATGATGTGTCATTTGGTGTGTTACATGAATACAAAAAATAAATAACACATATAATCTAATATCTACACATTCTCTTTTATTTTTTGTATATTACATCATTACACAAAACAGTCGGTTTGCGTGTTCATCTGATACACAAAATAACAGACAAGAAGGGCTTGACCGGAAGAAAAAAGGGAATTCGTGTGTTGATGTAATACACAAATGTCTGTTTTGTGTATTACTATAACTCACAAAATAACAAAAAATGGTTGGACAAAAGAATAATACATTAAGATAGTTAAAAACGAGTAAAATAGAGTATATGAGATTAATAAAGAAAAAAAAATGATTTTGTTAAATAAGGAAATGTTTTAAATTGATTTTATGACTTTTTGTGTTACATGAATACATAAATATATATTTGTGTATTGTAGGAACACATAAAAGTGAATATCGAAATTTTAAAATTAAAGAAAAATCAAAATAAATTTGATGAGGTAGATATGAACTTGCCCTGTCAAAAGATGCAATTTTTTAATTTGTTTGATTTTTTCAGAATCTTATAAGTTTTGTTAAAAAGATTTGCGGATGCGCCCTGATGTCTCCTCATTTGTGATAAGAAAATCTAGTTCTGAGACATCATTTTAGGCGTATTTATTAGTTTATAGGTCGAGTTTAGCTTGATTTAGTACACTTTCCTATTTTGGGTCTTGAATTAATTAATTATTATTTTTAGAGCATATTGGGTTTGATTATTTATTTAGTGTGAAGCTTTAGAGATATATGGTAATTAATTAGCGTCCAAGTTGGTAAAGAGAGCTAAAGAAAAGAAGATAAACATGGAAATTGAAGATAAGGAAGTAAAAGCTAAAAACATGGAAAAGGAAAAGCTGCCTTAATCCTGAATTTCTGCACCTACGACCACAAATCAGCTTATATCTTAAAAACGGTGAGGAATCTGAAAAAACGGTCAAGAGCAAAGTTGAAGATCTTTCCGAGACTGTGAATTTGGTATACTCATACTCATCAAACGGATAAGTATTGAAGTTGTTAGGACCAAAAGAAAAGCGGGGTTGATTGCATGTTTTTGGGCTACGAATTTGAGTTGGGCTTGGAGCCCATATTTACCTTTTCCTTCAAGAAAACGAATTAGGTCAACCTATACACTATAAATACAGCCTCTTAACATTAGAAAATCATCCTTGGTTAAACCTTAAGCCAAGAGGAATCTTATAACACAAGAAAAGAAGTATGGAAGGAGCTGTTCATCAACAATGTCTTCTTCTACCTTTGAATTTGTAATTTCTTTCTTTTCTTCCATTAGTATGAACTAAATTTCTATTAGCTTGAGTTTTTAGCATATATGTATGAACCCTAGTTTAGATTGACATCTATCTAATTTGGGAATTTTATGTTTTAAATTGAATTATTGTTTTTATTCTCTGTTTATGTGTTTGGATTTATATTTTGTGTTCTTGTGGAAGCGCGCCCATATAGAATTACCATCTAGTAGCTAGGTCACCATTGACAACAGTGTTTAATTACATGTTTAGCACATAACGTCTAGTATTCAGTTTAGATCTGACAAATCAACCTAACTAGATAATCACTATGGTTTAGTGTATTGCTATTTACCAGTTGCAGGAACAGTTTGCTTAGGACTCCTTATTGACACAGGTAAACCCTATTTAAAAATACCTAGCGCAATTGGGACCGATTATTGAAGTACTACATAATTCACCCTTACATGTTTAGAACGGCAAAACTAGTGGGGATTGCATGCTATTTACTCAAGCTATATTCTCATACTACTTCTTCTCTTGCATTTAAATTTCTGTCTTTACTTTCTTAGTTTAATTTAGTTAATTGAAAATCAAATAAAAATCTATTTGTCTTTACTTTTTCTGCGTTTTATCTGTTCTAGCCTTTTAATATTTGCACTTGATTATTGCATAAGATTCCCCTAACCTCTGTAGTCTCTGCGGAACGAATCTTACTTAATCATTAAAACTTGCATACGATCTGTATACTTGCAGAACCGTGCTAGCTTAGGGTGATTAATTGCACTTTATTTATATCATATTTTATCACACCCTAGGCCGTACCAGGTTTTTGGCGCCGCTGCCGGGGACTACATCGTTAGTCCTTGTGCATATATCTTGTGCTTTTATTTCAGTTAGTTCTATTTTACGCTTTTTGTCTTTTTAGTTTTTGTTTTATAGATAGTTATAGATGGAGAATCCAAGGAGACTTGAGTTACCCATCGAATTTAGAGTGCAACCTCGCGGAATTCGCATTCCAAAAATCCAAGCCGCTAAATTCTGGCCAGATCCAGGGATGTTAGCGCAGTTTGCAACTCATGGGTTATTTAGCGGTGCTGCACAACAAGATCTGATCCGATATATTCAGAAATTCATGCAAATCTGTGATGCTTATATCGTACGAGGAGTTACTAAGGAGCAGGTGTATTACGTAATGTTCCAGTTCTTCTTGACCGGAGGTGCAAGCAATTGGTACGATACCCAATATCCTCATGTTATTCCAGAATAGGACAAGATTCAGTCAAGATTCCTAGACCAATTCTATCCGGTTAGTAGACGAGTAAAAGATATGTTGGAGCTTGAACAATTTATACAGGAAGACAGAGAGAGTTTGGGTGAGGCATGGTTACTATTTAATGAAAAGAAGGCGAGATGTCCATACCATAAATCATCGCCGGAATATTATTTAACCTTGTTTTATGGAGGACATAATGACAATTCAAGGGCAAAAGCAGATTCGTTAAGAAATAGAGGTTTTGTGTTGCTAGATCCTGAAGAAGCCGAATTGGGTATGGAGAGAATTCTTGAGAACGAGAGGAGTTGGCCAAAGGAACCAGAAAAAGAAGACACTTCAGAGTCTCTGAAACTCAAGGAATTGGCCCAACAACTCGAAAAACTACAAGAACAAGCTCGAACCATTTCTCAGGTGAATCTAGTATGTACTATGCCTTCGTGTCCAGGTTGTGGATCAAGAAATCATATGTGGGAAAGGTGTATGAATAATCCAGCTTCAGCTTTCGTTATATCTCAAGAAAGCTACGCTAGTTATCAACACCCTCCACAACAGAGAAGTTGGGTCAGAAAACCAGAGACTTACCATCAACCCCAACCTCAACCTTACCATCCACCACAACCTATTCATAAAAAGGCGCCCGTTGTCGAAAAAGCTTATCAAGAACCACCAAAACAATCAATGCAACTGGAAAAGAAAGAACAAACCTTGAGCTTGAATTCAAGTATGGCTAAATTGATGCAAGCAATTGAAAACAATATGAGTCGTAGCCAACAGAAAATTCAAGCCCAGCAAAAGATAATCAAGAAATTCGAGCATAATATATCACACATGGCGAGTACATTACAAAACAGACCAAAAGGGCAACTCCCAAGTGATACTATTGCTCCTAGAGATGATTCTTGTCATGCGGTTGAATTGCGAAGTGGAAAACAACTACCTCTACCAAGACCAGAACCAGAACCAATCCCTATTCCAGAAAAGGGGGGGAGAAGAAACAACAGAAGATGCAGTAGAAGAGGTAGTTGAACCAAAGAGTGTCCAAGCCAAGACACCTGAAAAATCAAAAAAACCAGTGGAACTTAACACACGCCCTCCACCACCATACCCTTCACGTGTCAGAAAAAAGGACAATGACCTGGAATTCAAGAAGTTCGTTGACATGGTGAGCAAGTTAGATATTAAAATGCCGTTTGTGGAAGCTCTCAAGAGAATGCCGATATATCTGAAATTCATGAAGGACATTCTTTCCAACAAACGAAGTATAGAAACTGGGGAAACAAGTGGATCACCGGAGGAGTATAATGCTATCAAGTTACCACCAGAAACGCCCCTTCCCACGAAATCTTGGATGGCACCATCCATGATTATGAAGAATCGAGCTAAAAAGTTCGTGGGAATTAGAGGAAAGGGGTGGAAATTTTGTCAATCGTAATGGAGGTACTATTATACAAACTACCCAGGAAAGCTTAAATCCCGTTGGGGAGGACCTTACATTGTTACGAAAGTCACACCTCATGTAGCGATTGAAATTGAACATCCAACCGAGCAAAGGAGATTCATGGTGAATGGCCAGCGTTTGAAAAGATACCATGACAGTGAAGACTTTGGACGAGAGGAGACAATCCATCTCGTAGAAAACGCTTAACCTGAGGTACACGTCTAACTCAAAGACGTTAAACAAAAGCGCTCTTGGGAGACACCCCTTGTTTTAATTGCTTTTTAGATTAGTTTATTGCTTTGTAGTGTATAATTTTAAGTTAGTATAGATTTTTATTGTGTTTACAAGATAATAGGAGAGAAAGGTAGTGTGTTATTATGCAGGAAACGAGTTTGGGGTCAAAAGGAACAACTTGGAAAAATTCGCAGGTCGGTTCGGTATACCGCTCGATATCCCCGGTATACCGCGCCATGAGAAACCCGTAATACGGGTATGTGACTCGGGTTTTCTGCCAAGAGTTCGAAAAAGTGGAGCATGATGGGCCCGGTATACCGCAAGATATGCCCGGTATACCGCAGAAGCAAAAACCCGTGATACGGGTAAGGAGACTCGGGTTTTTTGACGAGAAGCGGAAAATTAGACAGCAGAAGTTCCGGTATACCGCGCTATGGCGGTTTTGAGGAATTTTTTTTCTATTCAAACTCTAACCTTATCAAACTTAACCCTAGCCCGTCCCACACGAAATTTTCAGACCCAAACACTATAAATACACCTTGAAGCTTGTACAAACCTCCACAATTAACACAACAACATCAATAATTCTCTCCTCCATCCTCCATAAACACAATTTCTTCATCAAATTCATCACACTACACCATTAAACACAATCAAGAACATCAAGCTTTCAAGAATTCTTCCAAGATTCATCAAGAAACCTTCCTCTTTCATAAATTCCAAGCAACAACCTCAAGCTACACCAATTACTCTTAATATTTTAATTCATCCTTGGTATAACTTGAGTTGTGGGTAAATCAAACATGACTAATAGATCTAATGCTATGGAATACAAGAGAAAGTGTACTATCCTTGGGAAGAATAAGAAATTGCCTAGAGCCACCATTGAAAAGCCTATCAACCTTGATGAGGCTACTAAAGAATCAAAAGAAAAGGCACCAGCACAACCACTACCAAAGAAATCAACTGCTAGAATGTCTGTACCAGAAAGGCCTTTGAAAAAGATAAAGATTCATGATCAAGGTTCTTCTACTTATTCCTCTAAAATTAATCATGATATTCCCCCATGGGCTCTTAAATTACAACATGAAGTTGAAAGATTACAAGAAGATAACAGAGCACTTTGGGTGAAAATTACACAGATTAATTCACAGCTGGAAGATATAACAATGGACCGGGATATTGATAATTATTCTTTTCCATCTTCTTCGGAGGAGGAGGACATAATGGATCTCTATGGCCAGCCGGGTACGCCACTCTAATTCTTTTTCTTAATAGCTTGTCTGCATTAGGTAGTTTAGTTTAGATTTAATTTTAATTTTTATTTCTTTCTTGAGTCTTTTTCGAGTCGTGGGGACACGACTTACTTTTGAGTTGGGGGTGGGGATTCGTTGTCCTCATCTTCTTTTCGTTTTTGCATAAAATTTAAAATTTTTGGGTTGAATTAGGCATATAATATGTTGAATGTACCTATTTGAGCATGATTTAATTAAGTTAATGATAGTAAGTAGCATGTTTTTGAAAGATGTCATAAATTTGTTTAGCATGCATGTATGAAAACAGGAAATAAAAGATAGAAAAGTTAATGAGAAATGCTAAGAAGATACGTTGAAACTTAGGGAGAGTTATTTGGTGTGTAGAATGTGAGGTTTGAAATTAGTTTAAAACCCACTTATCTATGAACTATTAGTGAAAAAGTAACAAAATCTGGTAGTTAGAAAAATGAATAAGGCAATTCGTTCATACTGAAGCCACTTGAAGCCTTTTATACCTTCTCACCCTTTTATTTGATTATTGTTATTATTTATCTGTCTTAGCCCCTCTGAGCCTTTCTAAAGCTTTTTTTTGAAACACATTATAATCTGTACCCTTAGTTTGTAGGACTTATCTATATGACCCGCACTCGAATCGCAAAACCTGAAACAAGTCGTTTTTAGAGTTTGAGTTTGGGGTGGTGGGTTTCATCATTAGGGAACATTGGGATATGGGAATTATATTTATGATTTTATTGATGATGAAAAAGTTAATTTGTCAGGGCAATAGTGAATAGAAAATAAGGTACGAGCTAAATGTGCCAACAAGGGTATAAAGAGAAGAATATATATATATGAAAAATAGCGTGATATCTCGAACATCAAAAAGAGAGTCATAGCTATACAAAAGAAAAAAAATTGATATGAAAAGAATATATATTCGGACCGGCAAAGTGGAAATTATATATCATTATAAAAGGTTTTAATTGGGATTATTGGGGATGCAATTCAAAAGCATCAAAAACTGGGTTGAGTGAGAACATCTTCGAGTGAAAACTCAAGCTCTAGGGCGATTCGTTGATGGCTAGTGAGGAGAGAGCCAAAAGCTCACTTTTCATTATCCAAATATACCACACCGTCCCTAAGCTACATTATAACCATAGACCTTAGGATTTCTAACTACTTGGTGGAGAAACGATTGAGCTATTAGGTAGTAGGTAAGTGGATCATTGGATGCTATATTAGGACCTATGAACAACCTATAACCATTAACAGGAACTAAGTTATCATCCACTCCTTCTGGCATTGCGAAATTAATCTGGACTTGAATTTATGGATTGTTGATTATGTGTATATTTAGCATATTTGTGCATTATTTCTTGAGCATTACTACATGAGTCTTTTTAGGTATTATGCTCTAGGATCATTCATTATGTTCTGTTCTTATTCTCCTCCGACTTCTCCCTCTTGTTTATTTGACTACCCTTCTGTTCTTTACTTTTATTGTATCGGGACGATACAACTTTGAGTTGGGGGTCTTGTTGTCTCCTCATTTGTGATAAGAAAATCTAGTTCTGAGACATCATTTTAGGCGTATTTATTAGTTTATAGGTCGAGTTTAGCTTGATTTAGTACACTTTCTTATTTTGGGTCTTGAATTAATTAATTATTATTTTTAGAGCATATTGGGTTTAATTATTTATTTGGTGTGAAGCTTTAGAGATATATGGTAATTAATTAGAGTCCAAGTTGGTAAAGAGAGCTAAAGGAAAGAAGATGAACATGGAAATTGAAGATAAGGAAGTAAAAGCTAAAAACATGGAAAAGGAAAAGCTGCCTTAATCCTGAATTTCTGCACCTACGACCACAAATCAGCTTATATCTTAAAAACGGTGATGAATCTGGAAAAACGGTCAAGAGCAAAGTTGAAGATCTTTCCGAAACTATGAATGTGGTATACTCATACTCATCAAACGGATAAGTATTTAAGTTGTTAGTACCAAAAGAAAAGCGGGGCTGATTGCATGTTTTTGGGCTACGAATTTGAGTTGGGCTTGGAGCCCATATTTACCTTTTCCTTCAAGAAAACGAATTAGGTCAACCTATACACTATAAATACAGCATCTTAACATTATAAAATCATCCTTGGTTAAACCTTAAGCCAAGAGTAATCTTATAACACAAGAAAAGAAGTCTGGAAGGAGCTGTTCATCAACATTGTCTTCTTCTACCTTTGAATTTGTAATTTCTTTCTTTTCGTCCATTAGTATGGACTAAATTTCTATTAGCTTGAGTTTTTAGCATATATGTATGAACCCTAGTTTTGGTTGACATTTATCTAATTTGGGAATTTTATGTTTTAAATTGAATTATTGTTTTTATTCTCTGTTTATGTGTTTGGATTTATATTCTGTGTTCTTGTGGAAGCGCGCCCATATAGAATTACCATCTAGTAGTTCGGTCACCATTGACAATGGTGTTTAATTACATGTTTAGCACATAACGTCTAGTATTCGGTTTAGATCTGACAAATCAACCTAACTAGATAATCACTATGGTTTAGTGTATTGCTATTTACCAATTGCAGGAACAGTTTGCTTAGGACTCCTTATTGACACAGGTAAACCCTATTTAAAACTACCTAGCGCAATTGGGATCGATTATTGAAATACTACATAATTCACCCTTACATGTTTAGAACGGCAAAACTAGTGGGGATTGCATGCTATTTACTCAAGCTATATTCTCATACTACTTCTTCTCTTGCATTTAAATTTCTGTCTTTACTTTCTTAGTTTAATTTAGTTAATTGAAAATCAAATAAAAATCTATTTGTCTTTACTTTTTCTGCGTTTTATCTGTTCTAGCCTTTTAATATTTGCACTTGATTATTGCATAAGATTCCCCTTACCTTCGTAGTCTCTACGGAACGAAACTTACTTAATCATTAAAACTTGCATACGATCTGTATACTTGCAGAACCGTGCTAGCTTAGGGTGATTAATTGCACTTTATTTATATCATATTTTATCACACCCTAGGCCTAACCATGCGCTTGTGGTGGTATTGGAAATTTATTTTTGTATGTTATAGCAACATAAATTAGAATATCTAAATTAAAAAATCAAAAAAATTAAGAAAAAGTTCATAGACGTAAATATTATTTTATCTAGCAATTTTTTATTTTTCTAATTTTTTTAGAATTAGTTATGAATTTAAAAAAATTACGGACGCGCGCGTGTGATGGAATTAGTTAATGGTGATTGGTGATGACGTCGGTGGAAGAATTATTTTGTGGTGGTTATGAGTGAAGGTGGTGGTAATGGAGGTGGTGGTGGTGGATACCTATGGTTGCGGTGGTGGTGGATGCATAAGGTGGGTGTTGGATGCATGAGGTGGTGGTGGATGTATGATGTGGTGGTGGTGATGGTGGTGGATGCATGAGGTGGTGGTGGCAGTGGTGGATGCATGAGGTGGTGGTGGTGTTGGATGCATAAGGTGGTGGTGATGATGGTGGTGGTGGTGGTGGTGTGGTGGTGGTTATGGATGCATGATGTTGTGGTGGTTATGGTCGAAGGTGGTGGTAGTTGTGGTGGTAGTCGGTGGAGAATGTATGAGGTGGTGGTGATAGTCAATGGTAAATGCATGAGGTGATGGTGGTGGTCGGTGGACAGATTTTTTTAGTGTAAAATAAATAAATAATATATTATGAATATCGTATAATAAAAAATAATAATTAAAATACATTAAGGGTAATACTGGAAGGTAATATGACAAAGTGTTTAATTGAGAGTTAACCCTTTAAATTATGAGTAAGTAGGAAGAATTTCCTTCCTTTCTTTTCTTTGGAGAATGGAATTTGAGGATTTGCAATTAATTGGGAATCATCCCTTAAATCACTAAAGACTATAATTACTCATTTAAATCATACATTACTAATAAGATGACAAGTTACTAATATACCCTTTAAAAAAATAACTAAATTGATTAATTAATTAGTTACAAAAATAAAAATAACTAAGTAATATAATTTTTTAACCCGCAAGGGGCATTGCCGCCAGGGAGTGGGATGTTTGTGGTGTAAAAAGAACTCCAGAATTTTCTTTTCCAGCATGAGGAGGGGGAGGGTAAAGGTGGGTGTGGGGGTCAACTCTGTTGGGATTTGTACCCAAAAAATGATACCAAGTTAAACTATATAAAGGGTAAAATGGTCATTGTGATTAAGACAATGAGCACTTAATTTAAATTATAGTCGTAAATGACAAATCGTATAAGTTCAATTTATATTTGAGTGTAAGGACATGACGGGCTGCAGAATCGTCAAGCACGTCGTAGATTGTTACTTCACGATACTCACGTCATAAAACTTCTTTCCCAAGTAATTATTGGTTGGTGCCTTGATTGCATAAAGTTCATGGTAGAGGTTTATTATAAATTAGGTGGCAAGCTTACAGTCGAGTAGTCCTCTCTTTGATCAAACTTAATGTTACATCTTGGTCCCCTGACTTATTCCTCTAATGGGGTCTTCAATTTTGTTAACCTCACCATTGATTAATATTGTTTTTATACATCTCAAGAGTTTTGTAAGCCATTCTCCTTTGAATTCCATTTTAAGAATAAGGTCATTAAGAAAGTCATACTCTATGAATTCATATGTCTTATATGTATCAGCTTTAATAACAACTAGGTATTTTATTGGTGTTTTTTATTCTTTTTTATATAATTAATTAATTCATGTGCCATGACTGTATTCTCTTTTATATATCTACTTGGGATGAAGGCAAATTGACTTTCACTCATTATACTATTCATAATAGGTTGTAACCTATTGACAATAATTCTAGAAATAATGTTATATGTAAAGTTGAAACAACTTATTTGCCCATAAAGTTTGATATTAGCATGTTTGGTAATTTTGGTATTAATGATATAATAGTAATATTAATGTCAATGAGACTAGCCTCATTATATCAAAAGTCATTTATAACCCTCATTATATCTAATTTAATGTATTCTAAATATGTGTTATAAAATAGACATGTGTAGCCATCTGGGCCCGGGGCTTTGTTTGCCCCTAATTCTCATGCTGCATTTTTAAATTATTTCTCGTTAGTAGGTTTATTTAACTCTTCATTCAAATGTGTTGTGATAGTAGGTTTAATTAGTTCAAGTATATTACTTTAGTCTCTTCGACCTACACTTTGAAAAATATTGTTGAAGTAGCTTTTGATTTTGATGTTTCCCTATTTTTGATGAATAAAACCCTTTAAGAGACATCATTTTAGGTAGAAATTGGACTTAGTTATTCGACTTACTAGTGTAATTTTCTATGTTAAACTTTCTTCCTTCGTTTTATACTTATTGTTACTTTAGAGATTTTGTGCGTTAATTTGTTTGTTTAGTGTGAAGTTCTTAGGTATATGAATTCTAAGAGGCATTGAGATGAAGAGAATAAGTGAAGTTTAAATTCCAAGACCAAATGGAAGCGTTAAAGGAGCAAAATTCATCACTTTAGTATAGGAGGAGGAGCAGTAAAAACGAGAAAGTCACCACTTCTAGCCCTTCCTGAGCCCAAACTGTACAGATTTAGACTTGGTGGTTCAAGTGAAAAAGATGCAACTCTGAGTTAGCAAAATTTGAGAAGTAGAATAAGGAGATTTAGACTTACAAGGCGAAAGTTACAACTGTTTTACTAAAGTGTGTACAACAGATGCAGGAATTGTAAAATAGACTTGGGCCCTTACTCATTTAATTAAGTCAAATAAGGGCCCAATCTGTTTTTAAGCTCTATATAAGACTTCCTAAGTCTTAGAATTACATATGTTATATATTATTTCTAATTTTCGAAGAGAGCAAGAGGCAGAGGCAAGAGAAGAAGCTGGAGAAGTCAATTTCTTCAACCAACTGCTCATTCCATTTCTTTAATTAGGTTCTATCTTTTATTTTTGTTTTTAGGAATCATGTGTAATTCTAGTTTCGTTATTGTTCTTAGTTTAATTATCAGCTAAACATTTAGTACTTCAGTATCGCATAGTGGGTTAAGCCTTAATTTATTTACTTTAATGTTTTTCGAATTTGGGATAGTTTCAATTTAATTTAAGTTGGGTATTTTGTAATGACTATTATCGTATACTTGTTTACTGTTTTTAATTTGTCCAATTAGAAATAGGTATTAGTAATTATGCTATTCAATAGTGGTGGTGATCATCAGGAAGGGAGGGTGGGGTTGGGGGTTAGTGCAGTTTTTTAGAGCACTCTATATGAAATTTCGAATCTTAGGTGAGGTTTTAATATTCAATATTCTTGACCATAAATTATTAGTATTAGTATGGGAGTAAGTTGTTCTATTATTAGCTATAGATTTTCCCATTTAAAATTCCTTTTCTTTTAGGTGATGATATACTTTCCATTTTTATTAATATTACATCACATATGGCCATTACACTCAAAATATGGGATGATTATATTCTTAATATTATTAGCACTATCATGCTCATACATACGATGATTTGGTTATTCCATGTTTTATTATCAACATTCCGTAATTTTGTAACTATATTTAGGTTACTGCTCCTAGGAGCGACCTTTCCCTTATCCTCATTGATCTACTTATGGTTGTATATTGTATATTTTCTCCATCACCAAGTTTCAAGTAGATATCATTGGTAAACATACTTCTTCCTATGATGAGGCTTCCCCACCCTAAGAGGGTAAAACCCTTATTTTTTCCTGAAGAAACTCAGTATTTGCAAATTGTAGATGAGTCATATTAGATTTAATAGAAACTAGGTATTTTTTGGGGTGTTTTTCTTCCTTTTTATATAAGTAATAACACGTGCTATGAATGTGTTCTCTTTTATATATCTATCTGGGATGAAGGCCGATTGACTTTTACTCACTATACTATTCATAATAGGTGGCAACCTTTTGACAATAATTCTAGAAATAAATTTATATATAAAGTTAGAACTTATTTGTCTATAATGATGGTATTAGTACGTTTGGTAATTTTTGGTTTTAGTGATATAATAGTAATATTAATGTCAATGAGACTAGCCCATTATATCAAAAGTCATTTATAACCCTCATTATATCCAATGTAATATATTCCCAATAGGTTTTATAAAAAGAAATGTGTAATCACCATGGTCTTTCAACCTCCCATTGATGTCTCCCCATTTGTGATAAATTAATCTAGGTTGGAGATATCATTTTAGGTGTATTAGGATAGTCAATACTCGATTTTTAGTCATATTATTATATTTTCCTATTTCTTGTCTGATTTGAGGAATTATTAATTTTAGAGCATATTTGGTTTAATTTGTATGTTAATGTGAAGATTTAAAGATATATGGAAATTAATTAGATGCTAAATCAATTTCAAGAGATAAATGAAAGAAGATAAGGATGGAAATTTGAGATAAAGCAAAGAAAAGATAAAATAAGAAAAGAAAAGTTGTCAAATAAATCTGAATTTTAACAGCCACATCCACTAAAGTGATCATAACTTAAAATTAGATGTGAATTTGGAAGAATAGTCTGAATAAAAAGTGTATATCTTTTCGCCGCGGTCGGTTTTGATATAAAGAACGCATCAATCAGAGCAATATTGAAGACATTACGGCCAAAACAAGACAATATCCGTTTTTTCCTTCTCCTATATTTTAGGAGATGAATTTGATTTGGAAAAGAAGATCAATTGCTTGCCTCCTACTCCAAGAAATCCGAACTAGGGCTTCCAATACTCCTATAAATACACCCTTTATCTATTGTAAACATGTTCTTGCCTCCCACAATTAGTGCTTAAGTTTATTCATCATAAGAAGTCATTCAAGAGAGCAAGTAGAGAGTATGTATCTTTATTTTAGTTTACTTCTTTCTAGTATGAACTAATTTTCCCATAGCTTGGGTTTTGCATATGTATAATCTATGAATTAT
The DNA here is from genome assembly GCA_029959085.1 of Nemophila menziesii. Taxonomy (NCBI): domain Eukaryota; kingdom Viridiplantae; phylum Streptophyta; class Magnoliopsida; order Boraginales; family Hydrophyllaceae; genus Nemophila; species Nemophila menziesii. The sequence goes on along the minus strand of JARWIR010000072.1, from coordinate 1,579,414 downwards.
ATTTTATTCTATCTATGTTTCTTTGGGAGAACTATTTTAAATTGATTATAGCTTCTTAACCACATATTTGTTTTATGTGCTTTTATTTATTGTTTGTCTTAAATCTAATCAATTTAGGGTTGTGCTAATAGTAGTTAGATGGTCGCCCGGAAGGGGTGTCTAATTATTGAAACACCACATACACATGTAGTGTGCGTAAGTGATCTGAAAGGGTTTGCCTAACTAGATAGTCATTAGGGTTTGATTTAATCACCAATCACTATTTGCAGGCCAGTCTCATCTAAGAACCTAGTGGCGTAGGAGCACCTTAGTTAAGTCCCTTGGTGATTATGAGGTCGCCACCTTAGTCCACGCGAAGGGGGTAAGGAGGAATTTAGAATCCTGACTACTTATCTAAGAGCTATTATCACTCTTATTAACTAGTAGAAGAAATAGAATAATTAGTGCATACTCGCAAAACCTAAGCTACACTCTCTCATCTTATTTCTCTCGTATTTTATTTACTTATTTTTATTTTCTTTAGTTTAATCATTAATCTCATCCATCATATTTATTTACTTTTTTGTCTTTTAACTATTATCTGCTACTCTATTATGTTTACCCATTCCTATAACACACTAAGTCCCTGAGAACGAATCTGACTTATCATTAAAACTTGCTTATGACCTGTGATACTTGCAGTGAGTAACGTGTTTAGTCTAGGATGTTAGTGCATCATTTATCCATCTTTTATTATCATATTTTTATCACACCTTAGGCGACACAAAGTTTTTGGCACCGCTGCCGGGGATTTGTGTCTCGTTAGCATGTGGGTTATTTATATTTAGTAGTAGTAGATTTTAGTTAATTTTATTTGTCCAGTTTTACGCTTTTGGTTTTTTTTAGTCTCTTTAAGGTTTACAGTGTATGCTTGCGGAGCCCGAGAGGTGCTTCACAGCTTATAACAGACGCTTGAGAGAAGAGAGAGAACAGAGAAAAGCAATGACATTACCAATGGGAGAAGATCTTCCATTAGGGGATAATGAAAATATTATTAATTGGAATGACGAACAACGTCAAACCACCTGCCCCTCATGATCCGTCAATAGGTCCTCAACTACCACCAGGAGGAGGTAACAGAAACAATAAAAAACAAGAACAAGATCTCCCAGGATTAGGAGCACCGTTTCGAGTTCAACCTTTAGCTTATCGTCCTCCAGAGATCCAAAACATAAAGTTCAGGCCTGATCCGGGTATGCTTAGTCAATTTCAAAACTTTGGACTCTATAGTGGTGCAGCAATACAAGATCCGGTAAGAGTGATTCAGAAGTTCATGCAGATTTGTGATGCCTACGTTACTTCAGGCATTACACGCGAGCAACTATATTTTCACATGTTTTCGTTCTTTCTGACCGAAAAAGCTGGTGATTGGCTAGATAGACAACCACCCCATACACTTAATACTTGGGCAGAACATCAAGCTGCATTCTTTAACCGTTTTTATCCGAAGAGTATGAGACTCAAAGATCAGATGGAGCTTGCTAAGTTTCGCCAAGAGAATGAAGAGGAGGTAGGAGACGTATGAACAACGTTTCAACAGAAGTTAGCTAGATGTCCGCTTCATGGTTATACCCCATATTTAGAGCTAGCTATGTTTAATCAATGTATTAATGCCGAGAGTAGATTGAGGGTAGATAATCTTGGAAGAGGAGATTTTGTGTTCATGGATCCTATAGAAGCCGCCGAAGGTATGGAATGTATAACAGAGACAAATTGGAGTTGGCCACTTTCGCGAGCTCTGATTACAAATTCCAGAGGTACGCTGCGATTAGATGCATAGACTGCTAATTCAGCTCAATTAACGGCTTTAGAAAAAAAGTTAAAGAGATTAAAGTTGAGATACAAAGACAACAGAATTTAGCAGCAACAAATGTAGTGCAAGAAGCATAAGGTTGTCCACAGTGTGAGGTACCAAACCATACATGGGAAGAGTGCAAAGGAATCCAACATCTGTTTATTTCATAACCAACCGCGGAAATTACCAATTTGGTAACAGGAATCATCCGGGTATGTAGTATTCAAATCCACAAGGGGTCGCTAATCCAGGTAACTATCAACCTCATCCCTAGAATCACTCTTACTAACCTAGAGGTCAAGTCGCGTATCAGGGAAATCAGAATTATAATCGACCTTCTCCTCTACAACAACCTGCAAATGACGCTTATACCGATACATTAGCTCATAAGGCTTTACCACAACATCCTCAAGAGGGAGTTGTGGGTGATAATCAATTAAATAACTTCATGGATCTTATGACAACTAATATGAATACACAGAAGAGAAGTTGAGAGAAAAAGAAGCTTCAATTCAGATTTTAGGTACGCAAGTCGAGCAATTGAGTAAGGTTTCAACGAATATTGTGGAAGCGAAAGAATTGAATGCAATTGAAGGAGATGATGACAATGTTGGTTTCGAATCTTGTAAGGCTATTTGCCTTGAAATAGAAGAGAATAAGGAAGTACCGCATGCTACAAAAATTGCAGTGGAAGCTCCAGAAATTGAAGAGGAACCAACCAAGTCTAGCCCCAACGACTCTAACTTTTCTCAAGATTCTGATTCATTTGAGAGATATGAGTTTATTGACCTTCTGAGAGATATTCAAGAAGAGATTAGATCGGTTATTGAGTTACAAGCTACAAGAGCTAAAGAAAAATAGAAAGAAGCCTCAAAAGAGCTAAAAGATGAAGTTGCACCTGTTGTGCAAAAAGAGAAAGAAGAAGAGATGGTGGGCTTGCCACCAATTGATCAAAAAATGTCACCGCCTATTCCTAATACAAATCCAAAGGTTGACATTGGACTCAAGACATTTGTAGAGGCGTATACTCCTGAAAATATCAACGCCCAGATGCTTGAGATTGCGAAGAAAGGGCTTACACCGCAACAAGTTTTCACGCAAGTTGATCCAGAGAAAGAAGTGAGTGTAGTAGCCAGGAAAGAGACTGTGGCTCATACTGAGAGAGTCTCGAGAAGAGTTGAGAAAGAGTTACCATTAAACTCAAAGACCCAGGAAGCTTTAATCTTCCTATTGAAATCAATGGTATACTCAAGATGAAAGCTATGTGTGATGTGGGTTAAAGTGTGAATCTTATGCTGAAGTCCGTGTTCGACAGACTTGGACTTTAGGAGACAGAGAAAGCTCCCATAAAGTTACAATTTGCGGATAGCTCAGCTTCAAAGACATGGGGAACAGTGGAGGACGTTCATGTCCGAATAGGTAATATCACCATTCCTGATGACTTTGTTATTCTTGATTATGATGCAGAAAAGAAGGTTCCAATTATACTTGGAAGGCCTTTATTGGCCACCAGTCAAAGCATCATTAACTTCCAGGAGGGAACAGTCACCCTTCATGCTAAAAATGTTTCCGAGAGATTCCATGTCTAGGGTAAGAAACCAAGGAAGTTAGATCCCACAGTTCCTATCATCCACAGCCTTTCTTATCACAAAGTCCTAGAAGAAATACACGCAAAACCTATGGATACTGAGCCAAAGATTGAGTTTTGGGTCAGCCATGAAGTTGTATGGAAATCCCACAAACCATAGAATAGGCGAATAAGCCGCGAAGTCATAAAAACTCGTGGATGGGACCATTTGTAGTCACTAAAGTTGTTTGCGTTAAGGTGATAGAGTTCAGGCCCAAGGGGGCATTTAACTAAGGTTAGTAGACGTTCATAGCCTTGCTCGTTGCTGGGGAGGCTATATTCGCAAACCTTGATAGAGGTAACACGTCTAACTTGAAAGACGTTAAATAAAAGTGCTGGCTCGGAGACAATCCGCAATTTTTTTATGTTTTTATGCCTTTTATTTATGTTTTAGTTCAAGTTGTTTTAGTTGATATTGCATATTTGAGAAAGGCATTAGTGTTTTTGATGTTCAGGTACGTAAGAAATCGAGTTAGGGAGCAAAAGAAAAAAATTGAGAAAATTCTGACCCACACGCCGGCTAGCCGGTGAGATGACCGGTATGCCGGTGGGTCAAAACCATCACCACGGTTCCCAAACCAGGTTCATTGCCGAGACAGAGAAAAAAATTAAAATTAGAAAAGTCAGACCGGCTAGCTGGTCAGCCAAAAACCGTCCCGACGGTGTGCTAAATCAGGTACAATGCCGAGAGTTCTTGGCAAAACTTTGGGCGCGAAATCTCGACACAGTCAGGGACCGGTATGCTGGTGCGCGCCGCTGGAAAGAGAAAAAGAAAATTTTAAGGTTATAAAGAAGATGAGGTTAGTTCTATTACGATTTCTATATCTTTTAAGCCTCCTTTCTTCTCCAAACCTCTCCCAACTCCATTAAAGCTTCAACAAACCTTCACCAAACATCAAAACACTACCCAATCACTATAATTTCACATCCAATCCTTTCCCCACATCATTATAAAGAAGATTCAACCACCCATATCATATCAAAACACCTGGAATCCAAGAATCAAAAACCTAAATTTCCAAATTTCACCTAACAATTCTTAGATCCATACAAATCAAGCAAGAATTCATCATATCCATATAGAGAATCATCTTCATAACACCTTTCCTAACCCAAATAAAGCTTGTTCAACCTATAATCAAGAGTTTCAAATTTCAAGAGTGGTTAAAGCTTTGAGTTGGAGGTCAATTGAGATGACGAAAAAGAATAGAAACATTATCTACTGTTAGGTAGATAAAGAAAAATCAAAATAAGGTATTGGGTTCTATTGAGAAGAAATCAATTGAGAAAAGTTCAAGTTCCACTTTAAAGGGTAAAACAGTTCAAGAGAATAGAAGAAATCTAGTTGTGGTAAGTTCCAAAAGCAAAAAGGTTTCAACTTTCATAAGGAAGATACCACAACCTTTACAAATCGAGAGTCTTGTGCCCGATATTAATGAAGCTTCTAAGGCCTTGGTAGCTTCAGCAAAGAAACACTTAGCGAAACTTCCTTTGGCTTATGAGAGAGTATTTGCAAATGAAGTTGGAGAAGATGAATACAAGAAAATTCATAGAGGTAGGAGATAGATTGGGTTGGTATACGTTCATGTTGCGAAGATCAAATTTATGTAGAGAGTTAGTTTCCGATTTCTATTTAGGCCTCTTTAGCCGAGATAGTAATGGTTGTGATCCAGTTAGAGGCAAGTTAGTTCTTTTTATAGATGAAGGGATTCGAAACCACTTCCTGTTTAAGAAATTGGTTGGACTATGTAAGTATAGAGAAGCGGTGGAAAATATCAAGACTTTCGATTGGAATCTACTTTTTGAGCATGTATTAGATAAGGAGAAAATGCAATCACATAAGGGAGAATTAAATGCACATTGGCCTTACAAATATCTCCAAGCAGATACAAGAGTTTTGCACAATTTCCTTGCAGCATATGCCTTTGGAAACATAAGAACTTTGGATGTAACTAAGAAGAACGCAATCTTGTTGAATTGCATTTTAAGGGGAGAAGAAGTAGATGTGGCAGAGTTGATCTTTGAGGAGGTGATGCAATTTTTGATCTATCCTACTTCGTTATTTAATTTGAAATATCCTACTATGATCACGTGTCTTGTTCCAAAAGCAAATTTGATTTCGGGTGAAAAGAGAAACTAGTATATAAGATGATGAATAATATTGACAATAATTAGATCAATACTATTTTGAGAGGAGCGGGAGTTACGCAACTCACAAAAGATTAAGAGTGTCGCATTTGGTGAGAAAAGGTAGAGGAGCGATTGAATAAAATTGAAGCAGCTCATACTTTCTTGGCCGATGATATGGCACAAATCAAAGCTAATCAAGTTCCCATCACCACACTCCTGAAGTAGTTAAAGAAAGGTCCAGTTAATCCTATCTTGGATATCAATAATGCAGGCAATAGCCTTGTAAGAATGTTATCTTTCTTCCTTACCATTTCTACATATGCTTTATATGCTTATTTTAATTTCTTTTTAGAGTTTTTTTCAAGTCGTGGGGACACGCCTCATTTTTTAGTTAGGGGTGTGGGGATTCGTTGCCTCTCATCTGCGTTTTTATGTGATTTTTCTCTTTTTAGGTAGAAATTAAAAAATTTGATACATGGGCTTTAGAGGTAGAGTGTGTTTAATAGCTTAAAACCATAAGCTCAGTAAGTTCATTATAGAAAGTAGTATGTTTATGAGTTGCTTTATTTTGTATGCTTTGAGTATTTGCAGGAAACACACATTGATAGTAAAGAAAAAATTAGTTAGCAATGCGATAGAAAATATGTTCGATCTCAAGGAGCCATGAGTGGTGTGTAGGCCGTGAGATCCAAGCTAGTTGATAAACCCATTTGATGAACGTGCTAAAAGGTAAGAGAATGACGAAATCGCATACTTTAGAAATTGATTAAGGCGGTTGTTTCATAAGCCCCTTGTCGCCTTTTAGCTTGCTGTCCATTTATTATTTTTATATCACTCTCAGCCCCTTCTAGCCTTTCTAAAGCATTTTTATTAGCCTCATTATAATCCATAACCCTTTAGATTATAGGACTTTTCCGTATGACCCACACTCGAATCGCGATGCCTAGACAATTGTTTTAGAGCTTGAGTTTGGGGTGGTGGGTCCACCATTATGGGAATTATTATTGGGTTGGAATTTTTGAGGATTCACATGTTTACTATATTGTAACCCTTTGCCGGGGTAAGAGAAAATGGAAAAACCTATGAAAAGCATGAAAAGAAAGGAAAATATGAAAAAGAAATAGCATGATATCAAAAATAGATTCATAGCTATACAAAATAAAAAAATTGATATGAAAAGAATATAAATATTTGGACCGGAAAAGTGGAATTTTTACGTGAAAATCTTTATGCTTTGTTGGGTTATTGGGGGTGCTACTTTATGCATCAAGAAAATCATTGGGTTGAATAAGAACATTTTATGAGAGTAACTCAAGCTCTAGGGCGATTTGTTGATGGCTAGTGAGGAGAGGGCCAAAAGCTCACTCTAAATTATCCAAATATACTTATCATGCCGTCCCTAAGCCAACATTACAACATTAAAGACCTTATGATTCTTTGCTATGTGATTTAGAAGTGATTGAGCCAATAGGGAGTAGTTAAACAGATGCTTGGATACTAGTGAAGTTCGATGAACAATTTATAGCATCCTAGGTAAACTGGGTAAAGAACCTCTCCTTCTTACATTGCGAAGCTAATCTAATCTTAAATTCAAGTCGTGTTGATTGTGGATATGACAAGTGTGCAGGTAATCTAGTTTTTAAATATTATTAAATGAAATTTTCTGAGTAGTTGTTTTGAGTCTATTCTATAGATTCTGCTATCTTCTTTCCAACTGTGCTTAATTGACTTAGGTGTGTATTTAGAGACTTCCCTTTGTTTTTATCTTTATTGTATTGGGATGATACAACTTTGAGTTGGGGGTCTTAATGTCTCCCTATTTTGATAAACTAATCTAGGTTGGAGACATCATTTTAGGTGTATTAGGATAGTCAATACTCGATTTTTAGTCGTATTATTATATTTTCCTATTTCTTGTCTTGATTTGAGAAATTATAATTTTTAGAGCATATTTGGTTTAATTTGTATGTTAATGTGAAGATTTAAAGATATATGGAAATTAATTAGATGCCAAATTAATTCCAAGACATAAAGGAAAGAAGATAAGTATGGAAATTGGAGATAAAGGAAGGAAAAGATAAAATAGGAAAAGAAGAGTTGCCAAATAAATCTGAATTTCAGCAGCCATGTCCACTAGAGTAATCATAACTTAAAATCGGCTTGGAATTTGGAAGAATGGTCTGAATCAAAAGTGTATATCTTTTCGACACGATCAATTTAGATATAATGAAAGCATCGATCGGAGCAATATTGACGAAGTTACATCCAAAACAAGACATCAACAGTTTTTCCCTTCTCCTATATTTTAGGAGACGAATTTGATTTGGAAAAAAAGTCCAATTGCTTGCCTCCTACTCCAAGAATTTCGAATTAGGGCTTTCTTTACTCCTATAAATACACCCTTTAACTATTGTAAACATGTCCTTGCCTCCCACAATTAGTCCTTAAGTTTATTCATCATTAGAAGTCATTCAAGATAGCAAGTTGAGAGTATGTATCTTTCTTTTAGTTTATTTCTTTCTAGTATAAACTAATTTCCCAATAGCTTGGGTTTTGCATATGTATAATCTATGAATTCTATTTTCTTCTATCTATGTTTCTTTGGGAGAGCTATTTTAAATTGATTCTAGCTTCTTAACCATATATTTTTGTATGTGCTTTGAGTTATAGTCTGTCTTAAACCTGATCAATTTCGGAATTTGCTAATAGTAGTTAGATTGTCGCCCGGAAGGGGTGTCTAATTATTGAAACACCACATAAAATTCTAGTGTGCAGTAGTGATTTGGAAGGGCTTGCCTAACTATATAGTCATTTGGGTTTGATTTAACCACCAATCATTATTTGCAGGCCAGACTCATCTAAGAACCTAGTGGCGTATGAGCACCTTAGTTAAGTCCCCTGGTAATTGTGAGGTCGCCACCTTAGTCCATCACGAAGGGGGTAAGGGGAAATTTAGAATCCTGACTACTTATCTAAGAGTTATTATCACCCTTATTAACTAGTAGAAGAAATAGAAAAATTAATGCATGCTCGCAAAACCTGAGATACATTCTCTCATCTTATTTATCTCGTATTTTATTTACTTGTTTTTATTTTATTTAGTTACTTTTCTATCTTTTAACTATTATCTGCTACTCTATTTTGTTTACCCATTCGTATAACACACTAAGTCCATTAGAACGAATCTGACTTATCATTAAAACTTGCTTACGACATGTGATACTTGCAGTGAGTAACGTGTTTAGTCTAGGGTGTTATTGCATAGTTTTTCCATCTTTTATTATCATGTTTCTATCACACCTTAGGTGACACCACCTATGAATAAAAAAAATAGACATGTGTAGCCATCGGGGCTTGGGTCTTTGTTTTCCCCTAATTCCGATGCTATTTTTTTAATTTCTTTTTCATTAGTAGTTTTATTTAACTCTTCATTCATATGTATTGTGATTGTAGGTTTAACTAGCTAAAGTATATTACTTTAGTCTCTTGTACCTGCGTATTTAAAAAGACATTGGTAAAAAGAATAGAATAGGAAAAAGGGGAAATATGCAGCAAGAATGTGAAGTTGTACTTTCACAAAGAAATGAGTAAGTTAACCTAACAATAGGTCTAGTCTCCCTACAAGTAGTAATCGATATGTTCGTGCTAGAGCATGAATGCATCCAAGGTGGAATTTGTCAACTTTATGAAAGTATGGAATATAAATAGATGATTATGATCGAGTCGGTTAACTCAACCATCGGATATGAGAAACTTATCAAGGACGCCTCATTATTGTGCCTATCAATAAGGTATATTAGTGGATCGACGATGATGCCAAAAATAAACCTTGACACGTATCAACAAGAAAAGTAAACAATGCTTGCATAAAGAACAAAAATTCTACTAAATCTTGAGGAAAGAAAAATTCTAGAATTTAAAGGAGTATTTGATAGGGAGAAATGCATCCCTATTTTGGGTCAACGCGACTACATAGGACCAAGGAGGAACAAAAACATGATATCCACGACAAGGACAAACGTCGTACCTCTAGGCCTCGGTATGGAAAGGATTGTAAAAAGTCAATGATCCCCACGATCCTACCAAAGCCCACCTCATCAACGTGGCCTATCACAAGAAAAAGTGAGCTATAGGACATTTTAGAGACTTTTAAAATATCGTGGTGGTAGTGGTTGCCTTTGATAAAACTGCACAAGATTACCGGTTTTCGATATAAATAGGGGTATCAGAGAAATAAAGAGGGCCAACTTATGTATTCACAAGGCAAATTAATGTAAAATTATTTTTGCAATAAAGATCTTAATATTACGAATATATTATTTTAATGGTGGATGTCCAAAGGCCAAAGGTCTTTCCTATTTATTCCTTGTGGAATGTGAAGGGTCTTATATTATCCTATAAATATAGGATCATTTCTTTGTAATATGATTCGTTGATGTTGTGAATACAAGAAGCAAATTCTCTCTATATTTATCTACTTCTTTCTTTAGTTTATAACACGTTATCAGCACGAATAAGTCTCTTTCTCCAAATAGTAATAGGATAGCCTAGAAGGTAAAATCATTCGTCAGCAAAGTAGATTGCTAGTGTTCGAATCACGGATTGGTAGATTTAATTTTATGTCTAATTCTTTTATTAATCATTTGTAATTTTCATTTTATTCTTATTGTGTTGAATTTGGTATTTGTGATTTCTCTTTGGAGCTTATGTATTTCGATGGCCGGAAGCCTCAATGTAATTTTTTTAAGGCCTGAAGCCTATATGTATTTTTAGAAGGTTTGAAGCTAATATTAAATTTTAAAGGGTTCGAACCCTTGATAAAATTTAAAATCTCGAAACTAAGATTAATGTTGTAGACTCGAAGACTCAATTTCGATCTGAAAGCCCGAAACTAAATTAATGTTGTACACTCAAAAGTCTCAATTTCGATTAATAATAAAAAATAAAATCAGTAAAACATTGAGTAACATGAGATATTTGAACTTGAGACCTTAACTAGTAAAGTATTTGCGTATAACCACTAGGATATATATTTATTTGTTTAATATTGGTAATATTTGAATAATATACTCTACGTTTCTACGTTTTGTTATATATTATTCATATTCTACAATTTATAGGCCCGAAGCCTACTTAGAAATTTATATTTATCGGGAGTGTATACCAAATTTTATAGGCCCGAAGCCAACAAAGAATTTATATGCCAAAAGTATATAACAAAATTTATAGGCCGAAAACCTATCACAAATTTTATATGCCAGAAAAATAAAATAAATCTCATAGGCTTGAAACCTTGAATACAATCTATATACATGAAGCATAAGAGAAAATATTTTAAAGGCTTGAAGCCTAGATCAAACTTTAAAGGCTAGAAGCCTATATCAATTTTTTTTTTAAATTACACGAAAGAATTAAGGAATAAAGTGTAATTGCTAATATAAATTTAAATGACTATTTTTCATAAATTTCCTTAATATTGAAAAATAAATTAAGAAATAAATCAAGAAATAAACTAGACATCCATGAAGGGTGCCATGAAATTATATGTCTGAACGAAATTATTTCTTTCAAGAAAAGATTACTACAAACTTTATATGCTAGAAGCATAAAACAAATTTTATAGGCTCGAATCCTAAAAACAAAATCTCATATCCCAGAAGTATAAAATTAATCCTATTGACCTGAAGCAAAAATTGTTATAGGCCTGATGACTAAACACAAAAAAAATGCCTGAAGCATAATATTACTATTTAGGTCCAAATCTTAAATGAAAATATTTACGCCTGAAGCATAAATTAAGTATTTTTTACATGAAAGTTGTAACAAATCTCAATAGACCAGAAGTCTATTTAATGGATCGAGCATTAAAGAAAAAAAGTAGGTGTGAAGCAAAAATAAAATTATGATGAATAACTCATATGGGTTTCATGAATATTTAAGAATGGTATTTTTTTCCAAATAAAAGGAATATAGACTATCTTTTAAAAGACTTGATAATGAAATTATTCCAAGTTTATGAACCCGGAGTTCGTTGATTACACATTAATAGAGATACTTTTCATGAACCCGAGATTTGTTCATATATATAATTCTTGAAGCAATATTATGAACCGGAAGTTCGTTAACAAAATGATTTTATTCATGAAAATGACATAAAATTAGGGAGAGATAAGTTGAACTAAATAATTTTATGAAGTGCAAAGTTTGCATGATAAGGGGTTCGAACCTACACACTTCCTTGTAAATGTTTATAGTCTTACCATTTGGACAATCTAGAAATTTGTTAGTCAATTGGACAAAAATAAATGTTAGTTCAGTTTCAGGTACTATTAAATTAAATGAGGATTTCAAATGGGCAAATGTAATATTACCGGGTAGAACATATATACGTCTCCTTGTATCAAAATCACGCATATACTCCTGAAGTAGCTTTAACATGAATAAAGGTTTTACAAAATAATATGAGATTGTTTGTCTCGTAAGCAAGCAAAATAATGAATTATTGATATAATCATAATTTGTGTTCCATTTACATAATACTATTCCCTGAAGTGATTAGAATTACAGTCCCTAAACGAATGCAATAAATTTCAAATGTGTATCAAAATAAACATTGTGGTGACAAAATTTGATAGAATAAAATCACATTCTCTAGATCAAACCCATTCCATGTAGTGGATGAAAGTGCATTCCTTGTAACGATTGTTAAATTATTCAATCTCTTTGAAAATGGATATGTAAGCAAACTGGTAGGGTTAAATATGATTAAATATTGTATTCTCTGGCTAAAATTATTCATTATAGTGAATAAAACTGTATTTCCTGAAGAAAATTATAGGTCTTCTAGTGTGTATTGGAATCAGCGTGGTGGTGATCATAACTCCACCTAAGTTGAAAATCATGATAGTGTTTCAGAGTTTGCTTTGCTGGTATGTTTTTGTAAAGTATATATGACTTTTATGTAAACATATATGATTGTTTTTACTAATGAGGTGATGAACAAGATTTACCGTGAAAAAAAGATTAGAAGCAAAGCAAAGCGAAAAAAAGAGGAGGTTAATTAAATCATGAGAATACAAAGGAAAAATGGAATATCTTTGCTATACTTCCAAAATTCAAGGTTACATAACTATTCTTTGAAATAGACATTATTGTAGTTAGAAGTCTTTTGAAAAAGGATATATTAAGACCTTTTACACATTTCACGTCATGAAAATACTCCTGAAGTAGTATTATCGTAATTAGAGTTTTATCCAAATATTAAGTTTTAACATTATATTCTCTTGTAAACTATAACATTTCATTCCTCGAAGTGAATGGAGTTGTATTCCTTGAAGTGAATGTAACCGCTTTCATAATCTAAATAAATAAATGTATGGATGACAAAACAAGTGGGTTAGTGTTGTATTCCTTGACTAGAAATTATTCTCTGAAGATAATATGATCACATTCTCTGAAGCAAATTCATCATTTCCAGCTTATATAACATTGACCCGGTAATGGAAATAATTGAGTGACTTAAATACTGTTTTTTCGTAGCTAAAAATCATTCATTGAAGTGAATGGAAGTGCGTTTCTGGAAGAAAATGCAATGTTTTTCAATGTGTCTGGAATTGACATCTTGGTGACCCAAACTCTTGACGAGGTTAAGGTAAGAAAAAAAATCCTTACCACCAGAAGTGGAATAAATAAGGATTATCCTGAAAGTAAAAGGTCGATAAGCCATCATGAAATGATAAGCATGATTATTATCGATAAAGTGGAACTATATAGTGTTCGTGTACTCGTGGAATACCAAGACATTTAGTTGATCTAATTAAAAGTTTTTGGATGCCCAAAAGTTATGTTACCTTGTGGTACAAAATTGGCAAACTATGTTAAAAGTACCTCCCGACGAAATTTACTAAATTTAAAGGATAATATCCAAAATTACTATTTTGTATAAGCCACAAGTGTCCGTAACAATGTATATCTTTTGCATTATTTACTAAAAGTTAAACCAGAAGTGTGTATGAAAATAAAATTTGTTATTTCTTTGGGTTTATATATATACAGATTCAAGCAGTTGAAACGCTCACTGTGCAAAAGAAAAGATGTCATAATCCAAAGAACTTTGTATTGTTAAATGACTGATTTGGTCAATAGTAATGATATGTCGAATAATAGATTATTCACTTGGTCTCTACTTAAAAGAATCAAAAGATTCATTTTACCAAGTGACTACCCCTTTATTAGGGGGGGAGAGATAAGTCAACCTGAAGTTGCGTGACGCATGGTGGAATACAATTTATTATATCATTTATATCCACAAACTAAAGAATAGGAACTTGATGTTAAAAGGAATATTTATGTGCAAAGTATTGCAAATAATATACCTAATACAATCGCAAGTAGAATATTTCAAAATCCCAAAATATGTTGTAAACGCTCCAACATAGGTTATTGTTCCATATTAGACACATAACAAATATTCTAGCAAATGTATCAAATCAACGCATGAAGAGTGGTAAACCTTAATGCATCTAACCAACACATAAAGTTTGATAGATTTGTAATGTATATAACCAATGCATGAAGCGTGGTAAAACTGTCGGATCAAAGAATACCATGCCCCAAAGAAGAAATCTCATGAGTAAATGATTAAATGGTAAAAATTGTGGAATGTGTACTCCACGTGATACGACAAGAATTATTAAGCCAACTAATGTTGTCACATGCATTTCGCTTAAAGAATGTAATGGTCATGAAAGGACCGGTACCTAAATACGAGAAAGTTTATGTAGATTATTAGTCTACTGAAAATATCTAAAACTGTTAGAATAGTTTATGGGATTAATATATTTTCATTTAATATATCGCTTGAAATAAATAATAAGGATCCTAAACCAAAAAGTGGTGAAATATGTTTACGACAATAGAAAGTGTAATAGTGAATTTTGAAATAAAAAAACACTACTTGTATCACGAAGGTTCCTGCAAAAACCTAGATTTAACTATGGGAAGACATCCTCATTCTTATGTTATTGATACAGTGTAGTGATTTTCAGATGGATATTAAAGTTTTTGATAAAAAAAATAGGTGATAGAAGCATGAAATGTGCCCAAACAAGAAAGGTGTTTGAAAGCACAACAAGTGCCTGAAGCACGGTAGGTACTTGAAGTACTTAGAGCGTTTAAATATGAAATTATTGAATATTGAGAAGTTCCTGAAATATAAAAGTTCCTGGAGTATAAAAGTTCTCGAAGAACATAATTTATTTAAATCACAAGAGGAAAGTGTATGAATTATGAAAGGATACTCGGTAATTGTTGTCATAATGAACAGGATGTGGTATTTGCGTATTGTACTCTTTTTCCTTCACTAAGGTTTTTTCCCACTGGGTTTTTCCTAGTAAGGTTTTAACGAGGCATGCAAATATTCATTGTCGAAGGAAGTATAAACTCTTTTATTGATCAAGAAAATGATATTACTATCACTAAATACCCTCAAGTAAAAATCCAGAAGATTAACTAATTAAAGTTTCATTCACGACAACATCAGGTACAAGTCCGCAGGTATCTAATATATTTAGAAATATGTTATGTCGTAATGAGGGGGAGAATATATTGAATTCTGCATTTTTTTCCTTCACCATGGTTTTTTCCCATTGGGTTTTCCTGGTGAGGTTTTAACAAAACAAACTGAATACGTGTCATAACCCCTAAGGATTAGTGTACTCTTTTCCCTTCATCAAGTTTTGTCCCGCTGGGTTTTCTTGATAAGGTTTTAATGAGGCATATCCTTCAGTGAATATCCAAGAGGGAGTGGTATGAAATATTTATTAAGTGGATTATTTAACATACCAAAAGGAATTGTGGTTTATCTCCAACAAGAATATACTGATGATATTTTATGAGGATATTACACATAATTATAATGACTACATCAAATGAGACAGAACAAAACATATTTTACCAAAGTCTCCTACGCACACGAGCTACAAAAGAATGTGGATATTGACACTCGACAGATACAATCACGGGGAGCGTAAACAAGACTATACTCTTTTCCCTTCGTTTAAGTTTTGTCCCAATGGGTTTTCTTGACAAGGTTTTAACAAGGCAGCGCTTCAAGATGATTAGTTCAATCTGTATGTACTCTTTTCCCTTCGACCAAGTTTTTATCCCACAGGGTTTTTCTTGGCAAGGTTTTAACGAGAAATATTTTCTAATGGATGGACATCCAAGGGGGGTTATTATGAATATGTTATTTTAATGGTGGATGTCCAAAGGCCAAAGGTCTTTCCTATTTATTCCTCGTAAATGTGGAATGTGAAGGGTCTTAGATTACCCTATAAATATAGGATCATTTCTTTGTAATATGATTAGTTGATGTTGTGAATACAAGAAGCAAATTCTCTCTATATTTATCTTCTTCCTTCTTTAGTTTATAACACTTAAATCTTTTTGCATTTTATCCTATCAATCACAACTATTTTTCATTATATTCAATAAATTTAGTCCATATTTTACATATGGTAGATTCTATGTTATTATATGTCATGCTGAGGTCAACTGGTTATCTCATCTTGATAGGATTAGTAGTCTGGCATGTGATACATATCACGAAAATATGATATTAGGGACATATGCTCGGATTAGACATTCAATATATGTTCTGACCAAGAAAAATGTCCCATCAAGGCCCATCACAAAACAAAGGGCAAGATAAGGAGAGAGTATTTGGTACAATAACTTTATGTCACATCAATAAAGTGTGGGTATATCTTTTTATAAAATTTGTCACATCACATGTATATCCTTTCATAAAATCTCATTATATTAATCATATCCTAATATCCTTTCATAAAAATTTATCTAACAAAAATAAATATTATTGTACCAAATAATTTTCCCAAGATAAGGCGCTAGTCAAATTCCTCTACAAGTAGTAATATGCCTAAATCTACATGTACCTAGTTCATTATCACGTGTCTTATTTTTACTCATTAGATCTCTTAGTCATATGCACATTATTTGTATCTCTCAATGCTATGTGATTTATATATAATCAATGGACTCATTCCCATGATCATAGTTATGACTTGATAACTAGAGTGGCATTGGAAGCACGTGTCCCTCTTGACCTTTAGTTATGGTTTTGAAAGTACAAAGAGTAGGTTTCCTAGCCGATCATTCCCTACCATTCTAGACATTACACTCAAGCCACGGGTAAAAGAGCTTTTGGGGTCTAACACTACTAGTATTTTATAAACTAGGGCCCCAATTGGATCCAAACCAATCCAATTGAAAACCAACTAAAAAAAATACATAAAACCCACCCACCTCCCCCCCCCTCTTTCTGGACAGAAAACCTAATCCCCCTCCCCCTCACCTTTCATTCTCGACCAAAACCCTCTCCCCCTCACCCATTCCCGCCGCTGCTTCGAACAACCACCACCATCGAAGCCAGCTTCTGCAACCACGACGGCGCCACCACCACCTTCTTCTCTTCTCCAGCCCCACCACCTTGCTGCTCCTTCTCCAGCATCGCCTCTGTATTGGTCGCGCCCCACCACCATCTCGAGATCCACCACCACCATTGCCTTTCTCGACGGGAAAAGGAACAGCTGCACCAGATCTGCGTCAACCTGCTGCCGTCGAGATCCATAGCTGCTGTGTCAACCTGCTGCCGTCGAGATACAAGCCACCACTGCTGCCGTCGAGATCCATAGTTGCTGCTGTGATTTCGAGCACCACCAAGAGGAGCCACCAACACCAAGCCTTCGCCGCCCCCTCGAGGTCCACCAACACCACCACCAAGCCCTAGCCGCCAGTTCGAGGTCCACCACCACCATCGTCGAGGACCACCCTCGCCGCCCCCTTCCTGTGTTTTTACACCACCAGCAAACCCCCACCAGCAACACCCCCCCACCAGCAACACCCCACCCACCAGCAACCCCTACCACCACCTGCTGGTCTTCACTCCGATCCCCACCACCACCACCCTCATTCTCTTCACTCCGAGGCCCACCACCAACTACAGATCGAGATCCCCACGAAGCCACACCCATCAGATCTGTGTTTTTTTTTTCAGGGGTGGCTTTTGGCAGAATCAGAAAATCAGGGGGTATATACCCCTTGTTTTGATATTTTAGGGGGTAATTAGAGGATATTAAGGGGTGAAGAGGTTATTTGGGGGGCAAACATGGTATTTTAGGGGGTAATTTGGTGGTTTAGAGGGGTTAAGGTGGTAATTTTAGGGGGTAATGTGATATTTGGACAATATGGACAATATGGATTGAAGGACTTAACTAAAAAAATGGAATTAACTTAAAAAATGGTGGGCGTGTACCCCCTAAAAAATAAAAAAGAGGGATCTACCCCCCAAAAAATCAAAAAACCGCGGGTGCGAACCCCCTAAAACGTGACCCTAACCAGCCAAAAAATCTAGTTAGGCCCTTAAAAAACATAAGATCTAACTAGGCCCTTAAAATTCTCTTTTTTGAATTTTAGGCCTCAAAAGGTATATTCCTCCTCAAGCCACTCACTCATGCTAGTTGTGGAGATCTAAGGTTGGTGACATAAATAATTTATTTGGCATATAATCTTCTATCTCCCCTTTTAAAGGTGAGGTGTTGATATTTTTTTTGAGTAGCTTTATCCATGGTTTTGTCCTGCTAATTTTTTTGCCTTGCCTATAACTTTCTTATTCCGAGCTATTCTCTAAAGAGAACGTTTTGTTATACCTTGTGATAAAGGGATCTTGTCTTCTTTTTTATGTAATGAGACTCGAATAATATTGAATTAGCTACAATATTGACCATACTCTCTTATTTATAAGAGTTTGAGAGTATATGCGCCTAGTGCCTATAATCCTAGGCCCGAGCCACAACTCAAAGCCTTCATTTTTACTTTGTTATTGTCACAATTATTAACCGTTTTAAACCCAATAAATGATGAAAAATCTCATCATTTTATCATGATTACATAACTTTTTACTGGATTTAGAATTCTATATTTAGAAATTTGATTATCAATTAAGGTCTAAATAGGAAATAGGGTATTAACTTGCCAGTGGTGATATGTACTTCTTTATTAATGAGATTGGTTATAACCTATTTCATACCAATTGAGTAATCGTCTTACTAACTTTTTTTAACTAAAATTCAAGTATAAAGGAATTGTTTTCTTTAACTAGTGATTTTTTATGTATAAATTTTGGTGTTCTTAGTTTCGGTTTCCTTTTATAATTATCTCTAATAATTTGACTTGATAAGTAATTTGGTCAAATATTTTAAGAAGTTTATTCATCTTATTTATGTCCCATAAATAAGAATAACTGAGTAAATAATGATTTTCTACAGATAGATTAGAGTAATGATATGTGTCACACATTTTCATGTCACTTTTTATCACCATTTCATGTATATGCTTTGATTTTCATAAATAAAATATAGAGAATAAAATTAATTATGATAGAAATATCAAATCATTAGGTCAATTATAAACCTATGAGGTGATAAAAGTATGATAGAAAGGGTTACAACAATCATTACCATATAAATTATTACCTAATTGGTGTGTCATGATTACATTTGGGGTAATCCAAATATGTACCCATTAAAAATTAAACTTATTGGGATATATAGTGTATTATTAAAATAAATCCTGACATGCAATATTACTACTGCTCCCCTAGTGATTTTTTAATCCCAAAATATTGAATTCAGGATTACAAACACGACTACAATAAATAATTAATCAAATAATTATTTATTCATTACATTTGGTATTTGGTAATGTATAAAACATTATCGTATGGGAAAATTCTTCCATCCAATATTGTATGAGGCTTTCGACACCAACAAAAAAAGAAAGAAACTTGAGAGATAATCAATTCAAAAGAGAGAAGTGAAATGGAGAAAGAGAGAGGTGATGCAAGAAAAAATGATCAACGGAAAAGGAAAGGAAAGATGGTTGAAAATGAAATCGGGAATGCAAAAAAAATGGATCCACACTATAAGTTCCCACGATGTGACTGGTGGGTCCTTGTGTGTTATAAAATAATGCAATGAAATAGAGAAACACTTAACTGCAAGTGTACAGTTGTCTCAAGTAATATATGTGATAAAAGATTCGTTCGCAGGGACAAAATAGGTTGACTCTAATGCTTATCAAATAGTGGATACTTGCAAATAAGAACAGATAATTGATATATTGTTTGTTTGGTTTTCTATTACTAAAATACTAAATAACTTAAACTAAAATAAATGTAATGCAAATACTAAGCTAGACGCAAGAAAAGTAAAATGAGTAGACGCGAGAGAGAGAGAGAGAGAGAGAGAGAGAGAGAGAGAGAGAGAGAGAGAGAGAGAGAGAGAGAGAGAGAGAGAGAGAGAGAGAGAGAGAGAGAGAGAGAGAGAGTACTTGAGTAACGCTAGGGTTTCACCTAAATCTCTTTAATTAATGTCTTGTTTAAGGGACGAATTGGTCATTAATAATAGCTGGGATTCGATATACTCCTTACTCCCGTCAGGGTGGACTAAGGAGCTATTCTAGGGTGTTACAAACACCGTCAGGGTGATTATAATCCAGCTTCGAATGGTTAAGTATTCTACCCAATTGGTTAAAGGATTAACTAAGTCCGTCATGATCAATAATCTATATCCTACATTTATTACCTAGTTCTGTAACTAAACCCCCCGTCAAGGTGATCATTACGCCACTATTTGAACTTGAGGATTAGGATTCAATGGTGGAATTGGAGGAATAGCGCCTGGAGCCAAAGGTTGGCCATTTGCGCCTAGTTAACCTGGTTGATTATTTTGTTGATCTTGAAGATTTATCTCTTCCATTCTGTTAATTAATTTTTCTGCCTCTAAAGCTTCTTGTTCTCTTCTTCTCTTGTTAGCAAGTCTGATCAACGATTCTGGATTACTAAGGATCAGAGGTGTTGGCTCTAGATCCTTGAATAGCCTTCTTCGCATACACCAAACCTAAAAACCTGAAAAAGCTAACAAACAAAAAGCGTAAAACTGATAAAATAAAATAAATGCACTATCACTAAAGGATAAACACCGTGGTCACACGCTACCGTCCCCGGCAGCGGCGCCAAAAACTTGGTGGTCCTTTGTGTGTTCTAAATAAATGCAAATAATAATCGAACCACAACCGCAAGTGTACGGTTGTCCCAAGTAGTATAACTAATAAAACAAATTCGTTCCAAGGACGGGATGGTTGACTACAATGCTTATCTATTAATGATTGATGGACTTATGAAAGCAAATAAAAGTAATATGTTTGTTTGGTTTTTGTTATTAAAGCTACTGAATGAAAAACAAATTATAAATGCAAGTAAAAGTTAAGACGCAAGTAAAATGATGTAAAACGCAATATGAGAAGTAGCACTTGAGAACGCAAGGATCCTCCCAATCTTATTTCCTAACTTATGTTGTTTAAGGGCTAAATTGGTCAATTACAATGGTCGGGATTCTAAATTCCTTATACCCCCGTCAGGGTGGACTATAAGGCGATCCTAGAGTGTCACTAGTCCCGTCAGTGTAAATATGATCCACCGTTGGATGTTTAAGTTTTATTACCTCACTGGCCCTAGGATTAGCTAAGTTCGTCAGAATCAATAGCTTCTATCCTAGATTGAATAAATGGTTCTGTATCTAAACCCTCCGTCAGGATGATCCAATCGCCACTAATTGGAATAGCCTAAATACTAACACCTGTTCCTAGTTCATGACGCTAAAAACAGTAAATATTCTCAATTTATCGAAAAGAGTAAAAGACACAATCTAGTTTAATTTAACAGAAACCCAAATTCAACATTCGTTATTTAATACGATTGGGATTCACCCATTAATTGTTCTCAAGCACTATGAAAAGCTTAGCTCATATTAAAAAGAAAAACTAAATTAAATGTAAAGGAATTCATATTGATTACAAAATTAAAAGATAAAAGAACCTAATTTCCGGAATAGGAATGACTACGAACGGAGATATAGACCCTCTCCAGCTCTTGTAGCTTCTTCTTTCTTCCTTCTGTTGCTTCTCTCTGGTGTTTTAATCTTGCAGAATGTGAATTGTATTGAAAATAGAAGTCAAAGGTTGGTTTTATAGGTGGAAAAACGGATTAGGGCTTGGACCTAAAAATAAAACACTAATTAAATGTCCAAGCCCAAATTCTAAGCCCAAAATCCAGTAACTGCTGATACACCTTCACTAAAACAGCTTTTCCCGATGCGTTATGACTCCGATTGACCTCATTCCAGTTGTTAAAGTTCCGTAACTCGATAAGGAATGTTTTCTCTTCAAAGGTCAGCGGCTAAATCATCGCTTAAGCACCTCGAAATCAGCCATCTATGGCCTGGAAAATGGATTTTCAACTCTAAAAATAATATCTTCAAGTCTTGATTCTATCTCTTGATCTTTGACTTTCTCCTTGGATTCCTCTTCTAGCTAACATCTAAAACCTGTAAACTTTACACTAAAAATACCAATATTACGCGCAAAAGCTTAATAAATTAAAAATGCTAGAAATAAAAGAGGAAAATCATATTATTGCATATTTAGTCCAAAAGTCTATCAAATTGATTAAATAAACAGCAAAAATGATGTCTCCTAAGGGTCGAAAATAAGAACAATTAGGGAGACATCAAGACCCCCAACTCAAACCTTTGTTGTCCCGACAAAGCAAAACAAAACAAAACAAGGGGTAGAAGTAAACGCAAGAACAAATAGAAGCTAGCAAATACACCTAAAGCAATTCTTAAGATAAATCTCATATAGCAAAACTTTAAGAACTAACATATACATACACTAATCATGCAACATCAAATATAAATAATCTCAATCATAAAATTAAAGTCGCAATGCTTGAAGGTTACACTTGTACTCATCTATGTATGATGGCTATAGGGTGGTCATTAATCCTACCTCGCTTTGAACGCTCTACCTAGTATATTCCCTATCAACAGAATTATAAATTCACTATGTACTTAAGAATCACGAGGTCTTTATGGTTTTAATAATGGCTTAAGGACGGTATGGATGTATATTTGGTAAATTTGAAGTGAGCTTTTGGCTCTCTCCTCACTTACCATCAACAATGCCCTCGAGCCTGAGTTTACGCTCAAAAATGTTCTCACTCACCCATTTGACGCGCTAATGTTGCATCCCCAATGTAAACCCAAATAAAACTAAGATGATTTCCAAAAATATTCCACTTTGCCGATTTATTTATTCTTTCTTTTTATTTTCTTTTTCATTTCTTTTCTTCTTTTTTTTTGTACAAGATACCCATGACCATCATTTTGATGTGAAAAGTCATGTCTCTTATATATATATTTTTTTTCTTTTTCTCTTTTTTTTTTCTTTTCATTACTCGGCAAAGGGTTACAAATAATAATATCATCTACATTTTTGTGCCCCCAATACAAACACATATGATCCCTTCCCAATGTAAATTCCCAAATGTGGACCCTCCACCCCAAACTCAAGCTCGAGACAAGTCTCAGGGTTGTGATTCAAGTGCGGGTCATTTGGTCATGCCTAATAATCTAAAGGGTAATGGGCTTATATCGTGGCTACAAAAGAAAAGGCTTAAGGCTCAAACTTGGGCTAAGACGGATAAAATTATAATAAGGGATAGCAAGCTAAAAGGCTTCAAATGGCTAACAAAGAATTGCCCCTATCATTTTCCTAAGTACATAGCTTGTTTTTAGTTCATATCTAGGTGGGTTCTCTACTAATTAGGATTTCACGTTCTACACACCAAACATATTCCTTAAGTACAAGCTTACTTCATTTGCATTGTTCATTAATTTTTCCTATCAATTACCTATGTTCGCATGCAATTGTAAGTGCGTTTTATGTTATTCCCTAAAGTCCACTATTTACTATCATTGATTCATCAAAAGTATGCTTAAAGGAACATTTAAAATATTCTATAGTCAAACGCAACTCCGAAAATTATTTTATTGAAAGCAAATAAAGCAAATAAACACATAAAAACTGGGATGAGGCAACGAACCCCACCCCAAACTCAAAAATGAGTCGTGTCCCCACGACTCGAAAAGACTCAACGCAATAAAAATAAACTAAACTAACTAAAACGCGAAAGGGATAGAATACGTATCTTAACCAGCGCGAGGCTGGTTATCGGTGTTGCGTCCATGAACTTTCTCTTGCGTAAGTATACCATAGGTGGCGTGTTGAATTGTGCTCACCCCCATTAACATGTTTCGGAGAAGTTCTAACTCTTTTATAACGTTTCCCAAAGACGCAATCATCTTCACTTGATTCTCTTCTAACACCTTCACTTTCGCTTCCAACTCATTGGTGGTATGCATCTTCTTCTTTGGAGGAGCTCTAGGATTTCTTGTTGCTTTTAACACCTCATCATGAATATTCTTGATCAAAGTTAAACCCATACTCTCACCCACTACAACACGATCAATCTCTGCGTCTTTACGCGGAACCTTTGCGTCTAAGCACAAAGTAGTGATGGTACAAGGAAATTTGAGATTTTGTTGCGAGGTAGGAATTCGAGCAAATTCCATGATGGTATCATATATCACACGAGCAACATCTATAGGTTTCTCCTCAATAATACAGTTAATGAACAAAAGATGCTCCTTCTTCACTTCCGATATGTGTTTAACTCCGAAGAAGGTAGGGATTATGAAGCGTGACCAAATCTTAGCACATGGTAACAGATTACTACTATACATCTGTCCAGGATATCTCTCTCCTTCGGGAATTGGGCGGGCCCCATCAACAAGCACTTTCCCCCAAAGGGATTCATAATCAAAAGGAGGTTCTTTTAGAGATTCTTGAAACAGACATATTCCGGAAAATTCGGGTAATTTCAATGATTTACGAATAAGCTCAACGGGGAAAGGAACTACCTTTTTGCGAATAAAAACTGCTTCTTTGGAGAAGGCGATTCCTTCATAAAAATCTCGCACCAAGGTAGGAATATACTCAAGCTTCCTTTCACGCAATTCTTTCCAACCCAATTTATCACAAGTAATACCATAATCTTTATAAGCACTAGTCATAATGCCCTTAGGAAGATTTATCTCCACACCAAACTTTAAAAATTGAATTCTATCACGAACCTGAGTATCCCATGGAACGAAGACTCTTTTAGGATTTTGAGCCCAAGCTTTCCTACGCGGAGGTTTCGGTTGTTGTACTGGTTCTTCGGGAACTTCTTGTTCAGTTTCTTTCTCAATTTCTTCTTCAACTTCTTCCTCACTCTCTTCTTCAATTTCTTTCGCACTTTCTTCTTCACTTTCATCAATTAACCTACTCTTTTTCGGATTAGCCTTACTCGGATTTTCTTTTTGTTTCGAAGCAATTGGGTTTTGGACAGTCTTTTTGGATCGCGAATCCGGAATCTCAATTGCTTGGTCTGGGCTAGCTCCAACATTGTTCCTGTTTCTTGGTATGTTTCTTCGATAGTTGCACATGGAATCGGTTCTGTTAGTCATCTGTTTTCACCCCAAACTCAAAACTTCAAATAGAGAAAAAGCTAGAGAAAAGCTTTGAAATTTGATGTGTTGAGGCTTAAAACTTGAAGAATTAGGTGGAATATGAGATGGGTTAAGGTTATTTGAGAGGGATTGTGAAAGAATTGGGTTTAATTTCAAGGTTGGGAAGAGGGGATTTATGAAGAAAAGATGAATTTTGGTGATGTTTTGGAGAAGCTATGAGTTGATTGTGTGTTTTTGTGATGAAAGAAGGCTTTATTTGATGATTTTATAGCTGTTTGTTGATGATTTTCGGAGTAGGTGGAGGCAAAAATTCGGAATAGAAGGTTTGGCTTGGAAAAGAGGCAAAAAACTAGGTTTAATCAACTCAAAACCGCCTCTCGCAACAGGTGGCCGGCTAGCCGGCGGATTCACCGGCTTGCCGGTCGCGAGGGCGGCGAAAAAAATTACTAAATTCGATTTTTTTTTTACCTCGAAACGCAAGCTTCTTGCGTCGTCGCTGACGCAGTGATCAGAGACCTTGACATCACTGGCCGGCTAGCCGGCGGATTCGCCGGCATGCCGGTGAAATGTCGATGGCGCAATTGATGACGCAGCAACCTTGCATCGTCGCTGACGCAAGGACCAGAACCTTTAACTCCTTTGGCCGGCTAGCCAGTCAGTGACCGGTATGCCGGTGGATTCTCGCTGGCGCGAATTGTGACGCAGCAACGCTGCGTCATCACTGACGCAGTGGTCAGAGAGTTGGGGTCCTTCAGCTCGTTTGGCCGGTATGCCGGCCAACTCGCCGGCTAGCCGGTCAGACCTGTTGTGGACTCCAATTTTTTTCGTTTTCTCATCGTTTTGACCCCAAACTCATGACCATTATACCCCTGAAATCATCAAAAACAAACACCCTTCCTCATTTCTTAAAAATAAAAACTAAAATCAACGAAAACTTAACTAATTTACACTACGGAAATTGAAATACTTAAACTAATATACAAGAAATTGGCTTTTGTTTAACGTCGTTAAGCTCGACGGGTTACCTCGTGCTTCTAAGGAGCTTCGAGGAGGTACATGACCTCTCCGGGATGTGGGTCTTTTGCACGATCGGTGTCTTCACCTCCATGATATATCTTTAAGCGATGACCGTTCACCATGAATGTACGGTTTTCAAGTGGATGTTCTATCTCTATAGCTCCATGAGGTGTAACCTTGGTTACAATGTAAGGACCCGACCACTTCAATCTTAATTTCCCCGGATAATTACTGAACTTTGAATTATATTTCAACACTCTTTGTCCCACTACAAAGTTCTTCTCTCGAATCCGATTATCATGCCATCTCTTGGTATTTTCTTTATAAAGCTTAGCATTTTCATAAGCATGTAATCGAAATTCATCAAGCTCATTAAGTTTCATCATTCGATTCTGACCAGCTAGAGTAGGATCTAAATTTAACTTCGCAATAGCCCAATAAGCACCCATTTCAAGTTCAAGAGGTAAGTGACAAGCCTTACCATATACCATTCGATACGGAGAAGCACCTAATGGAGTTTTGAAAGCAGTACGATAGGCCCATAGTGCATCATCTAATTTCATAGACCAGTCTTTTCTGGTAGGACCAACGGTTTTCTCTAAGATAGATTTTACCTCACGATTTGATACTTCGGCTTGACCATTGGCTTGGGGATGATAAGCAGTAGATACACGATGTCTCACTCCATATTTCTCTAGAACTGTCTTCAAATATTTATTAAAGAAATGAGTACCTCCATCGCTAATAATTACCCTTGGAGTGCCATGTCTAGTGAAAATATGTGATTTCAAGAACTTAATCACCACTCGTGAATCATTAGTTGGCAAAGCCACAGCTTCTACCCACTTAGACACGTAATCAACAGCTAACAAGATGTAGAGGTTACCATTTGAAGGAACGAACGGACCCATAAAATCTATATCCCAAACATCGAATATTTCAACTTCTAACACATTGTTACGTGGCATATCATCCCTCTTGGATATGTTTCCGGTAAATTGACATCTAGCACATCTTTTCGTATATTCATGACAATCTTTTATAATAGAGGGCCAATAGAAACCAGATTGTAATACCTTAGCAGCGGTTCTATCTCCTTTGAAATGTCCACCATAAGGTGAATCGTGACTCCCAGCTATGATCGCCTCAATTTCTTCCTTGGCTACACATCTTCTTACCATTTGATCAACACACACTTTGTAGAGGAAAGGATCCTCCCAAAAGAATTGTCTTGCACGGTGAGCTAATCTTTTTCTTTCTTGATAAGTTGATCCTTCAGGAAAGGAACCACTCACCACTAAGTTTGCAATATCCGCATACCAAGGAGCTTCATAATCACGAACAACGAATAAACTCTCATCAGGAAATTCTTCTCTGACTGCTTCAGTACCACTATTCATCTCTGAACCTTCTAACCGCGATAGATGATCCGCAACCTGATTCTCGCACCCTTTTCAATCCTTGATCTCTAAATCGAACTCTTGAAGCAATAAAACCCGTCTGATTAACCTCGGTTTAGCATCCTTCTTCTCCATAAGATATCGAATCGCTGAATGATCTGTATAAACAATAACTTTCGCTCCAAGAAGATAAGAGCGAAATTTATCGAATGAATACACAACCGCTAGCAACTCCTTTTCTGTAACTGTATAATTCACTTGAGCACCATTAAAAGTTTTACTAGCATAATAAATCGAATGAAAAACTTTCTCTTTTCTTTGTCCTAATACGGCTCCCATACACAAGTCACTCGCATCACACATAACTTCGAACAGTAAACTCCAATCTGGAGGTAATACTATAGGAGTAGTAATAAGCTTTTCCTTGATTGCTTTGAAGGCCGCTAAGCAAGCTTCATCAAAAAGGAATTTGGAGTCCTTTTCAAGTAAGTTGCATAACGGTTTAGCAATCTTAGAAAAGTCTTTGATAAATCGCCTATAAAAGCCAGCATGGCCAAGAAAACTTCTTACCCCTTTAACAAAAACAGGAGGGGGAAGAGTTTTAATTACCTCTATCTTCGCTCTATCGACCTCTAATCCAGCACTCGAAACCTTGTGACCCAGAACAATACCTTCTCGAACCATGAAATGACACTTCTCCCAGTTTAAAACCAAATCTGTTTCTTTGCATCTGATTAACACTTTCTCCAAATTATCTAAACACTTATCAAAATCATCACCAAATACAGAGAAATCATCCATAAACACTTCAAGAAAGTTATCGATCATATCCCAGAAGATAGCCATCATGCATCTTTGAAAGGTAGCAGGAGCATTACACAACCCGAATGGCATTCTGCGATATGCAAAAGTACCAAAGGGGCATGTAAATGTTGTTTTATGTTGATCTTCCGGAGCCACATAAATTTGATTATACCCAGAATAACCATCCAAGAAGAAGTAGTACTCTCTTCCGGCTAACTTGTCTAACATTTGATCAATGAAGGGCAAGGGAAAATGATCTTTTCTGGTGGCCTTGTTCAGCTTTCTATAATCCATGCAAACTCTCCATCCAACTACCGTTCTTGAAGGAATTGCTTCATTTTTATCGTTAAGAACTGTTGTCATTCCTCCTTTCTTCGGTACACACTGAACCGGACTCACCCATTCACTACTCGAAATGGGATAAATAATCCCCGCATCTAAAAGCTTGATCACCTCTTTCTTCACTACATCCTTCATAGCGGGCATTAATCTTCTTTGACCTTCAACTGAGCGTGCATTAACATCTTCAAGTATGATTTTGTGTTGACAATAGGATGGACTAATGCCTTTGATGTCAGCAATTGTCCAACCTATTGCTTCTTTATTGGCTCTTAACACACGCAACAGTTTATCTTCTTGAGGACCTGTTAAATTAGCTGAAACAATAACAGGTAGAGTTTCATTAGTACCCAAATATGCATACCTCAAGTGTGTTGGCAGTGGTTTTTCATCCAATTCCGGAGGAGATTCAATTGAAGGCTTCCTTTTAGGAATAATCTCCCCCGGTTCTCTCACAGGTTCATAGGCAAGACGCCTATACTTCGGATTTTCAGAATTGAGAGCTGCCACTGTTTCGGTAAGCTCTTCCATCATCTCAGGTGAATCTAATGTCAAAGCAGCCTGCAAGATATCATCAAAATTTAAACAATTAAATACCTCTTGCGATGCTTGCTCTACTACATCCATTCTGAAGCAATCTTCCTGAGAATCTAGAAATTTCATAGCTCGAAATATATTGAATTTGACTTCCTCGTCTTGTATCCTCATCGTTAATTCGCCATTCTCTACATCGATTAATGTACGTCCTATAGCTAGGAATGGTCTACCCAAAATAATGGGGACATTTCTATCTGCATCATACTCAAGTATTACGAAATCAACGGGAAATATAAGTGTACCTGCCTTAACAAGGACATCTTCAATGCGGCCTTCAGGATGTGCAAGAGACCTGTCCGCCATTTGCAAGACCATAGAAGTGGGTCTTGCGTCTCCAATTTTAAGCTTATCAAAGATTGACTTGGGCATCAAATTGATGCTTGCCCCCAAATCACACAGCGCTTTTCCTTTCCATTCTTCTCCAATTGATATCGGAATCGTGAAACTCCCCGGATCAACTAACTTCGGAGGTAATTTACTCTGACAAATCGCGCTACATTCTTCAGGAAGGCCAATCATCTCATTATCACAATAAGGCCTTTTATTAGTGAGGGCCCTCTTCAAAAACTTCGTATACTTAGGAATATCTCGAATAGCCTCTAGTAACGGAATATTAATACTTAGACCCTTCACTCTATTAAGGAATTTCTGAAAATCACCCAAATCACCCTTTTCTGAACTCGAGATGGAAACGGTGGTGGAGGGCGATTGATCACAATATCATCTTTCTTTTTCGGAACTTCTCTTGGTCTTTCTATTTCTTCAACCTCACTATCTTTCTCATTCTCTTTCTCTTTCTCACCCACTTCCTTTTCTTTTCTTGGAACTTCTTTCTCTTTCATAACGGGAAAAGGAGGTGGAGGATTGTTCTTACCACTTCTTAATGTAACGGCTTTGCAATCTTCACGTTGTATTGGATTCTCAGTATCGCTAGGAAGTTGTTCTTGTGGACGTTGATTCAGTTGTTTATTAATTTGACTTAGCTGATTCTGGAACAACTTCATATTTGCTTCGGCTGCATTTTGACGTTCCATAACTTGTGTCTGAAGAGCAATTAAACTTTCAACTGTTTTCTGAAGGGTAACTACTCCTTCTTGTGGTTGGGCAGGTAAGGCTTTCTGGTTCAAATTTTCATCATAAGTATTCTGAGGAGCTTGTCTTTGTACATAATTACCTTGATTTTGTCCTCCTTGATAATTGTTGTGTGGTCTTGGATTATAGTTGTTACCTTGGGGACGCGGCTGATACGCATAGGTAGGATTGGCTGCCCCATTAGGATTTGAGTATTGAAACCCAGGATGGTTTCTGTTAGGCTGATATCCATTACCACTTGAATTGAAGTTACCTCTATTGGACATAAACATCACGGACTCTTGATTATTCGGACAACTTTCCTCATCATGATCATCTACCCTACAAATCGAACACATATAAACCTCTTGTGCAGCATGCACAGAGCTACCTTCTTACCCGAAAATCCTTCTTTTACAGCTAAAGTAAGCTGCTTCAATTGTTGCTTTATAGTATTCTGAATCTTATTCTCAAGCGTAGCAAATTTTTCTTCCATATCAACATTATTCACTCCTTTAACCGGTGTTCTTACTGAATTCCACCCAACTTCATTCTTGACTGTTCTTTCTAAAATAATTTTAGCATGAGCGGGTTGAACTTGAAGAAAACCTGCACCACATAACGTATCCAGTTTCTCTCTCGAAGTCCCATCAAGGCCTCTATAAAAGATTTTTAGCTGTTGTTGTTTAGAAAAGCCATGAGTGGGAACTCTACGTAAACACATCTGGAATCTTGTCCAATTCTTACCCACAGTTTCATCATATTCTTGACGGAAATGTGTCAATTCTAATTCAGCATCTAATCTCATGTTACTTGGGTAATACCTGTCAAAGAAAGCAGTCTCTAATTGGTCCCAGTTAGTTATCTTCGTAGGATCTTGTGTATCGTGCCATTCACTCGCTCCATCAATAACAAAAAAATTAAACGCAGCAAAATACATCTGTTCTCTTGAAACTCCTTGTGTGATATAAGAATCACATATCTGCTTAAACTTCTGTACTGCTCTAAGAGGATCTTCTGATGGTCTACCACGAAAATTCCCAAAATTTTGGAATTGAGCTAACATACCCGAATCAGGACGGAATCATTAAACATCAATATCTGGAGCACCTACTCCTATAGCAGGAGCACGGAATGGAACTTCTGGTGGGCCATTAGTAAACCACGGATCTTGATTCATCACTATTTTAACTTGAGGATTAGGATTCAATGGTGGAATTGGAGGAATAGCGCCTGGAGCCAAAGGTTGGCCATTTGCGCCTAGTTGACCTGGTTGATTATTTTGTTGATCTTGAAGATTTATCTCTTCCATTCTGTTAATTAATTTTTCTGCCTCTAAAACTTCTTGTGCTCTTCTTCTCTTGTTAGCAAGTCTGATCAACGATTCTGGATTACTAAGGATCGGAGGTGTTGGCTCTAGATCCTTGAATAGCCTTCTTCGCATACACCAAACCTAAAAACCTGAAAAAGCTAACAAACAAAAAGCGTAAAACTGATAAAATAAAATAAATGCACTATCACTAAAGGATAAACACCGTGGTCACACGCTACCGTCCCCGGCAGTGGCGCAAAAAACTTGGTGGTCCTTTGTGTGTTCTAAATAAATGCAAATAATAATCGAACCACAACCGCAAGTGTACGGTTGTCCCAAGTAGTATAACTGATAAAACAGATTCGTTCCAAGGACGGGATGGTTGACTACAATGCTTATCTATTAATGATTGATGCACTTATGAAAGCAAATAAAAGTAATATGTTTGTTTGGTTTTTGTTATTAAAGCTACTGAATGAAAAACAAATTATAAATGCAAGTAAAAGCTAAGACGCAAGTAAAATGATGTAAAACGCAATATGAGAAATAGCACTTGAGAACGCAAGGATCCTCCCAATCTTATTTCCTAACTTATGTTGTTTAAGGGCTAAATTGGTCAATTACAATGGTCGGGATTCTAAATTCCTTATACCCCCGTCAGGGTGGACTATAAGGCGATCCTAGAGTGTCACTAGTCCCGCCAGGGTAAATATGATCCACCGTTGGATGTTTAAGTTTTATTACCTCATTGGCCCTTGGATTAGCTAAGTTCGTCAGAATCAATAGCTTCTATCCTAGATTGAATAAATGGTTCTGTATCTAAACCCTCCGTCAGGATGATCCAATCGCCACTAATTGGAATAGCCTAAATACTAACACCTGTTCCTAGTTCATGACGCTAAAAACAGTAAATATTCTCAATTTCTCGAAAAGAGTAAAAGACACAATCTAGTTTAATTTAACAGAAACCCAAATTCAACATTCGTTATTTAATACGATTGGGATTCACCCATTAATTGTTCTCAAGCACTATGAAAAGCTTAGCTCATATTAAAAAGAAAAACTAAATTAAATGTAAAGGAATTCATATTGATTACAAAATTAAAAGATAAAAGAACCTAATTTCCGGAATAGGAATGACTACGAACGGAGATATAGACCCTCTCCAGCTCTTGTAGCTTCTTCTTTCTTCCTTCTGTTCCTTCTCTCTGGTGTTTTAATCTTGCAGAATGTGAATTGTATTGAAAATAGAAGTCAAAGGCTGGTTTTATAGATGGAAAAACGGATTAGGGCTTGGACCTAAAAATAAAACACTAATTAAATGTCCAAGCCCAAATTCTAAGCCCAAAATCCCGTAACTGCTGATACACCTTCACTAAAACGGCTTTTCCCGATGTGTTATGACTCCGATTGACCTCATTCCAGTTGCTAAAGTTCCGTAACTCGATAAGGAATGTTTTCTCTTCAAAGGTCAGCGGCTAAATAATCGCTTAAGCACCTCGAAATCAGCAATCTATGGCCTGGAAAATGGATTTTCAGCTCTAAAAATAATATCTTCGGGATTTATCTTCAAGTCTTGACTCTATCTCTTGATCTTTGACTTTCTCCTTGGATTCCTCTTCTAGCTAACATCTAAAACCTGTAAACTTTACACTAAAAATACCAATATTACGCGCAAAAGCTTAATAAATTAAAAATGCTAGAAATAAAAGAGGAAAATCATATTATTGCATATTTAGTCCAAAAGTCTATCAAATTGATTAAATAAACACCAAAAATGATGTCTCCTAAGGGTCGAAAATAAGAACAATTAGGGAGACATCAACAACCCCCAATGCTCGCCAGTCACGTCCTCCGATTTGAGACCTTTCTGGAAGTAATCTACCTTAAATCGGTGCTTATATTCGATGTAACGGTCCGCACATATCTTAGTCAAGGTACCAAAAAGTTGTCACCAGTCTAGCCTTAACCTCCACTCATTTAACCAGAAAAATTCAACAATCAAATATTTACATATCAAATCACTGAGTAATAGTAAAAACAGATAAAGAAGGGGCAATGGTGCTTACCCCCAAACGGTCAAGCACCTGTTGCATCATCTCCGGAGGTAAACATGACTATGCGTTATAACATGGTGGCACTTTCTCTCTCCGTCAACCCTATAACACGTGCCACTTTTTCCAATACTTGATGTATGTGTTCCAAATCTGGTCGATACCGCAAAAATCGACATGCAACTTATCCTGTAACGGATAATACATTATATAATAATACAACAAATACCATTTTAAATAATATGGGAAACGAGTATATGCAACATTACACCTGACTAACATGGTGTTATTTGGACGTGTGGCATTATTATTTACATCCCCATCATGACCCCGAGACATAACGTCATCCATCCGTGATCAATTAAGTATATAATTTATTTATTTTTACATGTTGACCCTAAGTATTTTTTTGGGCAATTTTTTTTTTGTCAAAAGCATAATATATAAATAGAAACATAACCACAGTTACAAAAGACCTAGTCTAACCAATACCCCTAGATAGAGAATTAGCTTGAATAAGGTTAGCTAATTGGGGAGAGAGTTGTGAAGCCCAATTACCAAGCAAATTGCCTTTTAGCATTTGCTTAGCAACCCAATCTGCTATAGAATTTTTCTTTCTTCCCACATGGAAGAACTTAAATTGTTTACCAGCTAAAATATTACAATCATTTATAAAAATAGAATTCATTTGGTTATACAACTCATTCTTGTGTTAAAGCTGATCAACCACATTTTTACAGTCATTAGCAAGTCTTATATCATGATCTTGATACATCCTCGCCGTAAGAATTGAGTTGCGAATCCCAATAGCTTCCGCTTTTTCAGCACTATTGCTACCAAAAGTCCATGCTGCTCCGTATACAAAATTCCCCTGTTCATCTCTAATAATACACGCCGCTGCTGCTTTTAGATTATTATCAAAAGAAGCATCAGTGTTAACAATTAGAGTGGGTTTTGTGCTTCATGAAAAGTACATTTTTTATGATACACTCTTTTATACAATTTTGCGAGAAGGGAGTTAGGGTTTTTTAGGACTCTCTAAGCACTCATAGCTAGTAAAGCTGTATTCATGGCTTGCATATCCCTAAACCCCATACCCCTTCTTTTTTCTCTTCCCATTTCACCCAATGTACTTTGTTTTTTCCTTGTCTATTCCACCAAAATCTAGTTATTAAAGAGTTTATTTTTTCACAGGTGGATTTAGGTATGTGGAAGGCTGCCATAGTATATGAAGGTATTGCAGTAATAATTGATTTGATAAGGATTTCTCACCCACCTTCAGAGAGAAATTTTGTACTCCAAGTTTCCATTTTCTTTTCTATTCATTCTACTATCCAATTTAGGGCTAAATTTCGCTCTACCCCAATCTATAGGTAAACCTAGGTATTTTCCCAGATTATTAAGTTTATTTATTCTAAGCGTATTTATTAGTTGATGTATCGGGTCATTAGGTGTATTTATTCCAAACATAGCTCCACTTTTGTTCAAATTCATAGTTTGACCGATAGTTATGTTATATTGGTTCATAATATCACAAAATGTATCTACTTCTTGTTGCTCAGCCTTTAGAAAGAACAAGATATCGTCGGCAAAGAGGATATGACTAATATTAGGGGCTTTTTTTGTAATTTGTACTCCCTGAAGTAATTTTTTCCATTTTATCATTTATCAAGGCAGTTAATGCTTGTGTTATAATGCAGAACGGGTAGGGGGGTTGAGGACCCCCTGCCTTAGTCCTATTCTTGGTTTATTAAGGGGTGAAGGTACTCCATTTATGAGTACAGAGTATGACACTGAGGTTATGGTTTCCATTATCCATTCTACCCAAATTTCTTTAAACCCCATTTTTATGAGCATTTTTTGTAGAAAGTCCTATTCTACACTTTCATAAGCTTTTGCAATGTCAACTTTTATTGCAATATAATGATTTTTTTAATTTCTTTTTGTTTTTAAGAAATGGCACATTTCATGTGCAACTAGAATATTCTCAGTAATGGATCTGCCTGGTATAAAGGCAGATTGTGTGTCTTCAACAATTATATTCATGTATTTTTTCGGTCTATATACTAATATTTTGGAAATGATTTTATATATAGTGTTAGAGCAACTTATGGGCCTGGATTTATTCCTTTAGGGATCAAGGTTATATATGTTTTATTTATAGAGTATAAATCTCCTTTATTCCATAAAAAGTGAGACACAACTCTAAGAATATCATATTTCAGTAAATCCCATTTTTTTCTATAAAAGTGTCCAGGGTACCCATAAGGGCCTGGAGCTTTATTAGGCCCCAGACTCCATAGTGCATCTTTACTCCATAGTGCATCTTTTACTTCATTTATGTTAACATGTTTAGTAAGTTCAATATTCATTTCATTAGTGACACAAGGTTTAATCACTTCTATAACTGAATCAAACTGTATATCCCCTACCCTACAGTAGTAAAGATATTATTGTAATAGTTTTTTATTTCATCTTTTATTTGTTCAGGATTTTCGAGCCATTCTCCATCCATGTTTTGTATTTTCTTTATTTTATTTTGTGCTCTTCTTTGTTTAGTAATAGCTTGAAAATACGACGTGCCTAAGTTCAACCAAGTAAGTCTAGACTTTTAGCCCAATAAGATTCCTCAGTTTTCCAATATTTTTCAATTTTTGCCACCAATTCATTGTATTTCTCCCAATTATTATAGTTATTGTTATTAATAATTGCTTCAAGAGTTTTGAAATCTTTGCTTTTTTTTTTTTCAATTTGATCCTTATGTTTAGGTTTTTTTTTTATAATTTGACCCCTAAATATTTTATTTGGGCAATTTAACACCTAAGTTTGTTTAATCAACTATTGCGTCATGCGGCGGCGGCGCTTTGACTACTGTGATCCATCTGTATTATTTTAATTCCTTTTTAGGTGATAATTATTTTATTCATTTGAAACGTTTCTCTATATATTTCAAAAATTACTACTAATAATTTATTTTTAATCAACAAGCAACTGCTGATTAACTTACAGTTTCTTCAAAGTAAGAACACACACTCAAAACCCCAAAGGTGAAGGTGAGGTGGTAACTAGAAAGATGATGCAGAGGGTAATGATGTTAGAGAGATTTTCCCACACTTTATCATTTGAAACTTGTACAAGTTTAACGTTGAGGTAAGCTGATTTTTGTAATTCCTCAACATTTTTAATTTTTCTTTTCTGGGTTGATCTTGTAACTTGGTATATTTGACTTTTGTTGATCATTTGATGAGCTTTAATCAAATGTTAATTATATTTAAATCAATTATTTCTTAATTCTTTAAAATCCCAAACAAATTTAATCAAATTATACTAACTTGGAATATAGTCCCCAAACCTTATGATATTGGGCTTTATATCGATTACTATTTCAATTGTCTCTGTTCCTAAATTTCAGTGACCATTAGTTAGTTCTGGAAAACAAATCATTTCACCTAGTTGTTAATATTTAGAATGGATTTGAATATTATATGTTGATTAATCTTCTAAAATATATGTTTATTTATTCATGAGTGTATAAACACTCTGCTATTAAAAATAGTGAAATGTCTTCACAATTTTAGAGGTGTTTTGTTCACTAACAAATAAATATATTTATATGATGCAGATCAAACCTTGTACTTTTCAAAACTTTAAAAAGAAACATTCATGTTTCCAATTCATTCAATACAACTCCTTCAGTTTTAACCATCAGGTACTTCTTCTTTCCAGCTTCACTGTTTGTTAAAATGAAATGTGTGAGCTTTTACTCATGAACTATGTGATTGACAGAAGTGGTGGGCCCGTGACATATACCGAAGCAAAGTCGTATAGTAGTGCGAGTATTTCTGATACAACCAAAGTTGATAAGAAAAAGAAACTAGTAGTACTTGGAACAGGATGGGGAGCAATTAATTTCTTAAAAGACTTTAAAAATTCTTCATTTGATGTTCAAATTATATCGACTCATAATTACTTTGCTTTAAACCCTTTGCTACCATGTGTTGCTTGTGGCACTTTACAAGCTCGAAGCGTTGGTGAACCTGTTCGCAATCTTATCATAAAGGTAAAATACAACAAAACAGTAATTTTGTACAGTTACGAAAAGTTAAAAACTTGTTAATTAATATCCCTTGCAGAAAGATTACATGCAGTTTAGTGAAGCTGAATGTACCAAAATAGATGCAGAAAATCATAAAGTTTATTGCAGCTCTACTTTGGGAAATGTGAAGGATCAATTTGTTGTTGACTTTGACTATCTTGTAATTGCAGTTGGAGCATCTTCAAATACATTTAACATCCCTGGTGTTTTAGAAAATTGCCTTTTCTTGAAGGTAAACTTGTAATTTCACGTATGGTTCTGGATCTGGATGTCCTATAACTTGATTTGTGCAGGATTTAGAAGATGCGGAAAAGATACGTAGAAGTATTATTAACTGCTTTGAAAGAGCGAGTTTACCTAATTTAAGCGACAAAGAAAGAAAGAGAATTCTTCATTTTGTTATTATTGGTGGGGGTCCCACAGGTGTTGAACTTGCAGGACAGCTTCATGATTTTATTAAAAAGGATTTATCAAAATCGTACCTTAATGTTAAGGATCTAGCCAAAGTTACACTTGTTGAGTCAGCGGATCATATTTTGAATATGTAGGATTCTTTGTTAGTCCTTGGTTATCAAAATTAAGGGTACATATCTTTACTAGTACTGATTGATTTCAGGTTTGACAAAAAAGTGAGAAGTTCTGCAGTAGCGAAATTCGAAAGAGACGGGATTAATTTAAAAACAGGGGCAAAAGTGGTAAAAGTATCGGAAAATGAGATATTTATACAAGGAGCTACCCCTTTACCGTATGGAATGGCTGTTTGGTCTACAGGAATCGGTACTCGTCCAGTCATAAAAGATTTTGTAAACCAAATTGGTCAGGTACCATTTTACCCCTCTCATGATACTCTTAGTTAATATAGTTTTCTTTTCTATAGCTAGTAAAATCTTGATTGGTTGTTACATAAGGGTGATAGAAATGCAATTGCAACTGATGAATGGCTGCGTGTTAAAGGAGTTGAAAGTGTTTACGCATTTGGTGATTGTGCTTCAATTAACCCACACAAAGTGTTGGTAAGACATTAGTTTTTGAGAACCCCAATTTGCAATAAAATTAGTTGTTAATCTTCATTACTCTTTCAGGATGATGTTTCAGCTATATTTAAAACAGCAGACAAGGACAACTCTGGGACAATTACGGATAAAGAATTTAAAGAAATATTTGATGAGTTGTGTAAAAGATATGAACAAGTGGAACACTATTTCAAATCAAAAAAGATACGCAATCTACTTGATTTGATCAAAGTAAATAACGGAGATTCTGTAAAGAAATCAAATGAATTGGATATCGAGGAATTCAAAATAGCTCTTTCTGAAGTGGATTCTCATATTAAGAAACTTCCATCAACTGGACAGGTCAATAATAAAAATACATCCACAATTTAAATATTCATTGTTATATATCATT
Source organism: Nemophila menziesii (assembly GCA_029959085.1). NCBI lineage: Eukaryota > Viridiplantae > Streptophyta > Magnoliopsida > Boraginales > Hydrophyllaceae > Nemophila > Nemophila menziesii. Next base: position 1,540,236 of record JARWIR010000072.1, on the reverse strand, counting down.
TTCATTGCAGGTTTCATCTCAACAAGGTATTTACTTAGCTAATTGTTTCAATCGCATGGACGAGTGTGAGAAAAATCCGGAAGGTCCGGTTCATTTTGGAGAAAAAGGACGTTATCCATTTAAACCATTCAGGTAACTTTGACACTTTTTCTGTAAGTTTTTTTTTTTGTTGACAAAAAAAAAAAGTAAGTTTTTTTTTTTTTTTTTGAAAACTTATACTAAATTGTTGTTGTTATTTAAGGTACAACCATTTAGGTTTACTTGTTTCTTTGGGAGGAGAAAAAGCAGGGATGAAATTTCCGACAGGTCAGGAATTGGTAGGGGGGCTTTCTCAATCAGTTTGGTATTTGACTTATATAACGTGAGTATTTTTCAATATTTAATTTAAATTTCTCTTTCCCGTCCCTTTATTAGTACTAACCTTAACTTATCTTTATATGTATATGTATGTTTGTTAACAGGAAATTAGTAAGTTGGCGTTCAAGGGTACATGTGGTATCAGAATGGACAAGACGTTTTTTATTTGGAAGGGATCCGAATTGCGTTTGAGAGTTATATATACGGATCAGTATTTTTAATAGCTTTACTTGAATATGCAATTTATTGGAGTATTTTTTATTCAAAATAATTTAATGACTGCTTAAGGTTGCATTTGAGCAATGTAGTTGAGATTTTTGTGTGAAGGGAAGGGGTTTCAGAGATCCATCCTACTAATAATTTCCAAATTAATCATTTTGTTTTCATATATCTGCAACTAGAGAAGATATATAATCAGTACTTTCTGCATTTTATAAAATTTGTCCACTTAGTTTTTCACATATATTAAAAAAACATAATAAATACATGAGCCAATTGTTAATTGATGCCTATTAAAAAACTTATTTAGAAAAAGGTGTCTAGAATAAAATATTTATTGAAAACAGCCACATCCCAAATTATCTTTATAATTAATAATTAAAAAATAAGAAAAAAACTAATAAACACACGCGCGCGTCCGTGAAATTTTTTAAAAACCGTCATAACTAATTCAAAAAAAAAAAATTATATTTGGATAAATCAAATTAATATTTACGTCTATGATTTTTTTCGGAATTTTCTGAATTTTTTGATTTTTTTTTTTTTTGATTTTTTTTTCGCAGACACGAAATTTCATGTTTATTTCACGGTTTAAAACATGGAATTCCGTGTCTGTGAAAAAAAAATTAAAAAAATTCTAAAAAATTCAAAAAATTCGAAAAAATTCAAAAAACTCAAAAAAAATCATACATGGTGGTGGTGGTGGTGGTTGTGGTGGTGGTGGTGGTGGTGGTTGTGGTGGTGGAGGTGGTGATGGTTGTGGTGGATGTAGTGGTGGTTACATACATGGTGGTTGTGGTGGTGGTTGTGGTGGTGATGGAGGTGGTGGTGGTGGTGGTGGTGATGGTGGTGGTGGTGGTGGTGGTGGTGGTGGTGGTGGAGAAAGAAGTACCCTATTATTTGTTTAATATTTAGAAATTGATATTGTATTAAAATAAAATAATATATTTAATAATAAGGGTAGTAAAAGTATGGAAAATATAAAGGGGATGTTTTCTATAAATATTTACTTCATTAGGCATTTTTTTATAAAATAAATTATTGAAGGCATAAAAGAACAATTAGATAGTTTAATGAGGATGTTATCAACAATAACCTCTAAATACATTCACTATTATAAAACTACCCCTAATAAAGTGTTTTAATATTTTAAATATGTATTAGAAATATAAATTTTAATATTTTAATAAGAGTAATAATAGAAAAAAGTGAAATATTTGAAATATTATATTTAGTAAATGAACAAATTCTATAGAACAAAAGAGTTGTATGTTTAATTGACCCTACTCTTTTTTTTCTTTTTTTTTTCGATGTATGGGTGTCCGGGCCAAGCTTACGCGCACCACGACTAATCCCATAGGAAATATACACACCTCCTCATGCATACTCCTACTTAATCAGAACTAGGTTACCCATGTTCAGGGAGGAGACTCGAACCATGCACCCCTTGCTTACCCCCTTGGCTCAAAAAATGACACGGCTGAGGGGATTCGAACCCTGTACCTCCTAGTTGAGAGACAGGGTCCTGGCCACTGAACTAGTCCCGATGGTTATTGACCCTGCTCTCTTATTTATAAGAGTTGAGAGTATGTACGCATGGAACAAAAAAAGAGAGTATGTACGCCTAGTGCCTATAATCCTAGGCCCAAGCCATAACTTTTTTTTTTTTTTTTTTTTTTGGACGTTGCCCAAGCCATAACTCAAAGCCTTCATCTTTACTTTGTTATTGTCACAAAACTTTATTAACCGTTTTAAACCCAATAAATTGTGAATCTCATAATTTGATCATGATTACATAACTTTTTATTGGAATTAGATTTGTATATTTGGAAATTTGATTATCAATTAAGGTCTAAATAGAAAATTGGGTATATACTAACCAGCGATGATATGTACTTTTTTTATTAATGAGATTGGTTATGTCCTATATCATACCAATTGAGTAATCGTTTAAATGTTTTTTTAACTAATATTCAAGTATAGAGGAATTGTTTTCTTTAACTAGTGATTTTTTTATGTATAAATTTTGGTGTTCTTACTTTTTGGTTGTTCTAGGGTCTGTTTGTATTTCGGAGGGAAAAAAATAATAAAGGAAAAGAAAAGAAAAAATTATAAAAGAAAGTGAAAGAAAGGAATTTTTTTGTTTGGACTCGAAATTTTTATATAAAAAGATTTCATAAATGATTTTGGATATGTTTTGTTTGGATCATAAAAATACAAAAGAAAAAAAAAGTTAATTTTGGCCTCTAATCATTAATAAATTCATTTCTTTCCATTTGACTCCAATTTGGAGTGATAATAAATATGGATACTGGAGCGATTTTGGGAATGATCTCCTTTCTTTTCTTTTATAGAATTTTCTAATACAAACAACGTAAAAAATAAAAAATCATTTCTATTCCATTAATACTTTTACTTGATATTTAATTTGGTCCAATATTTTAAAAAGTTTATTCATATTTACGCTCCATTTTTAAGAATAACTAAGTAAAAATGATTTTCTATATATCGATTAGAGTAATGATATGCATCACCTTTTCATGTCACTTTTATCACCCTTATATGTATATGCTTTGATTTTTTTAAATAAAAGATAGAGAATAAAATTAATCATGATAGAAAAATCAAATTATTAGGTCAAGTATACATCTAGAAGATGATAAAAGTGTGATACAAAAAAAGTGACAACAATCATTACGATATAAATTATTACCTAATTTTTGTATCATGATTATGAAAGTCCTAGAGGGGGGGTGAATAGGATTACTAATAAGATTAATGCCTAATTAAAAATCTTTTGGACAATTATAAGTTTAGGAGAAAACTTCTAAGTCAACTAAATATATCAAACACTTATAGGTTCATGCAAAGGATAAGTTAAAGGTTCGATATATAAGTTTAACAAGTAAATCGACAATCTAATCTCTTACTACTCTAGAAGACAATATGTTAGATAAACTAGATAATCACAATATTCATACTAGCATATTAACAAACATGTAAAGTGCGGAAAGTAAATAGAGTAGGGATAGAAAGATACACACGATTTATAGTGGTTCGGTTTCCCTACATCCACTACCTAAGGAAGCCTCCTTAGGATTTCAAGCTTTTCACTAAGCTCCCGTGTCTCTCTTAACCGGGTCGAGAACACAATAACCCTTACAACCTCTTCGATAACACGAAGGACAAACACTTGTGCTATCGCAACACAAGGACACCAAGTATACTCCCGATACTCAAACACTTATGCTATCTCAACACAAGGATACCAAGTATACTCCCTATACTTGAATTCTCTCTTAATCTATCTATTACAAGACCTAGACTTAAGAGGATAGATACAAAGTGTTTAAAGGGGTGCAAACAACTTTGCTAGATAATCTCCTAAAGAGTAGATATGACTATAAGCTTGTAAACTCCTCTTTGAGTAGATAATAACTTTGATAGCTCCTTGGATTAACTCCTTAATTGAGTGGATATGAACTATGAAGCTCTTGACACCTTCTTGGATGATAATAATTAAGCCCCTAAGTGTATATGGGTTGAAGGTGTGTTTGTAGCCTTGAAAGACCTTCAATATATAGCTGCAAAATGCTCCCAACGGTCATATAAGCTGCTATCTAACGGATCTATTTTCTCTCCAACGGATATAAGCTTTGTCCTCTAGTTATAACGCAGAAACCCTCTCTTGCGGTGTACCGCGGGTATGGTCCGGTGCACCGCGTGAATGATTGTCTTCAATTCCAGCTTACTGTTCGGACTATGCCATGTACCGTGATCCTGGTCCGTGCGTTGGTCCGGTGTACCGCGCTTCTGGTCCGGTGTACCGCGTAAAACTTCTTAACTCTCTGGTCGGACTAGTCTTGTATACCGCGCCTCTGGTCCGTGGCTTTGCGGTGTACCGCGCTTCCGTCCGGTGTACCGCGTAGAAACTTAGCTCTCTGGTCGGACTGGTCTATGCACCGTGCTTTGGTCCGTGGTATTGCGGTGTACCGTAGGTGTACTCTGGTGTACCGCACCAAAGGTTTAAAACACCTTCTAGTGAGTATATCTTTTTCTATGATGCTCGGATTAGAAAGCTTTCTTCACGAGAGTTGTAGAGGACATCATTCTTATACACTTTGTAGTTGATCACTAAAGCTAATTCTTAATGTACACAAAGATAAAGTTAATAGCATTTGTATGAGAATTAGTTTCTTAAGATAAAACAATAAAGCTTTGATCTAAATGATAAAGATGCTCTTTTTGATGAATTAGAGTGCAAGATAGAATGTATATAACAAAGGTAATTAGCACACTAAACACAAGAGGATTTGTCACATTAAAACAACCTATTAAGGGAGGCTATATGCCAACAATCTCCCCCTTTTTGATGATGACAAATCCTTCACTAAAACACCTTAGGAATGATATGAAAGTATAAGCTCTTATCAAATTTAGCTCCCCCTCACAATAAGCATTTAAGTAAACATGAATATAAGATGTGAAATGCATTTGTGAGTATTTAAAAGTGCAATTTTGAAAGTTTTAGTGCACATATTTCTCCCCCTTTGTCTTCATCAAAAAGACGGGATAATAAGATCAAGCAAATAATCATGGAAGAGCTAAAAACTCAAGTGAATAGATTTTTGAAAAACAACATAGAGAGATCAAAGATTAAAGAGCAATTAAAACATTTTAATTTGAGATGCACAAGGATCAACAATTGCAAAGCATAAAAAAGATAAGGGATGGAGACATTTTACCAACTTCTTGATCGATAGGTTTTCATCTTATAAGCTTTCTAACAATGCAAACGATTAGTGCAATTATAAGATAAACGATTAGTGCAAACGATTAATCTAGCATTTTAGTTTTTAAAGATAATTTACTAAAAACTCCCCCTCACGAAATGCATAGAGTGTTTGTTTCAATTTTGAAAAGTTTGACCAATAATTTCTCCCCTTTTTACCAATAAGAATATTTGAATCAATTTTAAGAAATCATGGGGTAAATTGTCATTTTTGAAAAGCAAAGGGGTCAAGATGTATTTTCCAAAAGTTTAGGGACTAAACGCAATTTTGAAAAACTTCAATGGACCTAAATGCAATTTTCAACCATTTGAAGAACTAAGATTAATTTGAACAAACTAAAGGGACTATAAAACAATATAGAATAAGATCAAGGATGAATGATGCAATAGTACCTATATCATCAAGGAAAATGTTAGCAACATTAACACATTTAAATAATATCCGAAGCATAAAATTTAAGCAACTAACATTCAACAATACAAACATAACCAATTATCCAAGTTAAACACATAGCATCTTAAACCAATCATCCAAATTTAACCAAGTAGCAATGAAATCCTAAATATCCAAAACATGGATTCATAAGCATTCAAAGCATAAACAACTAAAAAACCAAAACAACCACAATAATGACCAAGTAGGATAATATGAAGATTAAAAACACCCAATAAGAATAATTTGAAACCGATTTTAAGAAATCTAGGGGTAAAATTTAAACTTTGAAAAGTATGGGGGTCAAAATGCATTTTTCAAATGTTTAGGGACTAAATGCAATTTTGAAAACCTTCAAGGACCTAAGTATAACTTTCTCAAGACAATAGGGACCTAGGTCTAATTTTCAAGCATAAGAAAGCTAAATGCAACTTGTTCAAACTATAGGGATCTCAATGCAATATTTTCAACCAATAAGGACCATAAAGTAAGAAGAGAGATTTTGAAAATAGGCAATTTGCATAAACACCCGAAGTTAATACGAAAACACCCCAATAGTATAGAGATATTTTAAAACAACTAAAAACGCTTTTGTTTTGATTACGCAAGTGAAAGATTATGAAGTCCAAACTATGACACTTTGGAGAATAAAATAACTATGAGGGGTCAAAGTGCAATTTTGAAAATTTTGGGGACTAAAAAGCAATTACCAAAATTCTAAGAGCTAAAGTGCAAAAACATCATTCATGAGAATTAGATGCAATAACACTAATAACATTTAAAACAATGATAAGTATCACAAGATAATATCCCAAGATAAAACATGATAAACACAACTAATCAAATCACAACAAATTCATAATTATAAGCACAAGCCATAAGGAGGAACGCAAAGTAAATAAACGAGATAAAGAAAAGAAATCACCGGATTTTCCTTTTTCGAGATTTGAGCGTTCTTTCGTATATTAATTCTTCCATTAGTTTCCTCCAAGCAAAGTAACGATCACCTACAAGAAAATGGAGGTTGTGTAGAAAACAACACTTCCAAAAGATTAAATTCCAAATCGTTTACTCTACTAACGGTTAAGCTATTCACGTAGAGTTAGGCTCTGATACCAATTGAAAGTCCTAGAGGGGGGGTGAATAGGATTACTAATAAGATTAATGCCTAATTAAAAATCTTTTGGACAATTATAAGTTTAGGAGAAAACTTCTAAGTCAACTAAATATATCAAACACTTATAGGTTCATGCAAAGGATAAGTTAAAGGTTCGATATATAAGTTTAACAAGTAAATCGACAATCTAATCTCTTACTACTCTAGAAGACAATATGTTAGATAAACTAGATAATCACAATATTCATACTAGCATATTAACAAACATGTAAAGTGCGGAAAGTAAATAGAGTAGGGATAGAAAGATACACACGATTTATAGTGGTTCGGTTTCCCTACATCCACTACCTAAGGAAGCCTCCTTAGGATTTCAAGCTTTTCACTAAGCTCCCGTGTCTCTCTTAACCGGGTCGAGAACACAATAACCCTTACAACCTCTTCGATAACACGAAGGACAAACACTTGTGCTATCGCAACACAAGGACACCAAGTATACTCCCGATACTCAAACACTTATGCTATCTCAACACAAGGATACCAAGTATACTCCCTATACTTGAATTCTCTCTTAATCTATCTATTACAAGACCTAGACTTAAGAGGATAGATACAAAGTGTTTAAAGGGGTGCAAACAACTTTGCTAGATAATCTCCTAAAGAGTAGATATGACTATAAGCTTGTAAACTCCTCTTTGAGTAGATAATAACTTTGATAGCTCCTTGGATTAACTCCTTAATTGAGTGGATATGAACTATGAAGCTCTTGACACCTTCTTGGATGATAATAATTAAGCCCCTAAGTGTATATGGGTTGAAGGTGTGTTTGTAGCCTTGAAAGACCTTCAATATATAGCTGCAAAATGCTCCCAACGGTCATATAAGCTGCTATCTAACGGATCTATTTTCTCTCCAACGGATATAAGCTTTGTCCTCTAGTTATAACGCAGAAACCCTCTCTTGCGGTGTACCGCGGGTATGGTCCGGTGCACCGCGTGAATGATTGTCTTCAATTCCAGCTTACTGTTCGGACTATGCCATGTACCGTGATCCTGGTCCGTGCGTTGGTCCGGTGTACCGCGCTTCTGGTCCGGTGTACCGCGTAAAACTTCTTAACTCTCTGGTCGGACTAGTCTTGTATACCGCGCCTCTGGTCCGTGGCTTTGCGGTGTACCGCGCTTCCGTCCGGTGTACCGCGTAGAAACTTAGCTCTCTGGTCGGACTGGTCTATGCACCGTGCTTTGGTCCGTGGTATTGCGGTGTACCGTAGGTGTACTCTGGTGTACCGCACCAAAGGTTTAAAACACCTTCTAGTGAGTATATCTTTTTCTATGATGCTCGGATTAGAAAGCTTTCTTCACGAGAGTTGTAGAGGACATCATTCTTATACACTTTGTAGTTGATCACTAAAGCTAATTCTTAATGTACACAAAGATAAAGTTAATAGCATTTGTATGAGAATTAGTTTCTTAAGATAAAACAATAAAGCTTTGATCTAAATGATAAAGATGCTCTTTTTGATGAATTAGAGTGCAAGATAGAATGTATATAACAAAGGTAATTAGCACACTAAACACAAGAGGATTTGTCACATTAAAACAACCTATTAAGGGAGGCTATATGCCAACAGATTACATTTGGGATAATTGAAATATGTATCAATTAAAAACAAGTCTTATTAGGATATATAGTATATTATTACAATAAATCCTGACATGCAATATTACTACTGCTTCCCTTACTGGTTTTTTAATCCTAAAATATTGAATTCAGGATTACAAATACGTCTCAAAAATAGATAATTAAATAATTATTTATTATATTTGGTATTTGGTATTGTATAAATACATTATTGTATGAGGCTTTCGACACTCGCAGAAAAAGAAAGAAACTTGAGAGATAATAAATTTAAAAGAGAGAAAGAAAATGGAGAAAGAGAGAGGTGATGCGGGAAAAGATGATCAACGGAAAAGGAAAGGAAAGGAAAGGTGGTTGAAAATTAAATCGGGAATGCCAAAAAAATGGCTCCACACCATAAGTGCCCACGATGTGACTCAAATCACACAAAATTTTGCTACTACAACAACAATAAAATTACGCAACCTAGGTACCTCTGCAAGAATTGCAGAAGGTACTGGACCCAGGGTGGGTGCCAAAGGAATATACCAATTAGTGGTGCCATCCAAAAGGCGAGGCTTGGAAAAGTATCATCATCCGGCTCTGATGTTGATATTGAATCATCGAGTAATGTCACACCACATCCAGTGGTGATGAATTTATCTAGTATGGCTACTTTACTTACACAGAGTTTTGGTATGTTCCCTGGAAACCAATCAGTGAGAACTTCATCTTTGGAAACTAACCCTGCCGTGAATTATAATTATTCTTGTAATAGGCCCATTCCATATAACTTTGTTACAACTATGCAAAATATGAACCCAACATTATCAAGAGGTAATTATTTGGGAATTTTTTTTATACCATATGGCTTCAATAGGTATACGATCGGAAGGCTTCAACAAAGTGGAATTCCACCAATCGAAGGTGGGTTTCCACCGGTCCTTGATAGAGTTCCACCGATCCAGGGCGGAGTTCCACCAATCCAGGGCGGAGTTCCACCGATCCAGGGCGGATTTCCAACGATTCAGGGCAGAGTTTCACCCATCCAGGGCATAGTTCAAACGATCCAAGGCAGATTTCCACCTATACAAGGTAGAGGTCCAATGATCCAGGGTATAGATCCACCAATCCAAGGTGGACTTACATCGCTTGATTTATCAGATTATCAAATTCGTATGTCACATAGTAATTCTCAAAATATTATTAATCAAGGTAAAGAGCCAATGTGCCAAGGTAACTTCATTCCCCATGGGAAAAATTTCGAGGACGTGAAGGATAATGTGAATGAGATAACATATGAACCGAATCACTGCTTCTATCAAACATCTAGGAACATAGATATTTGGAATCGAGGTCTTAACGGTAACAACGATATCTATAACATCAATCTTGTTTCTGCTTCAAGAAACCACAACAACATTCTCAACAATAGTAACCCCCTGCATGCTTCAAGTTCCACCACCTGGAACAATTTCTGTGGGAACAACAACGACGACGGTGAAGAAGACCCAAACAATAACAACGTTCCTAAAGCTTCCCTCAACACAAATGAGTGGTCAGATTATCTTCCCGACTTTGACCCATCAGAAATGTAAGAGTAGTTTTATATAATGTCTTTTCAAATCGTTTTGCAGCAAATTTAATTTTATTGTCATTGAATTATTGAGAAGTTATGTATTTCATTTTCTCGATTTATCCTTATTAAAGAAAAAACTATGTTTTTTATGGAGTATTAATTTTTTATTAACAAAGAAAATATTATATTAACCACAATTGATTATTTATTTTTTAGTTTAAATATTAATATTCATTTTCTTTAATTAACTTTTTGACTCCTTAGATGTCTAAAAAATAAAATAGTAAAGTATACTTCATTCGTCTTATTTAAAATGTTCATTTTGTTTAAATATTAATTTATAAAAATTGGTCAATTTAGATTATCAAGACTTTTTTTCATATCTTTTACATTATTATCTTGAATAAAGTAATTAAAGTATTTTTCCTTTTAAATCTAACGGTATGTTATTACTTTGTGAAAGTGTGTAATCAAGAGTAATACATGCTGATCTTTGGGGAAGGAAGGGGGGTTGATTATAGAACAATCAGCAGGGTTTAGGGGGATGATTTTCTATTTCGGTAAAGCTTGGGGCGAAAGCCTATTTTTCATAAGAATTTTTCGCTAAAAAAATCTTACATTTTGTCACGGTGTCACGGGGTCGGGGGACACCCCCATAGTCTCCCATGTGCGTAATCATACTATTATAAAATTACAGTTATTGGTTTGTATATATAAAAGTGAAATGGATAATCAAATCAAGATAAAAGAATGATTGTTATATTCCGAGAGATTGTTATTTTGTGCTTCGACATTTTAAAAATATTCAAAATTAAGGGTGAGTCTGAGTGAACGGCTTGAATGATATTATTTTTTGAGATATGGTATTAGTTGTCAATAATTGGTTAATAATTTCAGTTCTAATTAGTTATATAATATGTTTTTTTCCTAAAGGATATATTCTATTAATTAATTTAATATTTTATCAAGATTTTTTTTAATTTTTATATCCGTATGGAAATAATTCATTATTATTTGATCAATTAAATACCATAAATAATTTTTGTATTTAATTATTATTACTAAATGATATGTTGATTAAACTTATATTTTATAACTAGAGTCAATGTTCATTCAAATCATAAAAGACTGTAATTATTCATTTAAATCATACATTACTAATAAGGTCACAAGTTTTTTTTAATACAAAAAAGATCATAGGACCGTGAATAAGGTTCTATTGTAAATGTAAAATACTTGTTATATCTGACGTGTAAATTCCCCTAGGAGTTTTCCAACCGAATCTATCTTTTGCAAGCACTCTCCATTCATTTGCCTTGAGCCCCACCTTGTTAACCAATCGGCGCACAAGGTTGCTTCTCTTTAAACACCTGTAATGTAAAACACTAGATTATTTCTCAAAAAAATTCCAATTCCTTCCGTCCAAATTGTTGCAGGTCCTCTTTCTTTCTATATCAAATTGATTGTCCTTAATGCCTCTTGAGAATCCATTTATATACAAAACTCCTTTATACACATATTTTTAGCCAATTTAAGGCCTTCAGAAACCACAATTAATTCCATGAATTCTCATAGATAAGAGAGATTCGTTCTGCCCTTTGTTGTTGTTTTACTCGGAAAGTTCATCGCAAAACCTTTGATCTGATTGCCCTCCAAGTCATGTACTACTCCTCCCGCTCCTCCCTTACCATTAAGTCCATTACCGCTCCCATTCGTATTTAATTTAAAACCCCTAATCAATTACACCACCCAATCCATTCCACGCGATTCTTTATTATGGATGACGCCATGCATCCATGTAATCTGTAGCAACAACCTTTGTTTTTTTAGTAGTATTTCTCCCTTTTCGAAGGTTCGTTGATTAAAAATAACATCATTGCGTTCGTTCCAAATCACTCATATCATAGCAGTGAAGAATAAAGAATTGGAAAACCATTCAGTACCTCTCTGGTGGGGGGAGGGGGTAAAGGTGTGATAAATAAACAGATAAATTAGATAATAATAAAGGACACACACCCTTAACTAACACGAGAAACTCACTGCAAGTATTACAGATCGTTTGCAAGTTTAGTTAGCAAGTAAAGTGCATTCGCAGGGATTTAATCTGTTAGATCTGCCTGTGTTGTGTATATAGAGAAGTGTAGGAGAAATTACTTGTTTGATAAAAAGAAAATAAAAAAATAATATTTATTTGGTTTCCAGACGTAAAAAATAATAATGCAAATAAATAAATACTAAAGAATGGAGATGAGAAATATAACTTAGGTTTGCTAGTATGCACTTAACCTTAATATTCTAGTTATAGGGGGTGAGTTGAGCTCTATAAATAGTTAGGATTCTCTATTCCTCCTAACCCCCTTCCAAGTGGACTTAGGTGGCAACCTAACAATTACCAGGGGACTTAGGTAAGGGGACCCTGTACAATGATTGGTGGTTAAATCAAACCCTCGTGACTATCTAGTTAGCCATGCCCGTCAGGATCACTACCGCACAGTAGAAGTTTATGTGGTGTTTCAATAATTAGACACCCCTTTCAGGTGACCATCTAACTATTATGGTAATCATATACGTTGTACAACGCAAGAACTACAGTCATTCAGTCAAAGCACATAAAACATCTATAGAAAGTAACTAAGTAGCTCAGTCAATTTAAAGGTTAATCCCAAATAACGTGAAAACAAATAAAAAATTAGGATTCAAAGATTATACATATGCAAACCCAAGATTTGGGAAAAATTAGTTCATAACTAAAGACGTAGAAATAAATAAGGATAAAAATAATTAGAAATATAGTTAACCTAAAGAATCTAATACAAATTACCCTAATGATAGAAGGATAGGATGGAGAAGAGGAGTTTGCAACTCTCCAACTTCTTGTCTTCCTCTCTAGGTCGTCTTGCTTCTTTAGATTATAAAACTTTAAGACTAAGGACTAATACTCAAGCAAGGACTATGGATAATTGAGCAAGGACATGTTTACAATGATTATAGGGTGTATTTATAGGTATTTTATAACTCTAGGTCGAAATATTGAAGTGGAAGACAAGTAGTTGGAGTAATTTTAATCAATGTAATGTAATAAATAGTTATTAATTTTAATAAAATGTAATTTAACTTATTTTAAATTAGATAGAGTAGCAGTGTTTTTCGTGACATGACAAAAATGGCCTAAAATGACACTTTTGAAAATGTATGACCCAAAAATTATATTTTTGAAAGATGTGGCCAAAAAATAATTTTGCCAAATAGGTAATCGCATGAAAATGGAATTTACTCTAATTTGAACTAGACATACCATTTTTTTAGCCTAAAAAAATTAGGTGATTGATCTAGCAAAACTTGAAAACCAATTTAATCGTCAACAAAAAAAGTGCGAGAATTTTTTTCTTTGTAGAGACTACAACCAATATTATGGGAAACCGAACACTATAATTCCCTCAAATAAAATAAAATCAGATAAAGACAAGTAAAAAGTGGCGATGACATGTACTACCAACTCAGTGAGTCACTTAGCGAGACACTTTTTATCGCCGACCATCGACCATCGACGATCTCCGACCCCGCCACCTGAGACATACTCAGTGAGTCACTAAGTACGTAGTCACTAACTACGAGATTTTATGAAGTATATTCTAAAAGTCTCTCAGTTTTGTCAGTTAAAACTCTAGGTATGTCTGGAATATTCTCTAAAGTATGACTTGAAATCGTTGTGTCTACTAAAAAATTTAAAATAACACAAAATCTAAGGGAATAATTGCACAAAATTTATTTCTATGATCAAAATAATACAACACTTAATTTATTATAAAAAAATCATTTCTACCTAAAATTAATAATAAATAACTTATTACAATATTACAATTAGTAAATAAATCAAAATAAAAAACTTAGTGCTCCGACATTAGCAAGATGACTACAATTGACGCCATCGTCTTATCCAGTTTCACTGTATTTTATTGGACCTTACATATCCAAGCATTGTTGAAGCTCGAACATTGTTGAGATTCTCAATGGCCGTTCGTAGCTCGTAGCTTCGCAACTGTGTTAATGTCTGCTATTAATGGAACAAGGTTGCCTTGGATTTTCACCCATAAAGTAGACCTCAATTTTTAGCAATGAACCAAACCTCGAATTTTTAGTAATGAATAAACGTCTCCATGGATCTTCAAGATGTGTAAGGTTGCTCCGCCGTCTCACGCTACCGTGCTGCCTTGCTTTGACACCTTAGATCTTCAATGGACAAGGCTTGGGTTGTTGTGCTATAGACGAGGTTTTCATGGACGAGAATATCTCCATGTCTGTTGTCTCCTTCTCACCGCCTTAAATAACCACCACCAAAGGTATATAGGTAGGGGAAGGAAGGATTTTGAAAGGATTTTTAGAGTTTGTAAGTGAAAATGTGTGGTTAACAAGGGTTTATGTATATATAAATACAAGATATTTGGAGGATAAAAATGATGGATTTTTTTATTTTTATTTAATTTTAATAGCTTTTATTATTTTAAAAATCATTTGAAAAAATTTTCTTATTAATATGGGGTTTAAGATTTGAAGAAGGATTTTTAAGAAACATTAAATAATAATCTCAAAAAAATTTAATGTCTAACTAATTCATTTTAAGACATAAATCCCAAACATAATACTCCCTCAATTTATAAAAGGTAGTCATACTTTTTTTCCACACAAATTAAGAAAAATAATTATTATGTTTTATATTTACTAATATATCTTTCATTAAATATTATGAATTTTTATATTTTTATTAAAAATATATATAAATATTAATTAGAGATATATATGGTATTAAAAAAAAGGTGATTTACCTATACAGTCCACGGAGGATGGCTGATTGCCTATCAGGTCCAACCCATCTCAAATGACCGTCCTGCCCTTATTACCCCATTAATTAGAATTTAGTTACCAAAACAATTTTCCATGATACTATGCAATTAGTCAAAAATTAGTAACCCATTAATTAGAATTTAGTTACCAAAGCAAATTTCCCTGATTCCATGCAATTAGTCAAAAATTAGTAACCCATTAATTAGAATTTAGTTGCACAAATATTCTGTATGGGTAATAAAAACGGGGGTGGGTAATGTTTGTTTTTGTGATGGGTTGTCTTTAAAAAATGGTGGTACACGGAACACTATTTTGATGGTGTGTTCGAGCAAAATGACGGGTTACGCTTTTTGTCGAGTTAACAGGGGGGTTACCTTTTGTCTTTAAAAAATAGTGGTACACGGAACATTATTTTGATGGTGTGTTCGAGCAAAATGATGGGTTACGCTTTTTGTCGAGTTACCAGGGGGTGGGTTACCTTTGTTATTTTGATGGTTTGTGAGTTAAGAGTGATGGTGTATATAAGTTACCTATGTAAAAACTCAACAAGTTTGAACAACTAAATATAAGCTCTAGATCCGTCAAATATTTACTTCTTCGAAACTGCATTCAATCCGATTTTATTGGGGTTCGTATTGTTGTTTAAGCCTTTATCTATAAGAGTTCGTTTGTAGATATCTTGGAAAAAAAATCTGCAGCAATCCGCCATTCACGAACAGAAGAAGAACCATAAACAGATCGAGCACCATCGGATGCAGCAACAGTCTTTCCGGCGAGCACAAAAAAGGAGCACCACTGCAACGAAGGACCACCAGCAACCTCACTGCGTCTTGCTCAATGCACCACTGCAACGAAGGGCCACCAGCGACAGTGCAACTCATTCACCGGAGTGTAGCTCATTCGCCGAAGTTATTTCACAGTGCAGAAGGTGGAGTAGGGCGGCTTGGCTTTAGGTAGATTGGAAGAATTGGTTGTCCTCGTTTTCGGAGGGGGTGGAAGAGAAGAAATCGGATTGGATACCATTCACAGATATGCTACTTAAATGGAATTAGTTAATTGCGATAATCATGGAAAGATTTGATATTATCTGATTATGGTGAAGGGTAACGATGGAATATTGTAAAATTCGCTGGTCCTGCTAGGGGAAATATCAAGGGTTGGACCTGTTGGGGTGGGTTATTTGGTCTAAGGACTTTTTAAGCTAATAACTCATTAAAAAAATATCTTTATTTTTAAATTGCATTTATTTTTGTGGATAATTACTTTGTGACAAAATGGATGGAGAAAGTATTTAGTATTTATGTATACTTTGTTTGTTTTTTTTCATTACAGGGGGAGATTCGAAAAGGATCATGGAATATCAAATATCTAGCACATCATGAACTAAATACGGACTATGTATCCATCTCGGTGATTTCCATCCCACTTGATCTTTTGTAATAATACTCCAGATGACTTGGGGGGGGGGGTCTTTATGACCGCAATATACCTCATCTTGATTCGTACCCATTCGTGCTAGCCAATCCGCACAATTATTTTCTTCCCGGAATATCTCTTTTAGTGTGTATGACTTGTTTCTTGCAAGAATCTCTCTAATTTGTTGGACCCAACTTGCCGCCGGGCCTACTCCACTCTCCGTTGTTCTAATTACACTAACAACTTTCCGCGAATCTACCTCAATTTCGACCTCCTTAATTCCTAAATTTTCCACCATTTTAATATTCTTACCCTATATAGAGTAGTTAGCAACTTGTAATGTTCCCAATATACTATCTTCATTCCATAATAATTGATTTTTTAGAGTTTTTCGCACATATTAAGAAACCTAAAAACTAAAAAGAATTTATTTTAAAATAACCAACATATCCTTAATTATAAGAGAGAGAAAATTAAATATTTAATTGGTGAGAGATTTTAAAAAAAGGTAGAAGTTAAAAAAAAAATCATTTATTATGCATTGTAACTTTAAATGTGACACATATTGGCTAAAAAACTCTATTATTATAGAATAGAGGTAATATATTATAATTTTTTGTAGTCAAAAGTATATTTATCATGATTATAACAACTATTCTTGTTTTTCCCCAAATTAGTAACTATTCTCCATTTAATGATATTTTTGTAATCTTTTAAAGGAAGATATTTAATATTATTTGTTTTTTGTTAACATTAAAATATTTGTTTCTTACTTTTTTTCAATATTATCTTTAATTAAGTAATAAAAAATATTGTAATAAATGATTTTATATGTATTAATTAAAGATAATAGTATAAAAATGAATATTAAATTAAAAAATTGTATACCAAAAAAAGTAAACAAATTAAATTGTATAAAGTAAACTCCATTCGTCTATTAATATTTGTCATAATTTTTAAAAATAAATGTCCATAAAAGCTTATTTATTTCGATGAACTTTTTTACATTTTTATTAATTATATCCTTATTTAATATTTAAAAGTTTATTATCATTAAATTTATTTACTTAGTTGATGAGGATAGTTTAGTAAAATTAGAACGAATTAATTGTTTTTTTTAATATATATGAAAAAAAATATGACAAATATTGATGGACGAAAAGAAGTATTAATTAAGCCCTTAATCTCCTTATTCTTGTAAGTTCCTACAGTATATTTAGAATTATAATTTAAGTGCTTTAAATTAAAATGGATCTTGTCCGAGAAAAATTAAAAAAAAAATGGAGTATTGTGTTGCGACTTGAGATACAGATGGTCAAATTGATGCTCTAATAATGATTTAAGGGAGTCATGATATAGGGGCTAAACCATGTGGCCCACCTAACTCAGCATGTGTTTGGTTCAGCTTCTTCACGAAACAGACAGAAGAGTAGCCACCGCACGACACGTGTCCCATTCTTGTTACCCAAGTCAAAATCCCACGACTGAAATTAATTAGCCCAAAACTTTGGAACCCAAAATTATTGGAAAAGTAATTCGAGCTTTGAACGGTGCAAATAAAAGTAAAAGAAGAAAAAAGGAGAAGCTTCGTGACCAGCACTCCACTTCTACTTCAGGTGCATCCTAGCTGGTACAGCTCGACTCACACACAAAACACACATTCACTATAAAAACATCTTAAAGTATTTTTCGTCAAACACTTTTCCATTTCATTTCACAAAACTCTCTCTCTAGAACTAGGTAAGCTTTGTAAGTTGTTGTAACTCTCTCTCTTTCTACTCTTTCTCTCTCTATAACTGCACAAACATACATATCTATATGTTTATATGTAAAGCTGTGAGTTCTTTGGATGATAATTTTGATTTTCTTTTTTGATTTTTTGTATAGAGAAGGCGATCGAAGAGCTTTTTCCAGCTAAGAGAAGAAAATGCAACGACTAGCGTTGATCGAGAGGTTTTCTCGAAAATTCCGTGAAAATTCTTCATATGCTAAGCTTCTTGTCGTCTTAACCGTCAGGTAACTAACTCCTTTTCTCTCGCGATTCATATATATATATATATAATGCTCTGTTTACTGTTAGTAAGTTATTTGTTCTACGAAGTATAACTTAATTTGTTTTGATTTACAAAAAAAATGATAAAATAAGCTTAGCGAGCGTAATCCTGTTTGATCGCTGCTTAATTTTCTGTAATTTGTATGTGTTGTCTTGTTTAGTAGATTTTTCTGAGAATTTAGTACTTGTTTGTTTCAGGATATTAATTTGATAGTCTGCTTCTTCTTTTACCCGAAACAGAGGAATTAATGCATTAATCTGACAGCATATTTAGTTTTTGAAATTTATTTATAGTAAGTTTTCTCTCGATCTATGCATTGTGCTATTTATGCCAATAAATGTTTGATTTGCTAGTGTAAGTTCTTTGTTATTGAGAAATTATGATAGGTGATTTCTAGATCTCCTGTGTGTTATTATCATGTTGATGAAATGCTGGCAGAACAGTCCATTTATCTGTTCATTCAGCCTATGATTAGTATTATCTTTACGTGTTAAAACTAACAAACAAATTTATGAGCAGAATATTTAAGTAGAATTTACTCTCCTTGTTCTTTTCTTCTATATGTGTACATCAGCTGTTATATATTGACTATAGACAGTTAATAGGCAAGTTTTTGGTTTCCTTATTGGAGATACTCTTGCCTTATTTTGATTAGTT
This sequence comes from Nemophila menziesii, assembly GCA_029959085.1. NCBI lineage: Eukaryota > Viridiplantae > Streptophyta > Magnoliopsida > Boraginales > Hydrophyllaceae > Nemophila > Nemophila menziesii. Next base: position 1,521,156 of record JARWIR010000072.1, on the reverse strand, counting down.
GTGTTTCATCCACTAATTTGATTTTGCTTCAGCTTTCTCTATCATTATAAGTTTAATCATATAAATTGCATCTTCTTTGTATTATTAACAGTGGTGGTGGCCTTGTGGCATACTCTGATGCACAATCACCTGCTAATGCAATTGAACCAAGCAAGAAGAAAAGAGTGGTGGTACTTGGAACTGGCTGGGCAGCCACAAGTTTCTTAAAGAGTTTAAAGGACCCTTCATATGATGTCCAGGTCATATCTCCTCGTAACTACTTTGCTTTCACTCCTTTGCTTCCTAGTGTTACATGTGGCACTGTAGAAGCTCGCAGTATTGTCGAGCCTGTTCGTAACATCATCAAAAAGGTACACCAAATAAATCAAACTCAATTTGCATCACCTCATCATCAATTTGTGAACTGATTACCTGTAAATTTCACATTGGTCCCTAAATATTGCGAAATAACCGAATATACCCATGTTTTAAATAAATTGCAAGTTATATCTGTGTTACTTCAAAACATTCCACTATTCGTCCTGTTGAGGGGTAGATTTGCAATGTTTTGGAATACACCGTTGAAACATGGGGTATATTTGGATTTTTTGCAAATGCAGGGTGATTTAAAGTCCTAATTTCTAATTTTTTTTAACCACTAAACAGAAAAACGTAGACATGAAATATTGGGAAGCTGAATGTATCAAGATTGATGCAAAAAACAGAAAAGTGTACTGCAAATCTACTCCAGACAATTTAAATGGAGATGAAGAGTTTATAGTTGACTATGACTATCTTGTAATAGCTACAGGAGCACGTTCAAATACTTTTAATATCCCTGGTGTATCAGAAAATTGCCATTTCTTAAAGGTAACTGTAAAGTTTCACCTATATTAAACTTCATTGCTAACTTATCAAATTATATTACCCTATTTCAGGAAGTAGAAGATGCACAAAGGATTCGAAGAACTGTTATTGACTGTTTCGAAAGAGCAAGTTTACCTAACCTTAGTGATGAAGAAAGAAAAAGAATCCTTCACTTTGTTATAGTTGGTGGTGGGCCCACAGGTGTTGAATTTGCAGCACAGCTTCATGATTTTGTAATCGAGGATATAGTTAGGCTTTATCCAGGTGTCAAAGATCTAGTTAAGATAACACTTCTTGAAGCAACTGATCATATTTTGAGCATGTAAGATTCATATTTCGTTTGTATATCTTATTTGCATGTGTTTAAATTATATTTCTTTTCAGGTTTGATAAAAGAATCACAGCTTTTGCAGAGGAAAAGTTTCAAAGAGATGGAATTGATGTAAAAACAGGTTCAATGGTTGTAGAAGTTTCGGATAAACAAATTAACACTAAAGAAGCTAAAACTGGTGAGAAAAGTTCATTACCTTATGGTATGGTTGTTTGGTCTACTGGTATTGGTACTCGCCCTGTTATTATGGAGTTAATGAAACAAATTGGTCAGGTTAGGAAATATTATTTCTAATTTTATAAATTAATTTTGTAAATATATTGTTACTTATTGAAATATTTCTTGTTTAATAGACTAATAGACGAGTTTTAGCAACTGATGAATGGTTAAGAATTGAAGGATGTGATAACACATATGCACTTGGAGATTGTGCTACAATTAATCAACGAAAAGTCATGGTAATATATTTATTCTGTATGTACTTTTTATCTGTTTGTTAAAATTTGTTGTGATTTTGTGAATGTTTATAGGAAGATATTTCAGCTATATTTCGTAAAGCGGATAAAGATAACTCAGGGACATTAACAGTAAAAGAGTTTCAAGAAGTACTTAATGATATATGTGAAAGATACCCTCAATTAGAGCTTTACTTAAAGACAAATAAAATGCGTACTTTAGTTGATGTGTTGAAAGAGTCACAAGGTGATGCTGTAAAAGAATCTATTGAAGTTAATATCGAGGAATTTAAATCAGCTCTTTCACAAGTTGACTCTAAGATGAAGTTTCTTCCTGCTACAGCTCAGGTTTGTTGTTTGTTTGTTTTTTAACTCATCATTTTTTATTTAATTTTATATTATTACATTTGCCAGGTGGCAGCTCAACAAGGTGCGTATCTTGCAAATTGCTTTAACCGTATGGAGGAGTGTGAGAAGAATCCAGAAGGTCCTCTTCGTTTCAGAGAAGAAGGTCGTCACCGTTTTCAACCTTTTAGGTAAGTTCTCGTGTATTCACTGTGGTACCCACACTTTGAAACTGTATTGACTGTATGAAGAATTACAGGTACAAACATTTTGGACAATTTGCTCCTTTAGGAGGAGAACAAACAGCAGCTGAACTTCCAGGAGATTGGGTTTCAATTGGTCGTAGTTCACAGTGGCTTTGGTATTCCGTGTATGCAAGGTTTGTGTTTTTTCTTTTTTTTCTTTTTTAATTTAAATACTCTTTTTGGCTTTTAGTAATAAAATTACTTTATTTAATAATTTACAGCAAGCTAGTTAGCTGGCGTACAAGGGCATATGTGGTAACAGATTGGACAAGACGCTTCATTTTCGGGAGGGACTCTAGTCGCATTTAAGGAGAAGGGGGACTAAATGTGTAAATTTTTCTCCATATGGCACTTGCATACACACAAATTTTTGCTGTGATTTTCATGTTGTTAATTGTTTCCATTGCATCTTTTGCGCATCCACTCAAATTCTTGCAGCTAGTTGGAAGTGAATGTTTTCTTTTATCCTAATAAATTTTGCATTTGCTGCATTGCAACCCTTTGATACGTTGTATCTTGATGCAACATTATGATTTCTCAAGCCTATGAATTTTTAAAAAGTTTGTTATCTTCTTTCAGTAGTTTGATTGTTTTTTTTATTTGTTTTCTATGAGTTGTTTACTTCCTGAGAATGTTGAATAATTCAGAATGTTCTTATCGATCTATTATAGTGAAGTGAGTAGCAAATGTACCAAAATATGTTTTGCGGTGATTTACCTTTTCTTGGAATTTGAACAACAACAAAAAAACCTCTTCTTGGTACCTTTCTAAATTTGTGGGGTTTTAGATACATGACATCGTTTTCCCTCCAAATTGAGGAGCAAAAGCAGAAATTACTTTAACCAATTAAAAATAAGTTATTCATCCATTTGACCCCACATTAACTCGTATTAAACTCAACTCATTATTGTTGAAATCAAAAGCAGATTTTTCCCAAATCAAAAGTACCTTAAGTTTTCAAACGTCATTTATTTAATCAACCTTGATTCATACAGTGCTTTAATAAAATATACACCAAAAACAATGTTCTCCAAATTGAAAGAGCCTTGAGAACACAAACCATATTTTTTTTTTTCTAATCAAGCTCAAATCATACAACGTGTTAACAAAATTGAACCCTAACCCTTAATTAAGGTTGGGAAAATAGCTTAAACGAGTCTTCATCTTTTGTGTTTCCTAACAAGGCTCGATTTTACATTTTCGTGCATGATATTAGTGGTTTGTTAATTATCGGACAGATTAATAGATGCAAGACATATTTAGGTTGTTATGAGGATATAAACGTGTCTTCTACGTGCTAATTTTGTTAAAAAGGACATAGATGCGTTGGGTACATGCAAATTTCGTCAATATATTTTACACTGCACTAACGTCAGCCTAAAAATGAAAGATATGAGCATGGGATGAACATGATGGTACATCCGGGGTGCGACACATCGGAAATCACGGTATATCACAAATTACATGTTCAACACCAGATTTTTGTGCCACTTGGTTTATATCCATTGGGGATATCCTTATATCCGCTAGACACGTGACTTATGACCATTGGGACTATTTTAAACTCTAATTTGAAGCTCATTCATGTCATTAATTATATCTTTCATCTACCAATTTCGTAAACATTAATTGTGACCATTTAAGAAAGTTTCAAGAGCTATTCAAGTCAAATTCATTTATTACCAACCTTTATAGTTATCCACTCTTTTGGAGTTATACACTAAATTGTACCACTACAAAAACACTTGTTTGTCCTCTTAATTTTAGTCATTATAATAGATTAAAGGAGTGTGTGGGTATAGGAATTATACTTGGTGCCGTTGTGTTGTGATAGCACAAGATTTAACTTTAAGATTACAAAGTGGTTGTAAATGGATATTATGTTCCCACCCTGGTTTGAAGAGACACGAAAATTAGTGGAGAATATCTCAAATCCTAAGGGGTCTATATGCCTTAGGTAGTGGACTCCGTCTCTAGGAACAGAAGCACTTATATATCAATATGTATCTCTCTATTCCCTACACTTTTTATCTTCTGCACTCTATTTGTTTGATAATATGCTCATATGAATATCATATCTAAAGTTATCTTGTAAGTTTTCAATCAAACATATTGTTAACTAGATAACTAAGATAATCATATTTAAATTAGCTTTTAATTTATTTACTTGAAATAAAATTAGGAGATTAATTTCCGCGGTTCTATTCACCCACCCCTTCTTGGACATATATTATATCATTTGGTATCAGAGCCTATATCTAGTTTGAACTTAACCGTTTCTAAATAAAAATGACATGGACGCTAACCAACCAAAAGGTTCATGCTCCACTGGACCTTCGCTCTTTACATGTACAACTATTCTCAATGGAAGAAGAGAATGGCAATATATCTCAAAGAAGATGATTATGCACTATGGATGACCACTAGAGACAATCCCTTCATTCCTTACAAGGAAGAAGAAGGTACGATAGTCAAGACTCATGATGAGCTCACACCTCAAAATATATCCGAACTCACCAAGAACAACAATGCGTTGAATACACTCATTTTTGGATCTAGTGTCATGGAGTATAGCCGAGTTAGTGAATTCAAAACGACTCACAAAATTTGGGAGCTTTTGGAGCTACCATACTAAGGCATGGTGGATGTCAAAGAAACCAAGGCTGGTCTCTACATCATCAAATATGAGTTGTTTCGAATGAAACTCGGTGTAACCTTAAATGCAGTTTTCAAACATCGTCAACACTTTGAAGACTCTTGGTCAAACCTACACAAATAAAGAGAACTGTTAGAAACTCTTATAAGATCTTCCAAAGAAATACGAGTAAAAAATGACCTCCATAAGAGACATAGAGGATCTCTCAAAGATGACGATTCACGATCATATATGCAATATCATGACGATCTTTTGTTATGGCTATACGCAAGTTCTACACTATGTGATGTGTAATATTTCCAAACATGTCGGTTCAGATATAGAAGAAAAGGAAGTATATGGTGTTTTCGGTTCCAAAATGATATTAGGGGAGAACACTAGCCTTCTTGAATTCTTAAGTGCAGTTTAGAGTGAGAAACCGAGTTATCATCGTATATTTCTTCCATTAAAGTCTGGGATGCTTTTAAGATAGTCAATTCATTTCATGATTTATCTTCGAGAAATTCTTTTATTCTACTTTTCGACATTGACCAAACAAAAATTAAAATATATGCTGATATGATCCTCTTGTAACATCCATTTTTTTGAGTATGCCTATGTGATATTAAAAATCATTATCTTCAATTTTTTTTCATTAATACTTGTATCAATTCTGACCTAGATAAGTGATTTGGCCCGAATTTCACGTTTTCTATTATATCGAAGGAAAATATGACTATTGGTTTTCAATTATATTTAGACAATGAAGGCAATTGTTATTACCCGCTTAATGTCTTTCAAGACGATCCTCTTTAGATGAAATAGTTTCATGGAACCATTTACAAATGAAAGCCCTAATATTTTTTGGAATTTTCGTATGCCAAATTAGTTTCCACATACAAGTTTTATCCCGTTGAGAAATCAACATTAGGTTGTTATAAAATTATATTCGTTTTGAGCTATAACATGAAACCTGGTCTTCTTCGCATATTCCTCGAATTAGAGTGAGACCAAATAAGCTGGATTAGGACATTAATATCAAAGAGGGGTATTCTAAGAATCTTGTTCATATTGACCATGCCAAAGGCATTACTAACTTTTTCTACATCCCACACTTCTAAAGAGAAATTAATGATCTCAATTTGTTAGAAATATTCTATCACGTGGGTTTAATTAATTTTTAATATTACTTTTAGTCAAATGTGGGTTGGTAAGTAGTCCTGAAATCATAAGTCTATAAGTGATCATATTGTTGGGCATTATATTTTGGTTTTGTTGAAGTATAGTCTATACTTTTACTGGAGCCCTTAATAGACAGGCCCAATAAAAGTAAACCCAGTTGACTGGATTTCCTTTCTAACCTATTGGCATTATATATATATATATATGTGAGATACATGGTTGGTACTATACTCAAGCTATTTCTATTTGAGAGCTCCCATAACAAGGGTATATTATGTCTCTTCCGTTGTGATAGATTTTGCGATATTCGAAACATTATTTAGGTGGGGTTTTGGAGATTTAATGTAGACTTTATCCCTTTATTTGACATGTTTTGAGTTGTTAGCTAATTTCAGATATAATTATATTTTTGGAGGATTTTGAGATGATTCGTGAGTTAAGCCTAGGAACATGGATGATATGAGACCCCGAGATGAAGTTAGGAAGTAAAAAGGTCAAGGTAAAAACCCAAGTCAAGTCCAAGAAGGAGCCAAAACGTCCATGCGAAGCTCATCTAAAATTGTTAGCAGAATACTTGTGTCAACTATGAAAATTTATGACAATTTTAAAAATTGATAGAAGCATTCAGCCGACAATTTGTAATGCGCTTCACATGGACGTTTTTAACCTCAAGACACACCATTTATCATATTCTAAAGCTAGGAATGTTGGGAGCAAGGGCAAGAGCATTGAAGTTCATTAACAACACCCTATTTCACATTCTTTCCTTATCTATTAGTGTAATTCTTTATTCTTTCTAACTTTTAGATTAATTATGGCTTTTTCATACTTTATTTTCCTTTATTCCTCCATGAATTAATTTCATTAGTAGCTTGAGATACATGGGTACGAGCCTTAATTTATGATTTGGATTTTATTGTATGAATTTGGAATTTTACATTTAAATAAAGCGTGGACTTGTTGTTGTAGTTGTTTATGTCCTTAATATTATTATTAAATTATATTTTTATGGCACATATTTTAGGGTTTTTATCTATTAAATTACGTCCCGAAGGGGGTTTGGTAGTGAAACTAGGATAGTAAATATTCTTCAAGTTTAGAACCGAGAGGTTAACATTTGTAGGACAACCGTGTGCAAATAATAATATTGACTGTCAGATAATATTTTAGGATTGCCCGAGAGAGGTTTCTAGTACTAAATAGCAACCCCTAATTGCTCGAAAGAGAATTAGGGTGTAATTAGAGTCCCGATTAGAAAATTAAAGTTTTATTTTGCCCTTAAACTGCAAGTAAGTTCAAGTCATAGCTAGTGGTCATTACTTGTGTCTCGGTCTACGCCATCTCTCTATTATTTCACCCCTTAATTTAGTTGTTTTCTAGTTAATCTCAGTTTAATTTATCTTCAGTAGCTAATCTCTCATAAAAACCAAATAAAAATCTTTTAGTTTCATCAACGAGATCTAGATTAAATTACAATCAATCCGTAAACTTCTTATTCTCCATGGAGACGATACTTTGTATAACTTTTAATTACTTGTGACGACTCATACACTTGCGAGTCATCATTCCGAGTATCGATTTTATATCTCACCCCGGAAGACAACAATATATGAAGGAAGGCTTATCATCGTTGTATTGTACCATAATTTCTCAAGATTCTGATGGCTCAGTCAGGTACACCGATTTATTCTATAGTCCTTGGCATTCTAAATTCATGTATGATTATTAATTTTACCACACACATACCTTTGACATCCGACTATTATTAAAATCATGGAAACTTGTTCTGGTACCAAGTATCATTCTATATGTTTGTAGATTGGCATCACCAATTTGTTACACACATCTTCGTTTGAGAATGTTTCGGTCGTCAAACAAGCTAGTCCATGCCCAAGATTTAACGATCATTACTTTTGCATGCCAGAAGGAACAATGTGGGAAATAAACCCCTTTGAGGATTTCAGACGAATCTAAGTTGTTCATGATCCTCCATGCTTGTCTAGCCAAAACAACTTTGTTCATTATCATAAAATCTCTAATACCAGACCCCACTACTTTTAGCCTAGCAATTTTACCCAAACAACCTAGTGAATTTTACACTTCTGGGTAGATCCCCACCAAAACCGACACAAAATTCCATATATTTTCTTATAAAGGTCTTAGGCAGAAGAAAATTGACATTATGTGGTTCAGAGAAATTTAAAGCATAGTTTTGTTCAAAACATCTTTACCGCCTCCCCATACAAGTTTTTCCTTCCACCCTTGAGCTTTAGTAAGAAACTAGTCATATATCCATTACAGATTAGCTATTATGGATATATTATTGATCATCGGGATCCCCTATATATTTACCCAAAATAGTATCCATCAGACATGCCAGGGTACCTCTACTAAATAAATGTTAGAATTTATCAGGTTATTACTATGTGCAGAACATTCACAAGGATTTTGGATACAACTCTGAAAATCGTCCAACTTTCTTGTTGATAAAGCTATAAGAATAGAAAGGCATATGCGAAGAGAAAATGATTTAGTCACCTACAATATTTAGTTATCTTAAGACTTTTGATATTTCCAGAGAGACACTCATAGTTGATCAAACCATTTAGACCTTCTAAGATCATATATAACAGAATACCATGCGTGCTAGATTCACTTTAGTTGTCTGAGGCCTTTATATGGTTTAAATTTTGATAATTTTTCACTATTAAAATTAATCTGGTAACTCACATATGTAACATATATCATAATCTATCAAACTCATTGGGGATAAACCAACATAAAAATCTCAAGAATATCTCATCAAATTCTTCCATAGGCTTTGATCATATCAACTTTCACAACTATATAATGTTTCGACGACTTGCACTTTCATCGAAGGAAGTACGAGACTTCATGATCGATAACACTATTATCCTAAATGGTGCACCCTTTAACAAAAACTAATTGGATTGGGGCAATAATATCATGAACATGCCACTGAATAGTATGTACATCAGAAGAACACCAAAATTTTCAAATGGACATCATCATTTTCTAGGAATCTCGATAAACACCGTACATTCATAGATTGCTTTATATTCAGAATTGTATCAAACATTATAAATTCCAAAAGAACCATACTTATTATAACAACACAAACACAATTCACACTTCTTACGGATAAACTAACTTGAATTAAACTAAAAATCTAAACCAACATATACATAACTCACGATTTTTTTTATATATAACACCCAACAAAAAAAAAGGTACACAAATCAAGAATACCAGAACCTTATTGAGCTTTAACGCTTTTTACTCTATCTTATTCGCTCATTCAGTCTACATTTTCATTTCTCTGTGAAATTATTTTAATTCACACTTCTAATCATTTATTGATCTTAAAAGCACATGAATACCACGCATGCTAGATGCACATATTGGTGGATCAAACCACTCGAACCGTTTAATTAGACGCTACTTTGTCCAAGAATTGTTTGTATTCTCTACCAAAAAACCATAAACTTTGTCTCATAGATAGAAAACAATTGAGACATAGCAAATGAGTGTTTAATTTAGGTTTGAAATTACATTTTGTATTTGATTTGAGGTTTTGTTTGTTATGAAGATAAAGTATCGAAAAGAGAAAGTTGGATTTGCGCTTAAAAGAGAAGGAGAAAGTACATGAATTCATCTACAACAAATTGACCACAATAACCTTGTAAAACTAAAGTTATCATATGCACATATCTAATACGTGACATTTAACGCTATAAATTAGAGAGGTACCAATGTAAACAATTTTTTATAGAATTGGGTAACTCAAAAACATACTTTGATGCCTTATATACCATTTGTGATTCTTTAGGTACGAATACATTTTTTCACACCATATATTATTTCCAAGTAACAACATAACTAAAAAGTAATGTTAAACAACTCCACAATATTGGCAAGCAAAGGTTTTTTTCTTCTTTTTTGGTCGGAAAAAGCGAAGGTTCAAAAACATCAAATAATAGAACACAGAAGAGCATATAGGAATGAATGAATAGCCAGCCGCCTTTGGAGTCGTACGCTGACAAATTAGCCATTTCAAGTATATGCTAGAAAGAATCAAACAATTAGGTGTTTGGGGAAAAGCATGTAGCCGTCTAACTGTATAAAATCAGAACTGACTAAGCTTAGTAATACTAATACTCGAATATATATGAGTATATATTTATTTATTGTTAATTGATTTTTTATTATTTTAAAATAATATTAGAGAGTTATTTAACTAACACAATTAGATAACAGAATTTTTTTTACCAATATGAAATAATTTAAGCATTACCACAACTATCAGTCTTAGCCGTTTTTTTTTCTTTTCTTGTCAACTTAGCCGATTGGTTTCAGTATTACATGATTAATACTAATAGATCCAAACTTTATATAATTTCGACTTAAAAAAGAAATCGAAATTTGATTTGCCAACAAAGGACCTGTAATGCACTTTAAATAAATGTGGTTTTGATATGTTTTCACTTTAACTGAACACTAAAAGCATTTCAGCAAAAGGACACACTAGACATAGAATAGGGGTATCTATAGTACGAAAAAGCCTAAAAGCATCCTCAATCCATTTTCTTTTTCTTTCTTTATACTCACACATTCTATATATTGAAAACTATTTCATTTTGCTCAACACTTTTCTCGTTTCAAGAGTACTCTCAATGCATGCATGCTTTTAATTAGTTTCTAGTTCATCACAAAACCTTTCAATCAAAACATCTAATTTCAAACAACTTCCTTAAAGAAAAACATGTTGATTAACGTTGTTGATGGTGAAGATGATTATGAAAATGGTGGTGTTGATGGAGAGCAATCTTTACCATCTTTGAGTGATCAACCTAGGAGGCATGAAACTCAGAAAGGTGTACGCGAAAGTGGCTTACCACCCTTCTTGTTGAAACTTTACAACATTGTTGATGATTCAAACACAAATTCAATTATTTCATGGAGTCGTTTTGGTACTAGCTTTACTATTTGGAACCATCTAGAAATGACTTCCCAGATTCTCCCTCAATATTTCAGGCACAATAACTTCTCCAGCTTTATTTATCAGCTTAATAACTATGTGAGTTTCTTTTTTACTTTTTTCTTTTCTTGTTTACACATATTTTAAATTACTTTTTGAAACAGGGGTTTAGAAAGATAGGATTAGAACAATGGGAATATGAAAACTCATGTTTTCAAGCAGGAAAGAAACATTTGTTGATCAACATAAAGAGGCGAATTCAAACTTCAGGAAATTCTAGACCTCGAGTTAGGATGCAACAAAAGATTAATTCTGATCCTACCAACAATGATATTCATGATCTTAGTAATCTTGTGGAATCATCAAAAGTAGAAATCGAAAAACTGAAACAAGAACAAGAAGATATCGATAATGCAATAGCTTTCTTCAAGCAACACATGGAAATATCAGAAAATAAATCACAGAAGCTGATTATGTTCTTTGCGAAAGAACTAGGTGGAGCCTTTCTTCAAGAGGTTGTTCAGTTGACTAATGAGGAGGAAGAATGTGAAAGTATTGAAACTGGGAAGAAAAGGAAATTTCTTGCAGTTGAAACTACAGAAAATGTGTTTAAGGATTCAGATATGGAAATAGTTGTTCACACTAATGATGGGGATAATAATAACTCGAAAAACTGTGGTGAATGGATGTTCTGGAAGAATCTGTTGGAAGATAATTCGACTGAAGCTGAACGAGAACAATCTAAAATGGCCATGGAATTGGATGATATGATGATAGCTTCCAAGATTGCTGGAATTGGAAAGCCAACTAATTTCGATGCTGATGAAGAGATTAATCTTCAACTATGGGCATAGTTGAACATGGTAATTCAGCTTTTATTTGCTATAGTGAACATCATATATAGTTGATGATCGAGCATAGGATGATTATTCACATTTCTTAATTAATTTATTACTTTTGTTTTTGTAGGAACATTAGAGGAAGCAAGATGGAGCATAAGGCACATATTTGGCTGTTTCGTGGTGTTGCTCTTTATTTCACTTCTTCTATTACGTTTCTATATTAAAATTTTAGCTTTTCTAGTTTTTCTAGTTTTGTAGTATGAACTACCACTATATACTATTTCATACTCCTTTGATAGTATGCGATTGTTTTACCAAATTAGTACATTATTGTGCTACTTAAACATGATATAAACTGTTGTGTTGCCATTATTACTAAGCTTCTAGTTATTGAAGATGAAGAATTTTATAACTATGTAGAGTATAACTAATTAAGGCCTGCATTTATCTGTCAAATAGATGGGTTAATTTCATTATTATGCCCAAACCTATATGTTTGTTGTAAAAATGTGCCCATCAAATATGATTTCCCCAGTAAAAAAGAAAAGATTTCTCATTATAAGCTGGACTTATACCTCTATAATAATGAATAATAGAAATTTTAAAAAAATAAAATAACCCCTAAAAACAATTTTACCGTTTAAACGTTTCCCTCGATTACACTACACCTTAAATACACATTTATAGTTTTTATTTATATTTTTTTCTTTTAGTCGAATGCAAATTACATAAAAATAACCCAAACATTATACAAAAATTAATTAATCACTAGTGTCTCATGGTCACTTTCTGGAGTCTCACTACTACAGATCGCGGATTTACCCACGACAGTTTACCGACGACGCGTAAAGTCGTCGGTAAACTTTTACCATTTACCGACGACTACACCTTACCCACGAGAAACAAGCCGCCGGTAATTTACCGACGACTGCTGTCGCGGGTAATCGACAAAACGCCGTCGTTATCTTTTTTTTTTATTTTTTTTTTTTTTGGCTTAGGTTTGTTGTCGGTAAATTACCGAAAGTTGCTGAAGTCGTCGTTAAACCCATGTTTTTAACGACGACACGTCCAAGTTACCGACGACTTTACGTGTCGTCGGTAAACTTGACGTGCATATATGCGAACAGTCTGTAATTTTTTTCTCTTTAAACCCCAAAAACCCCATTTTTTTCTCCCAATTTCTTCCAAAAACATCAACCAAACTCATCCAAATTTTTTGCAAAACCTTCTCCAATTCATCTCTAAACATTTGCAAGCTTGTAATCAAGGTGGGGCATCATCAACACACAATTTCATCTACAAAGATTAGGTAAATTCTTGATTTTTTTTTTATTTTTTATGATCATATATGGTTTAATTCTTGCAATATTATGGGTTTAGGCTTATTATTACATTATCAAGGTTAAGACTTCATAATCAATATCCAATTTCTTCCACCAATTCAAGGTATTTTCTTAAAATTTCAAACTTTTTAATTTTTTTTTTATGCATGAATTTTGAATTGTGTATTAGTTTGTATATTTTTTTGATTGTCTTGTTATATATTGTGTATAAATCATGCATACATTCATTTATTTCATATTTTATGTTTCATATATTTTTGTATTTGTGTGTTTATTTATGTGAAATGGTTTATATATTTATTGTGTTGTAATTTTATTTATTTATTTATTTGTGATGTAATTTTATTTATTTATTTGTGATGTAATTTTATTTATTTTTTGGTTTGTATTTATATTCAAGCCATTGTGTTGTAATTTTTTTTTCCATTTTATCAATTGGGTTGTAATAATTATTTATTTTATTTTCATATGAATGTAGTTGTCTACTTATCTAAAATTATTGTAAAGAGATGGCTTCGGATAAGAGTTGGATGGATGCTACGGATTTATTCGATCCAAACTATCTTGTTGGAGTTTTGGGTTTTATCGCATATGCAAAACAACATTCGCAATATGGAGATCTTATTTATTGCCCGTGTAACTATTGTAAAAATAATCGTCGATTACCCTCTAATAAGGTTACGAACCACCTTTATAATGAAGGGATTATGAAGTCGTATCGGGTTTGGATAAAACACGGTGAGCAGCATGTCATTCCCCAAGAAAACCCTATTCCGAATATAGTTAATGAAATTGCCGAGGTTTATGACGATGTGAGACACAGTTACGATATTGGCGGTCATCAGGGTGACACCGAGATGAGAGACGGAGAAATTCCAAGTAGTTTCGAAAAACTGTTTAACGAATTGGAGACAGAATTATATCCGGGTTGTGATGCGATGAGTTCATTGAACTTCATTGCCAAGCTTCTTCACATAAAAGTTAAGAACAAGTGGACTAACACGTCATTCACCGAGCTATTGGAGTTGATTGGTCGTATTTTGCCCAAACCTCACACTTTGCCCGATTCGTATGATTCATGCAACAAGAAGTTGAAAAGCTTGGGTATGGGGTATATTACCATCGATGTTTGTGTGAACGATTGTGCCATATTTTATAAAGAGTATAAAGACCTCGATAAGTGTCCAGTTTGTAGCGAGTCTAGATGGGACCCGAAGAAGGGTATCAAAGTACCACATAAGAAGCTCCGCTATTTTCCGATTGCTCCCAGGTTACAGCGACTATACGCTTCAAAGCACACCGCTGAAGACATGGTTTGGCACCATACCGGTAAGAGTGCCGATCCGGATGTGTTGCGTCATCCTGTTGATGGTGATAGTTGGAAGAGATTTGCATCGCTACACCCTGAGTTTGCTAGTGAACCTCGTAATGTATTTTTGGGTCTCGGTATCGACGGGTTTTGTCCTTTCTCTATGCAAAACAACTCGTATAGCATGTGGCCTGTCATATTAACCGTCTATAACTTGCCACCGTGGGTATGCATGAAGGAAACCACTTTTCAGCTTTGTTTGTTGATTCCGGGTCCTCGATCGCCCGGTAAGGACATGGATGTTTACCTCCGCCCTATGATAGATGAGTTGGAGGAGTTGTGGAGTAAAGGGATCCTTACGTATGATGCCCATACAAAACAAGAGTTTACTATGAAGGTTTGTCTGTTGTCCACCACCAATGATTTCCCCGCTCGGTCATACACTTCAGGATGGTCGGGTCAAGGTTACATGGCTTGCCCTGAATGCATGGATTCCACACCTTCATTGGGTGTGACTAAAGGTGTGGTCTACTTTGACCATAGACGTTGGTTACCCTTCAAACATCGGTTTAGATCAGATAATGTTTCGTACCCGGCAACCAATTTTACTAAGCGACCGAAGAAATATAGTCCAGCTAGTATTCAGACACAGTTAGATGGTCTTCCCATTGTGTTTCCCGGCAAACACAAGGATTTTGGAGGCAAGGTCACGAAGACTACAGGTCCTCGCCAGACGAATTGGAAGAAAAAGAGTATTTTCTATCGTTTACCTTATTGGTCCGCAAATTTGTTGAAGCATAACATTGATGTCATGCACTGCGAGAAAAACGTGTGTGATGCTCTTCTCGGTACAGTTATAGCAGTCGATGGGAAACCAAACAAAGATAACGTTAAGGCGCGGGAAGATCTTGAGAAAATGAAATTCAGGAAAGAATTGTGGTTGGCAACAATAGGAAAGAAAACGATTCTAAAACGTGGAAAGTATACCTTGTCAGCGGAGAAGAGGAAGTTGTTTCTTGAGTGGTTACAGGTACAGAGGTTTCCCGATGGATTCGCGTCTAGTACGAGGAATAACGTTCAAGCCGATACGGGGAAGATCATTGGAATGAAATCGCATGATTGTCATGTTATGATGCAGTACCTTTTTATTTGTTGTCTCCCTGGGCTTCTAGATGATAAATCGATTAGCGACGCAATTATTGGGTTAGTTAACGTGTTTAGAGTCGTTTGTAACAAGAATCTGAGTAGGAAGAAGTTGGTGGAGGGTAAGGCGAAAGTGGTTGAAGTGATGTGCAAGTTAGAAATGATCTTACCTCCCGCGTTTTTTGATATCATGATCCACTTAGTGATTCACTTATACGATGAAGCGTTGTTAGGGGGCCCGGTTCAAATGCGGTGGATGTACCCGTTTGAGAGGTATTTGAAGAAGTTGAAAGAGTATATTCGAAACCCGGCTAGGCCTGAGGGTTCCATAGCCGAGGGTTACGTGGCGGAAGAGACGTTGACTTTCATATCACGGTATCTTAGTGAAGAAAAAACAAAGTTCAACGATCCAGGTAGATACAACGAACAACTGCCAGAACCAAAAGAGCTATCAGTTTTCAATTCTCAGTGTACTCCGATTGGCAAGAAAGAGTCAGGTGCTTTACCTGCTCTTCAGAAGGAGCACGTTAGTTGGTATATTTTGAATAACTGTGACGAACTCGAACCATATAGGACGTAAGTAACATTTACCTATATATTTATATATTTATATATATATATATATATATTTATATATATATAAATATATATATTTATATATATATATTTATATATTTATATATGTATATATATATATATATTTATATATATATATATATATATATATATTTATATATATATATATATATATATTTATATATTTATATATATATATATTTATATATTTAAATATTTATATATTTAAATATATATATTTATATATATATATTTATATATTTATATATTTATATATTTATATATTTAAATATTTATATATTTAAATATATATATTTATATATATATATTTATATATTTATATATTTATATATTTATATATTTATATATTTATATATTTAAATATATATATTTATATATATATATTTATATATATATATATATATATATATATATATATATATATATATATATATATATATATATATATATATATATATTTATATATATATATATATTTATATATTTATATATTAACTTATTTATATTCATTTGTGATTTTAGTGAACACAAGTCCACACTTACGGGAACGGATGATGAAATAGAGATTACGCATCGTCAAAGGTTTAATAGTTGGTTTTTGGATAAGGTATGTACTTTAGACGTTGGTTTAAACATACCATCGTCAAATATATAAATTAGTATTATTTATGTATGACAGGTTCACGGGATGAAAGAGGCAGGTAATGCATTAGCTACCACTGAGATGGTATCCTTGGCTAGCATGTATTTCGGTGCGGTGGATAGATATGATTCGTGTGTCGTGAATGGTGTCAAGTGGGTAACTAAGGGTAAAGGAGAAAAAAGAGTGACGCAGGATTACGGAGTTTGTACCACGTACGAAGATCGTCCATGTTATGGAGAATTAGTGAAAATATTGGAGGTTCATTACACTAAAGGGTTTTCAGTTGTCTTATTCGTTTGTAAGTGGTACAAAATGGCTGGATCGAGGACAGAACATGGGGTAACCTTTATTAACACAACAAACTTTGAGTGGGAAGGCGAACCATACATTTTAGCATCGCAAGCCAAGAAAGTATTCTACATTGACGAGATTAGTGCGAAGAAATCAATGAACGGTTGGAAAGCCGTTTGGGAAATAAATGATCGTCATGGATGGAATCCCGAGTTATGGGGTTCGGAATCACTACCTACTAACAACGAGAGCATTATTATTCCATTGGGTAACAGTGAGACGGTCTCCGAACCGGAGAACTTGGCAACTACTGAGGAGATCGAGATTGACCCAGCTCATTTTCGTATTGAGATGGCTTTTGAAATGGTTATTGATGAAAACCAGGAAATCGAAGATGACACGGGGGAAGAATATGGTGATGCAGAACAACAAATAGAAGTTAATAGCGATGATGAACCTATAGATATTAGTGGATATGAAACAGATTAGGGTATTTTGTATTTATTTATTAGTCTTAGAATAAACAGATTAGTGTTTGTATTTATTTATTTTGTTATCAAACACTCACATTTGACCATAACAGTTGACCAAACAACTCGAACACTCACATTTGACCATAACTGTTGACTAAACAACTCAAACACTCACATTTGACCATAACTGTTGACTAAACAACTCAAACACTCACATTTGACCATAACTGTTGACTAAACACCTCGAACACTAACATTTGACTCTAACTGTTGACTAAACACCTCAAACACTCACATTTGACCATAACTGTTGACTAAACACCTCGAACACTAACATTTGACTCTAACTGTTGACCAAACAACTCAAACACTCACATTTGACCATAACTGTTGACTAATCACCTCGAACACTAACATTTGACTCTAACTGTTGACTAAACAACTCAAACACTCACATTTGACCATAACTGTTGACTAAACACCTCGAACACTAACATTTGACTCTAACTGTTGACCAAACAACTCAAACACTCACATTTGACCATAACTGTTGACTAAACACCTCGAACACTAACATTTGACTCTAACAGTTGACCAAACAACTCAAACACTCACATTTGACCATAACTGTTGACTAATCACCTCGAACACTAACATTTGACTCTAACTGTTGACTAAACACCTCAAACACTCACATTTGACCATAACTGTTGACTAATCACCTCAAACACTAACATTTGACTCTAACTGTTGACCAAACAACTCAAACACTCACATTTGACCATAACTGTTGACTAATCACCTCGAACACTAACATTTGACTCTAACTGTTGACTAAACACCTCAAACACTCACATTTGACCATAACTGTTGACTAAACACCTCGAACACTAACATTTGACTCTAACTGTTGACCAAACAACTCAAACACTCACATTTGACCATAACTGTTGACTAAACACCTCGAACACTAACATTTGACTCTAACAGTTGACCAAACAACTCAAACACTCACATTTGACCATAACTGTTGACTAATCACCTCGAACACTAACATTTGACTCTAACTGTTGACTAAACACCTCAAACACTCACATTTGACCATAACTGTTGACTAAACACCTCGAACACTAACATTTGACTCTAACTGTTGACCAAACAACTCAAACACTCACATTTGACCATAACTGTTGACTAATCACCTCGAACACTAACATTTGACTCTAACAGTTGACCAAACAACTCAAACACTCACATTTGACCATAACTGTTGACTAATCACCTCAAACACTAACATTTGACTCTAACTGTTGACTAAACACCTCAAAAACTCACATTTGACCTTTCGAATTGACTAAACACCTCGAACACTAACATTTGACTCTAACTGTTGACTAAACACCTCAAACACTCACATTTGACCATAACTGTTGACTAAACACCTCGAACACTAACATTTGACTCTAACTGTTGACTAAACAACTCGAACACTCACATTTGACCATAACTGTTGACTAAACAACTCAAACACTCACATTTGACCATAACTGTTGACTAAACACCTCGAACACTAACATTTGACTCTAACAATTGACCAAACAACTCAAACACTCACATTTGACCATAACTGTTGACTAATCACCTCGAACACTAACATTTGACTCTAACTGTTGACTAAACACCTCAAACACTCACATTTGACCATAACTGTTGACTAAACACCTCGAACACTAACATTTGACTCTAACAGTTGACCAAACAACTCAAACACTCACATTTGACCATAACTGTTGACTAATCACCTCGAACACTAACATTTGACTCTAACAGTTGACCAAACAACTCAAACACTCACATTTGACCATAACTGTTGACTAATCACCTCGAACATTAATTTGTGTGTGTATATCTTAACCCCAACAGAATAAAAATAGAATAGAAATCAGGAATAAAATAAAATACTTAAAAAAAAAAAAAAAAAAAAAAAAAATTACCGACGACATTGGTTATTTACCGACAACCTGCTTGACATGAATGTTGTCGGTAAATTTTTACCGACGACATTCAATACAAGAAGGTTGTCGGTAAACATTTACCGACAACTTTCAATACCCAAGTCGTCGGTAAACACCAGACCAAAATTTAATTGGTCAAAAGTGGGCGGTTCGATTTCCCGCCCAAGGATTTACCGACGACTTGCGAAAAAAAAGTCGTCGGTAAACAGGACACGCAACAGTCGTGTGTACAACTGTTTGACGCGTGGCCTGTTTACCGACGAATAGGCCAGGTTTACCGACGACTTGCGTGTCGTCGGTAAACATCTGTTCTATTAAACCCTACCGAGCTTCATTTCTGAAACACAAACACACCAAAACACTCCCCAGAAATCCGATTCCGAGCACCAAGGAGCTATTCCGAGGCATCCCCACACGCAAACAACACTCAATGTAAGTGATTCAATGCTTTTTCTTATTGATTTCTTCAATTTTTTTTCTTTTTTAAAAATCAAATCCTAACTTTTTTTTGGTTTTTGTTTTTCCTCTACTCTTGCTTGGCATGGGATGCTGGATATATTCAACAACATCTTCACGTAACAGGTACCAAACACCTGAATCAAATCCTATTTTTTTTTTTGATTTTCGAATTGAATTTTTTTTTTTTTTTTTATATTGTATTGAATTTCTTGTTAAATCCGAGAATCCTAGCTGTATTGTAGATTCTGAATATGTAATTTGTTGTTAATTATACCATGTAACATGTTTTTTTTGTTAATTTTTAGAAAAATTAGGGTTTTGTTAAGTTTTTGTTGATTTTGCTTGATAATTGCTATATTGTGATGTATTGTGTTGTTGATTTTGTATGTATGAAGTGTATTTTATGGATTAAAATGCAATTCTAAAAAATTAAGGGACTAGAATGCAATTCTAAAAAATGTAGGGTCTAAAATGCTATTTTAAAAAATTTAGGTACTAAAATGCAATATAGGGACCAAACTAAAATTTAGGGCCTAAAATGCTATTTTAAAAAATTTAGGGACTAAATTGCAATATAGGGACTAAAATAAAATTTAGGGCCTAAAATGCTATTTTAAAAAATTTATGGACTAAATTGCAATATACGGACTAAAATAAGATTTAGGGTATTTTTGTAATTTTTAAAAATACAAGGACTTAAACGCAATTTTTACTAAAAAACTAATTTATTAATTTTATTTACATTATAGATGGCCGATGTGATGCCAAACTACCACCGGGGTGACGGGAACGGAGAAGATCCGAACCGGAATCCACCCCCAAACCTCAATGACTGTCACCAGCCACCCGGTAATATTATTTAATTTATAAAATTCAATTAATATTAGTTAGTACTGTATTTAATAATTTTATTAAACAGTTAAGCGAAAGAGGAGACCCCGAAATGTCTCCACTCTCAAAACCGCCAATGATGCTAAGGAGAAGCTAGGCGGGCCCCTCCCGGTCGACTTCTGTATCCTTGACGACACGTGGAACCCATACGGAGAATATGGGAAACACGTGGCCCAAGTGGTGGGTCTCGCGGTTCGAGAAACGGTCCCTCCCTACTACCCCTCGTGGAGTGCCGTTCCACCCAACCTGAAGAGCGTGATCCTCGAAAAACTCGAGGAGTTCTTCAACCTCGACGAGTGGAGGGCCCGCAAAGATTGGCACTTGATTAGCGGGAAGCTGTCCCAGTCTCAGTCCGCTGCTTACAGAAGGTGGAAGTATGACTTGGTTGCCGATTATGGCGAATCGGGTGAGTGTCCACCTGACGTGCTTCCCGAGGACTGGGAGCTAACCCAGAAGATGCTGAATGACCCGCAAAAGAAGGTAAAATTTTAATTCAATTATTTAATTATTAAATTATTGTTTATTTAATTTTTTAATTTGAAATGTAACAGGCCCAGTCTGCGATTAATAAGAAGAATCGGCAGAACCAGAAGAAGCCGAACAAGTCTGGTTCTCGGAACCAAACCCAGACCCGCCACGAGATTATAGAGGTATAATTTGTTAAATTAAAAATAAATTTTATTAGTTATTTAATTTAATTTTTTAATAATCATATTTTTTTATAGGGTAAGCTGAAGATTAATACGCAGGAGCCCCTGAGCTATATAGACGAGCTGACCCAAGAGGAGGTCCCACTTCCACAGATGGGCGGATACTTCGAGTACCTAGGCTATGACGGGGCGAAGGGCAAATGGGTCGATGATAGATGGGAGCAGGCTAGTGTAAGTTTTTATTTAACTTTAAATTAATTTTTTGTTAGTTTTATTAATTATTTATTTAAAATTATTTTATTAATTATTTATTTTAAATTTTATTACAGGGAGTTTATCGGGAGAAGCTTAGGGAGCGGGTTATCGAGACAGGGACCCAATCGGCTGAGGATGTTCCAGTGGAGGAGCAGATAGGAGCGCTGAAGGAGACGGTTCAGGAGGTGATGAAACCGTCTAAGAGTCGGCATTGGATCCCTTCGATCGGACCCTGCTTCAAGAAGAAGAAGGACCCGAAGCCGCCTGTATCGGATCAGATCGCGAAAAAGAACGCGAGAAAGTTACAGCGGATCTTCGATGGGATGAACGAGGTCCGCGCAGTCCAGGGATTACCTCCTATACCGGAAGAAGATGCTCCACCAAGCTCCTCTAGGTCCGATGATTTTTTTAGTAAGTTGCTCAGCGGCCTCAATGAATCCCGTGAAAAGAATGGTCTCGAGCCGCTCTCCGATGAAGAAGAAGATGAAGACAGTGAAGATTGATTTTCTTATGATTGTGTTTAAGACTTTTATTTTATTTCCGTTTATATTTTATGACTTTTTTATGGTTATGTAATATTTTGACTTTTAACCCCGGGGTTTGACTTATTGCCCGGGGTTTGACTTTATTGACCGGGGTTTGACTACCCGGGTTTATTTATCTATTTCTGAATATAATGCATGATTTCTATTTATATTCGTGATTTCTATAAATATTAAATTATAAAAAATCGAAAATCGAAAAACCAATTAATATTAAAAAAAAAATGAAAAACCAATTTAAATTAAAAAAAAATAAAAAATTAAAAAAATTAAAAAATTAAAAAAAAATTAAAAAAAAAAAAAAATAATAATACCGACAACATTCAATGTATGAATGTCGTCGGTAAAGGTTAAAAAAAATAATAATTAAATATTGATTACCGACGACATTCATACAATGAATGTTGTCGGTATTATTATTAAATTATAAAAATTAAACAATTTAATTATGAAGATAACGACAACATGGTTGTCGGTAAATATTTTATTTACCGACGACAAAAAATATTTGTTTTGTCGGTAAAAATTTGATGCTTGCCGACGGAACGAAATTGTTGTCGGTAATCAAGGTTTACCGACGACTTGCGTTTCGTCGGTAAAACGTCCTGTGTTATCGACGAGACACCAATGTTGTTGTCGGCAACCATGATTTTACCGACAAACTTCTAGGGACGACAGTTTACCGACGAGTGGTCGTCGGTAAACAGTTTTACCGACGAGTACGGGGTTAATACCGACGACAGCTGTCGTCGGTAAATACCCGACCTGCTGTAGTGTCTAGCTAATTGGTAGGCGGATAGAATATCTAAAAACCAAACACATCAATTATTTTTTATCGTTTGTTTGGCAACCCAATCCGTTTATAGTTAAACACAATTATAGTTATTCATCAATTTTACTTGATTTTGTATAGATTTCAAAACTAATATAATAATATATAAACTAATAATCTAGCAACTTCAAGGAATTTGATCTAAAAAACGAGATGATAAACTCAAATTATGATTTTTTTTCAACTCTATTTTCTTTGTTTATTTTCTAGATTTTTTTTCTCGATTTCTTTTCGAATTATATTTTTTGATTCACCTTATAAAATCACTTTTAATATACGTTTGTAAATGTATTTGATGCTCGTTTTTTCCCTTTTTTCTAGAAATTCATATACGATATGTGTTTCTTCACTTTATAAGGATTACTTCTCCTTCATTATTACTTATTTAATATTCATGATTAGAATAAATATTGCATGGAGTTGTGTTTATTGAGTATATATAAACTTCGCGCATTGTTCATTGCATATTTGATTGATAATTTTGCATTTAATCACGTATAAATATTGAAATATGTGTAGATTATTACATGTAACCTTGTTTAAGCAGTGTTGTGATTAAATTGCAGCTAGTAATCAATATAGGAGTTGTAAACGGGGCTGCAAGTACAATATTGTACTTGCAGCACTATTATATGATTTTGTAGATGTCATTTTCTAGCTCCTTTATTTTATGTATGCTTGTTTGTTAACATCCCCTTATTCTGTTATACAACTCAAATGGACTCTACTCGTATTAGCCAATTCAAAAGGAAGGACGTGGGAACACAAAAAAGGAAGATGAGACGTGGATGGTGTGGTCGTCTCGAAAATCATAATGCATTGACCTAAGATTTACCTTTGAACTTATTTGTCTGTTTATTCTATTTTTTTGCATCGAGAACTACTAATATACATGATTTTATTCTTTTTCTTGTTTCGAGCATACAATTGTAATTATATTGATTGGTTGGTTAACTATAAAGAAATAAAAATAGCATAAAAGATACAATTTTTATACAGAACATAAAAATTATGGAACTACAATAATGTAGTTGTAGAAGTACAACTGCAATATTGTAATTGTTAAACTGCAACTATAGTATTATATTACACAACAAATCAATAAGTGATAAATTTAGTGATAAATTGACGAATCAATATTGTACTTGCGCAACTATAATATTGTACTTGTGCAACTACAATATTGTAGTTGCATTAATATATGTTAAACCTGTAAGAAATAAGAGGCGTAAATATATCAAATTATAAATGTAAAGATGCAATCTTATTGTATGAACGACGATAAATAGTATAATACCAATCAATACAATTACAACTTGATGCCTAAAATAAGAAAACCGATAAAAACGTGCATAGTAGTAGTTATCGATGCAAAAAACCATAATAGACAAAAAAAATTTAAAAATAAATCGCAGTTCAATGCGTTATGATTTCCAAAACGACCACACTGTCAAAATCTCATCTTTCTTTTTTCGTGCGCTCTCGTCCTTCCTCTTGAATCGTTTAATATGAGTAGAATCAATCTGAGATGTGTAACAAAACAAGGAGGATGTTAACAAAAAAACACAAAACAAGGAAGGTAGAAAACGACACTGAAAAACCATACAACAGTCCTGCAAGTATAATATTACACTTGCAACAATTAGATAACCGTTCTTGCAACACTACAATACATTTTTTACGCAACTACAACTTCTATATTGATTACTAGTAGGAATCTAAAAATAAAACAACATAAACAAGTCTACATTTAACATTTAAGCATATTTTAACAATTCTACGTGATTCAATGCATAATTAGCAATCAAATATGAATGAACAGTACACAAAGTTTACATATAATCAATAAAAACAACTCCATGCAAGATAAAAATGAATCACAAGGATTAAATAAGTTATAATGAAGGAGCAACAATGCTTAGAACGTGAAGTAACACAAAATTCATATGAGTTTCAGTAAAAGTGTGAAGAAAACACAAAAAAAAAACATAAATTAAAATCTTGGATTACAAACATGTATTAAGATTTATTATATATAGTTTATTACAAAAAAATTGCAAAAAATCATACAAAAAATGGTTAAAACAATTGATGATTCAAGCACATTACCTTGTTTTTTAGCTTGAATTCCTTGAGATTGTTAGATTATTAGCTTATGTTGATGTTATGGTTTCGAAATCCATGCAAAAATAAAGTGAAATTAATGAATAATTGTAAGTGTGTGATTTAGGCACAATTTGTGGTCTTGAGGGAGAATTTTTGAACGATGAGTGTGTTTAAGAGTCAGTAATTATCTTATCGGTATAGTTAATTAAGTAATTAATTAGTTATTTTAGTATCATGAAGGGTATTTGATGTCTCCTTAATTGTTCTTATTTTCGACCCTTAGGAGACATCATTTTTGGTGTTTATTTAATCATTTCAATAGACTTTTGGACTAAATATGCAATAATATGATTTTCCTCTTTTATTTCTAGCATTTTTGATTTATTAAGCTTTTGCGCGTAATATTGGTATTTTTAGTGAAGATTTTACAGGTTTTAGATGTTAGCTAGAAGAGGAATCCGAGGAGAAAGTCAAAAGATCAAAAGATAGAGTCAAGACTTGAAAAGAAATCCCGAAGATATTATTTTTAGAGCTGAAAATCCATTTTCCAGGCCATAGATTGCTTATTTCGAGGTGCTTAAGCGATGATTTAGCCGCTGACCTTTGAAGAGAAAACACTCCTTATCGAGTTACGGAACTTTAGCAACTGAAATGAGGTCAATCGGAGTTATAACGCATCGGGAAAAGCCATTTTAGTGAAGGTGTATCAGCAGTTACGGGATTTTGGGCTTAGAAAGTGGGCTTGGACATTTAATTAATATTCTATTTTCTGGTCCAAGCCCTAGAACGAATTTATGCTTATAAAAAGAGGTCTGGACTCCTATTTTTCATATAATTCACATTCTGCAAGATTAAAAACACCAGAGAGAAGCAACTGAAGGAAGGAGAAGAAGCTACAAGAGCTGGAGAGGGTCTATATCTCCGTTCGTAGTCATTCCGATTCCGGAAATTAGGTTCTTTTATCTTTTTTATTCTGTAAACAATATGAATTCCATTACTTTTAATTTCGTATTTCATTTTAATATGAGCTAAGTTTTCCATAGTGCTTGAGAACAAACAAAGGGTGAATCCCAATCTTATTAATTAACGAATGCTGAATTTGGGTTTTTATTTGAATTAAACTAAATTAGGGCTTTTACTCTTTTCGATAAATTATGAATATTTACTGTTTTTAGCGTCATGAACTAGGAACAGGTAATAGTATTTAGGCTATTCCAATTAGTGGCAATTGGATCATCCTGACGGAGGGTTTAAATACGGAACCATTTATTCAATCTAGGATAGAAGTTAATGATTCTGACGAGCCTAGCTAATCCTAGGGCCAATGAGGTAATAACACTTAATCATCCAACGGTGGATCATATTTACCCTGACGGGACTAGTGACACTTTGGGATCGCCTTATAGTCCACCCTGACGGGGGTATAAGGAAATTAGAATCCCGACCATTGTAATTGACTAATTTAGCCCTTAAACAACATAAGTTAAGAAATAGGATAGGGAGGATCCTTGCGTTCTCAAGTACTACATCTCATATTGCGTTTTACGTCATTTTACTTGCGTTTTAGCTTTTGCTTACATTTATAATTTGTCTTTCATTCATTAGCTTTAATAACAAAACCAAACAAACATTTTATTATCTTTTACTTTCATAAGTGCATCAATCACTATTTGCTAGACATTGTGATCAACCATTCCGTCCTTGGAACGAATCTGATTTATCAGTTATTACTACTTGGGACAACCGTACACTTGCGGTTGTGGTTCGATTATTAATTGCATATATTTAGAACACACAAAGGACCACCAAGTTTTTGGCGCCGCTGCCGGGGACGGTAGCGTGTGACCACGGTGTTTATCCTTTAGTGATAGTGCATTTATTTTATTTTATCAGTTTTACGCTTTTTGTTTAGTTCTTTTCAGGTTTTTAGGTTTGGTGTATGCGAAGAAGACTATTCAAGGATCTAGAGCCAACACCTCCGATCCTTAGTAATCCAGAATCGTTGATCAGACTTGCTAACAAGAGAAGAAGAGAACGAGAAGCTTTAGAAGTAGAAGAATTAAGTAACAGAATGGAAGATATCAATCTTAATGGTCAAAACAATCAACTAGGCGCAAATGGCCAACCTTTGGCCCCAGGCGCTATCGCTCCCGTTCCACCAGTGATTCCTAATCCTCAAGTTCAAATAGTGATGAATCAAGATCCGTGGTTTACTAATGGTCCTCCAGAAGTTCCATTCCGTGCTCCAGCTATAGGAGTAGGTGCTCCAGATATAGATGTTCCGAGATTCCGTCCAGATTCGGGTATGTTAGCTCAATTCCAAAACTTTGGAAATTTTCGTGGTAGACCATCAGAAGATCCTCTTAGAGCAGTACAGAAGTTTAAATAGATATGTGATTCTTATATCACACAAGGAGTTTCGAGAGAACAAATGTATTTTGCTGCGTTTAAATTCTTTGTTATTGATGGAGCAAGTGAATGGCACGATACGCAAGATCCCACGAAGATCACTAATTGGGACCAATTAGAAATTGCTTTCTTTGACAAATATTACCCACGTAACATGAGGTTAGATGCTGAATTAGAATTGACGCATTTCCGTCAAGAATATGATGAAACTTTGGGTAAGAGTTGGACAAGATTCCAGATGTGTTTACGTAAGGTTCCCAATCATGGCTTTTCAGAACAACAACAGTTAAAGATCTTTTATAGAGGCCTTGATGGGAATTCAAGAGAGAAATTGGAGACACTATGTGGAGCAGGTTTTCTTCAAGTTCAACCCGCTCATGCTAAAATCATCTTAGAGAGAACAGTCAAGAATGAAGTTGGGTGGAATTCAGTAAGAACACCGGTCAAGGGAGTGAATAATGTTGATATAGAAGAAAAATTTGCTACATTTGAGAATAAGATTCAGAGTACTATTGAGCAACAATTGAAGCAGCTTACTTTAGCTGTAAAGGAAGGATTTTCGGGTAAGAAGGTAGCTGTGCATGCTGCACAAGAGGTTTATATGTGTTCGATTTGCAAAGTAGATGATCATGATGAGGAAGGTTGTCCGAATAACCAAGAATCCGTGATGTTTATGTCCAATAGAGGTAACTTCAATTCAAGTGGTAATGGATATCAACCTAACAGAAACCATCCTGGGTTTCAATACTCAAATCCTAATGGGGCAGCCAATCCTACCTATGCGTATTAGCCGCGTCCCCAAAGTAACAACTATAATCCAAGACCACACAACAATTATCAAGGAGGACAGAATCAGGGTAACTACGTACAAAGGCAAGCTCCTCAGAATACTCCTCAAAATACATACGATGAAACTTTAAACCAAAAAGCCTTACCTGCCCATCCACAAGAAGGAGTAGTCACTCTTCAGAAATCAGTTGAAAGTTTAATTGCTCTCCAAACACAAGCTATGGAACGTCAAAATGCAATCGAAGCCAATATGAGTTTGTTCCAGAATCAGCTAAGCCAAATTAATAAACAACTGAATCAACGTCCACAAGGACAACTTCCAAGCGATACTGAGAATCCAAAGCAACACGAAGACTGTAATGCTGTTACATTGAGAAGTGGTAAGAACCTTCCTCCACCTCCTTTTCCCGTTATGAAAGAGAAAGAAATACCAAGAAAAGAAAAGGAAGTGGTTGAGAAAGAGAAAGAAAATGAGAAAGATAGCGAGGTTGAAGAAATAGTGAGACCAAGAGAAGTTCCGAAAAAGAAGGATGATATTGTGATTAATCGCCCTCCACCACCGTTTCCATCGCGAGTTCAGAAAAAGGGTGATTTGGGTGATTTTCAGAAATTCTTTAATAGAGTGAAGGGTCTAAGTATTAATATTCCGTTACTTGAGGCGATTCGAGATATTCCTAAGTACAAGAAGTTTTTGAAGAGGGCCCTCACTAACAAAAGGCCCTATTGTGATAATGAGATGATTGGTCTTCCGGAAGAGTGTAGCGCGATTTGTCAGAGTAAATTACCTCCGAAGTTAGTAGATCCGGGGAGTTTCACGATTCCCATATCGATTGGAGAGGAATGGAAAGGAAAAGCGCTATGTGACTTGGGGGCAAGCATCAATTTAATGCCCAAGTCGATATTTGATAAGCTTAAAATTGGAAACGCAAGACCCACTTCTATGGTCTTGCAAATGGCGGACAGATCTCTTGCTCATCCTGAAGGCCGCATTGAGGATGTCCTTGTTAAGGCAGGTACACTTATATTTCCTGTTGATTTCGTAATACTTGAATACAATGCAGATAGAAATGTCCCCATTATTTTGGGTAGACCATTCCTAGCTACAGGGAGAACATTGATCGATGTAGAGAATGGCGAATTGACGATGAAGATACAAGATGAGGAAGTGAAATTCAATGTATTTCGAGCTATGAAATTCCCAGATTCTCAGGAAGATTGCTTCAGAATGGATGTAGTAGAGCAAGCATCGCAAGAGGTATTTAATTGTTTAAATTTTGATGATATCTTGCAGGCTGCTTTAACATTAGATTCACCTGAGATGATGGAGGAGCTTACTGAAACAATAGCAGCTCTAAATTCTGAAAATCCGAAGTATAGGCGTCCTGCCTATGAACCTGTGAGAGAACCGGGGGAGATTGTTCCTAAAAAGAAGCCTTCAATTGAATCTCCTCCGGAATTGGAAGAAAAACCATTACCAGCACACTTGAGGTATGCGTATTTAGGTACTAATGAAACTCTACCTGGTTATTGTTTCAGCTAATTTAACTGGTCCTCAAGAAGATAAACTGTTGCGTGTGTTAAGGGCAAACAAAGAAGCAATAGGTTGGACAATTGCTGACATCAAAGGCATTAGTCCATCCTATTGTCAACACAAAATCATACTTGAAGATGTTAACGCACGCTCAGTTGAAGGTCAAAGAAGATTAATTCCCGCTATGAAGGATGTGGTGAAGAAAGAGGTGATCAAACTTTTAGATGCGGGGATTATTTATCCCATTTCGAGTAGTGAATGGGTGAGTCCGGTTCAGTGTGTACCGAAGAAGGGAGGAATAACAACAGTTCTTAATGATAAAAATGAAGCGATTCCTTCAAGAACGGTAGTTGGATGGAGAGTTTGCATGGATTATAGAAAGCTGAACAAGGCCACCAGAAAAGATCATTTTCCTTTACCCTTCATAGATCAGATGTTAGATAAATTAGCCGGAAGAGAGTATTATTGCTTCTTGGATGGTTATTCTGGGTATAATCAGATTTACGTGGCTCCAGAAGATCAACATAAAACAACATTTACATGCCCCTTTGGTACTTTTGCATATCGTAGGATGCCATTTGGGTTGTGTAATGCTCCTGCTACCTTTCAAAGATGCATGATGGCCATCTTCTGGGATATGATCGATAACTTTCTTGAAGTGTTTATGGATGATTTCTCTGTATTTGGTGATGATTTTGATAAATGTTTAGACAATTTGGAGAAAGTGTTAATCAGATGCAAAGAAACAGATTTGGTCTTAAACTGGGAGAAATGTCATTTCATGGTTCGCGAAGGTATCGTTCTGGGTCACAAAGTTTCGAGTGTTGGATTAGAAGTCGATAGAGCAAAGATCGAGGTAATCAAAACTCTTCCCCCTCCTGTTTCTGTTAAAGGGGTAAGAAGTTTTCTAGGCCATGCTGGCTTTTATAGGAGATTTATCAAAGATTTTTCTAAGATTGCGAAACCGTTATGCAACTTACTTGAAAAGGATTCCAAATTCCTTTTTGATGAAGCTTGTTTAGCGGCCTTCAAAGCAATCAAAGAAAAGCTTATTTCTGCTCCTATAGTAGTACCTCCAGATTGGAATTTACCGTTTGAGGTTATGTGTGATGCGAGTGATGTATGTATGGGAGCTGTATTAGGACAAAGAAGAGAGAAAGTTTTTCATTCGATTTATTATGCTAGTAAAACTTTTAATGGTGCTCAAGTGAATTATACAGTTACAGAAAAAGAGTTGCTAGCGGTTGTGTATTCATTCGATAAATTTCGCTCTTATCTTCTTGGAGCGAAAGTTATTGTTTATACAGATCATTCAGTGATTCGATATCTTATGGAGAAGAAGGATGCTAAACCAAGGTTAATCAGATGGGATTTATTGCTTCAAGAGTTCGATTTAGAGATCAAGGATAGAAAAGGGTGTGAGAATCAGGTTGCAGATCATCTATCGAGGTTAGAAGGTTCTGAGTTGAATAATGGTACTGAAGCAGTTAGGGAAGAGTTTCCAGATGAGAATTTATTCGTGGTTCGTGATTATGAAGCTCCTTGGTATGCGGATATTGCAAACTTAGTGGTAAGTGGGTCTTTTCCTGAAGGTTCAACTTATCAAGAGAGAAAAAGATTAGCTCACCGTGCAAGACAATTCTTTTGGGAGGATCCTTTCCTCTCCAAAGTGTGTGCTGATCAGATGGTAAGAAGGTGTGTAGCCAAGGAAGAAATTGAGGCGATTATAGCTGGGTGTCATGATTCACCTTATGGTGGACATTTCAAAGGAGATCGAACTGCTACTAAGGTATTACAATCTGGTTTCTATTGGCCTTCTATTATAAAAGATTGTCATGAATATACTAAAAGATGTAATAGATGCCAATTTACCGGAAACATATCCAAGAGGGATGAGATGCCACGTAATAATGTGTTAGAAGTTGAAATATTCGATGTTTGGGGTATAGACTTTATGGGTCCTTTCGTTCCTTCAAATGGTAACCTCTACATTTTATTAGCTGTTGATTACGTGTCTAAGTGGGTAGAAGCAGTGGCTTTACCTACCAATGATTCAAGAGTGGTGATTAAGTTCTTAAAATCACATATTTTCACTAGGCATGGAACTCCAAGGGTGATTATTAGCGATGGAGGTACTCATTTCGTTAATAAGTATTTAAATACTGTTCTAGAAAAATATGGGGTAAGACACCGTGTATCTACTGCTTATCATCCACAAGCCAATGGTCAAGCCAAAGTATCAAATCGTGAGGTAAAGTCTATCTTAGAGAAGACCGTTGGCCCTACTAGAAAAGATTGGTCTATGAAATTAGATGATGCACTTTGGGCATATCGAACTGCTTTCAAAACTCCAGTAGGTGCTTCCCCATGTCGAATGGTGTATGGTAAGGCTTGTCACTTACCTCTTGAGTTAGAAATGGGTGCCTATTGGGCTATTGCAAAGTTAAATCTAGATCCTACGCTAGCTGGTGAGAATCGAATGATGAAACTTAATGAGCTTGATGAATTCAGATTACATGCTTATGGAAATGCTAAGCTTTATAAAGAAAATACTAAGAGATGGCATGATAATCGAATTCGAGAGAAGAACTTTGTAGTGGGACAAAGAGTGTTGAAGTATAATTCGAAGTTCAGTAATTATCCGGGGAAACTCAGATCGAAGTGGTCGGGTCCTTACATTGTAACCAAGGTTACACCTCATGGAGCTATAGAGATAGAACATCCACTTGAGAACCGTACATTCATGGTGAACGGTCATCGTTTAAAAATTTATCATGGAGGTGAAGATACCGATCGTACAAAAGACCCACATCCCGGAGAGGTCATGTACCTCCTCGAAGCTCATTAGAAGCGCGAGGTAACCCGTCGAGCTTAACGACGTTAAACAAAAGCCAATTTCTTGTATATTAGTTTAAGTTTTTATTTTTCGTAGTTTAAATTAGATTGATTTTTGTTAATTTAGTGTTTATTTTTAAGAAATGAGGAAGGGTGTTTGTTTTTGATGATTTCAGGGGTATAATGGTCATGAGTTTGGGGTCAAAACGATGAGAAAACGAAAAAAAAAATTGAAGTCCACAGCAGGTTTGACCGGCTAGCCGGCGAGCTGGCCGGCATACCGGCCAAATGAGCTGAAGAACCCCAACTCTCTGACCATTGCGTCAGCGACAACGCAGCAATGCTGCGTCTTCATTCGCGCCATCGAGATTCCGCCGGCATGCCGGTCAACTGACCGGCTAGCCGGCCGAATGGAGGAAAGGTTCTGGTCCTTGCGTCAGCGACGACGCAAGGTTGCTGCGTCATCAAATGCGCCATCGACATTTGACCGGCATGCCGGCGAATCCGCCGGCTAGCCGGCCAAGAATGTCGAGAGTTCTGATCACTGCGTCAGCGACGACGCAATATACTTGCGTTTTGAGGTTAAAAAAAAAAAGAAAAAAAAAGTCAAAGTCAGTAATTATTTTTCGCCGCTTTAGCGACCGGCAAGCCGGTGAATCCGCCGGCTAGCCGGTGCGCTGTTGCGAGAGGCGGTTTTGAGTTCCTTAAACCTAGTTTTTTTGCCTCTTTTCCAAGCCAAACCTTATCTTACGAATCCTTGCCTCCACCTACTCCGAAAATCATCAACAAACAGCTATAAAACCATCAAATCAAACCTTCTATCATCACAAAAACACAAAATCAACTCACATCTTCTCCAAAACATCACCAAAAATCATATTTTCTCCAAAAATTTCTTTCTCCCAGCCTTGAAATAAAACCAAATTCTTTCAAAATCCCTCTCAAATAACCTTAACCCATCTCATATTCCACCTAATGCTTCAAGTTTTAAGCCTCAAAACATCAAATTTCAAAGCTTTTCTCTAGCTTTTTCTCTATTTGAAGTTTTGAGTTTGGGGCGAAAAGAGATGACTAACAGAACCGATTCCATGTGTAACTATCGAAGAAACATACCAAGAAACAGGAACAATGTTGGTGCTAGCCCAGACCAAGCAATTGAGATTCCGGATTCGCGATCCAAAAAGACTGTCCAAAACCCAATTGCTCCGAAAAGAAAAGAAAATCCGAGTAAGGCTAATCCGAAAAAGAGCAGGTTAATTGATGAGAGTGATGAAGAAAGTGAGGAAGAAGTTGAAGAAGAGATTGAGGATGAAACTGAACAAGAAATTCCCGAGGAACAACCAAAAGCTCCGCGTAGGAAAGCTTGGGCTCAAAAGCCTAAGAGAGTCTTCGTTCCTTGGGATACTCAGGTTCGTGATCGAATTGAATTTTTGAAGTTTGGTGAGGAGATGAATCTTCCTAAGGGTATTATGACTAGTGCTTATAAAGATTATGGTGTTACTTGTGATAAATTTGGTTGGAAGGAATTGAGAGAAAGGAAGCTTGAGTATATTCCTACCTTGGTGCGAGATTTTTATGAAGGAATCGCCTTCTCAAAGGAAGCTGTTATTATTCGCAAAAAGGTAGTTCGTTTCTCCGTTGAGCTTATTCGCAAATCATTGAAATTACCCGAGTTTTCCGGAATATGTCCATTTCAAGAATCTCTAAAAGAGCCTTCGTTTGATTATGAATCCCTGTGGGGGAAAGTGCTTGTTGATGGGGCCCGCCTAATTCCCGAAGGTGAGAAGTAACTTGCTACCATGTGCTAAGATTTGGTCACGTTTCATAATCCCTACCTTCTTCGGAGTTAAACACATATCGGAAGTGAAGAAGGAGCATCTTTTGTTCATTAAGTGTATTATTGAGGAGAACCCCATGGATGTTTCTCGTGTGATATATGATACCATCATGGAATTTGCTAGAATTCCTACTTCACAACAAAACCTCAAATTTCCTTGTACCGTCACTACTTTGTGTTTAGACGCAAAGGTTTTGCGTAAAGACGCAGAGATTGATCGTGTTGTAGTGTGTGAGAGTATGGGTTTAACTTTGATCAAGAATATTCATGATGAGGTGGTGAAAGCAACAAGGAATCTTAGAGCTCCTCCAAAGAAGAAGATGCATACAACTGATGAGTTGGAAGCGAAAGTGAAGGTGTTAGAAGAGAATCAAGTGAAGATGATTGCATCTTTGGGAAACGTTACAAAAGAGCTAGAACTTCTCCGAAACATGTTAATGGGGGTGAGCACAATTCAACACGCCACCTATGGTATTCTTACGCAAGAGAAAGTTCATGGCCGCAACACCGATAACCAGCCTCGCGCTGGTTAAGATACGTTTTCTAATCCCTTTCGCGTTTTAGTTAGTTTAGTTTATTTTTATTGCGTTGAGTCTTTTCGAGTCGTGGGGACACGACTCATTTTTGAGTTTGGGGTGGGGTTTGTTGCCTCATCCCAGTTTTTATGTGTTATGTGTTTTATTTGCTTTCAATAAAAATAATTTTCGGAGTTGCGTTTGACTATAGAAGATTTTAAATGTCCCTTTAAGCATACTTTTGATGAATCAATGATAGTAAATAGTGGACTTTAGGGATTGATATAGAACGCACTTACAATTGCATGCGAACATAGGTAATTGATAGGAAAAATTAATGAACAATGCAAATGAAGTAAGCTTGTACTTAAGGAATATGTTTGGTGTGTAGAACGTGAAATCTTAATTAGTAGAGAACCCACCTAGATATGAACTAAAGACAAGCTATGTACTTAGGAAAATGATAGGGGCAGTTCTTTGTTAGCCATTTGAAGCCTTTTAGCTTCCTATCCCTTATATTATAATTTTATCCGTCTGAGCCCAAGTTTGAACCTTAAGCCTTTTCTTTGGTAGCCACGATATAAGCCCATTATCCTTTAGATTATTAGGCATGACCAAATGACCCGCACTTGAATCACAACCCTGAGACTTGTCTCGAGCTTGAGTTTGGGGTGGAGGGTCCACATTTGGGAAATTACATTGGGAAGGGATTATATGTGTTTGTATTGAGGCACAAAAATATAGATGATATTATTATTTGTAACCCTTTGCCGGGATTTGAAAAAAAAAGAGAGAAAAGAAATGAAAAAGAAAATAAAAAGAAAGAAAGAATAAATAAATCGGCAAAGTGGAATATTTTTGGAAATCATCTTAGTTATATTGGGTTGACATTGGGGACGCAACATTAGCGCGTCAAATGGGTGAGTGAGAACATTTTTTAGCGTAACTCAAGCTCGAGGACATGTTGATGGTAAGTGAGGAGAGAGCCAAAAGCTCACTTCAAATTTACCAAATATACATCCATACCGTCCTTAAGCCAATATTAAACCGAAAAGACCTCTTGATTCTTAAGTGCATAGTGAATTTATAATTCTGTTGATAGGGAATATACTAGGTGGAGCGTTCAAAGCGAGTTAGGATTAATGACCACCCTATAGCCATCATACAGAGATGAGTACAAGTGTAACCTTCAAGCATTGCGACTTTAATTTTATGATTGAGATTATTTATGTTTGATTTTGCATGATTAGTGTATGTATATGTTAGTTTTTAAAGTTTTGCTATATGAGATTTATCTTAAGGATTGCTTTAGGTTTATTTGCTAAGCTTCTATTTGTTCTTACGTTTACTTCTACCCCTTGTTTTGTTTTGTTTTGCTTTGTCGGGACGACAAAGGTTTGAGTTGGGGGTCTTGATGTCTCCTTAATTGTTCTTATTTTCGACCCTTAGGAGACATCATTTTTGGTGTTTATTTAATCATTTCGATAGACTTTTGGACTAAATATGCAATAATATGATTTTCCTCTTTTATTTCTAGCATTTTTGATTTATTAAGCTTTTGCGCGTAATATTGGTATTTTTAGTGAAGAATGGGAATAATCTTAATAATCAACAGAACCGAGTTGAACAAGATCTGCCTTCCGAGGAGAAAGTCAAAGATCAAAAGATAGAGTCAAGACTTGAAAAGAAATCCCGAAGATATTATTTTTAGAGCTGAAAATCCATTTTCCAGGCCATAGATTGTTGATTTCGAGGTGCTTAAGCAATGATTTAGCCGCTGACCTTTGAAGAGAAAACGCTCCTTATCGAGTTACGGAACTTTAGCAACTGGAATGAGGTCAATCGGAGTTCTAACTCATCGGGAAAAGCCATTTTAGTGAAGGTGTATCAGCAGTTACGGGATTTTGGGCTTAGAAAGTGGGCTTGGACATTTAATTAATATTCTATTTTCTGGTCCAAGCCCTAGAACGAATTTATGCTTATAAAAAGAGGTCTGGACTCCTATTTTTCATATAATTCACATTCTGCAAGATTAAAAACATCAGAGAGAAGCAACTGAAGGAAGGAGCAGAAGCTACAAGAGCTGGAGAGGGTCTATATCTCCGTTCGTAGTCATTCCGATTCCGGAAATTAGGTTCTTTTATCTTTTTTATTCTGTAAACAATATGAATTCCATTACTTTTAATTTCGTATTTCATTTTAATATGAGCTAAGTTTTCCATAGTGCTTGAGAACAAACAAAGGGCGAATCCCAATCTTATTAATTAACGAATGCTGAATTTGGGTTTTTATTTGAATTAAACTAAATTAGGGCTTTTACTCTTTTCGATAAATTATGAATATTTACTGTTTTTAGCGTCATGAACTAGGAACAGGTAATAGTATTTAGGCTATTCCAATTAGTGGCAATTGGATCATCCTGACGGAGGGTTTAAATACGGAACCATTTATTCAATCTAGGATAGAAGTTAATGATTCTGACGAGCCTAGCTAATCCTAGGGCCAATGAGGTAATAACACTTAATCATCCAACGGTGGATCATATTTACCCTGACGGGACTAGTGACACTTTAGGATCGCCTTATAGTCCACCCTGACGGGGGTATAAGGAAATTAGAATCCCGACCATTGTAATTGACTAATTTAGCCCTTAAACAACATAAGTTAAGAAATAGGATAGGGAGGATCCTTGCGTTCTCAAGTACTACATCTCATATTGCGTTTTACGTCATTTTACTTGCGTTTTAGCTTTTGCTTACATTTATAATTTGTCTTTCATTCATTAGCTTTAATAACAAAACCAAACAAACATTTTATTATCTTTTACTTTCATAAGTGCATCAATCACTATTTGCTAGACATTGTGATCAACCATTCCGTCCTTGGAACGAATCTGATTTATCAGTTATTACTACTTGGGACAACCGTACACTTGCGGTTGTGGTTCGATTATTAGTTGCATTTATTTAGAACACACAAAGGACCACCAGTATTTTAGGTAGGGTATTTAGTAATTGACTTAAACTTAGAAGCAATATGTTAAATTAGGCTTACAATAAAAATAAAAATATTGCTTGGTCTAGTTTTAGGAACAATTTTGGTGGTTAGGCTTAAAAATTGAATAATCCTAAGATAGGTTTGTCAATTATTCAACCGTAAAATAGACGTCGAATGAAATACCTTTTTGTGCTTTAGTATATCGGTGACTTTCCTTCTCTTCCTTCTCCAGGGGTTCCAAGGAGGAGGGACCATGAACCTCATGAGAGTACTCTGGGATCTACCGCAACTTGAATTTTATGGTTCTTAAAGCATCTGTATCTTCACCAACTCCAAAATCCAAAATTCTATGTCACATATTCTGAAAAAATTGAGTTCTAAGAAAATTTAAAATTCGACATTAGTGACAACCACATAGGGCCTTTATTTAAATTTCGAGTGTTAAGGAGAAAAGGTAGATAAAATGAAACATAGGGACAATGACAAAAAAATAAGAGATACATAAGAATTTACGTGGTTTAGAATATTGCCTATGTCTGCAGAGGTTCACAAAATTTTGCTATGATATAGAAATTCTTGAACAAAAGAAACCATCTTTTATATTCTACAAGAATCACTGTTACGTTTTCTCTCACAAGTGTATTATTCACACTCTTTTTGTTGGGTCCCCACACCCTTTATTTCTTTATACACATACTATATAAAAAGAAGAGAAAACTTGGAGTAAAATATAATTTGATTTTTAAGAAACTTTGGAGTCCAAGTAAAGCTAAATTAGAAATCAAAATTTATTGTTGTCAAAGTTACTTGATCTATACTCAATTAGCATCCATAAATATAAAGATATTTCCCTTGGAGACTTATCTTATAACCAACTACGCTTGACCATCATATGAAAACAGTATGAACCTCAAATCACCCTCTAACCTTGAAAGTAAGTTGAAACAAAAAACAATTTAGTTTCTCAATCGTAATCACCACACTGAACATATCTGTTGGATTCTCACTCGTATAAGTTCTCTCTAGGATCAATATCCCATCCTTGAGAAGAGATTGTATAAAATGATAATTCTTACCAATATGCTTAGTCCTCTTCTGAAATGTGAAATTTTTAGCAAGTTGAATTACACTTTGACTATCAATATACAACTTGATATTGTCTTGATACATTGACTAATTCCTCCATTAGACCTTTGAACCAAATACTCTCCTTACTTGCTTTTGTATCTTGGTGTCGCCTAGGGTGTGATAAAAATAAGATAAAATTAAGTCTAGAAAACTACGCACTCTCACCCTAGACAGGCACAGTACTGCAAGTATTACAGGACGTATGCAAGTTTTAGTTGATAAATTTAGTTCGTTCTCAGGGATTTAGTGTGCTAGTCGAATGGGTAGCAATAACGAGTAAGGAGTAAATAATTAAAAGACAGCAAATTAAAGGAATAGATTTTGAAAATAACTAATTAAAACTAGGAAAATAAAGACAATAAAATAAAATACGAAGAATACGAGATGAGAAGTATAGCTTAGGTTTTGCTAGTATGCACTAATCCTTCTAATGCTTTCTAATAGATCTAGTTAATAAGGGAGAATATTAGCTCTTGTATACTTAGTCAGGATTCTAAATTCCCATACCTTAGACCTTGAGAGCGACTAAGGGGGTTACGGACACACCACGAGGCTGGTTCAAATAGGGTTATAAAGCGCTACCAAGGCCCTAAGCAATCAATTTCCATACATGGTGATAGTGATTAAATTATACCCTAATGACTATCTAGTTAGAATCAGTTTTGTCAGGACTAATATCGACACTAGACGTTATGTGGTGTTTCAATAATTAGACACCCAGCTAAGGTGACCATCTAATTACTATTAAGAAAGCCTAAAGTGATCAGTTCTAGGCAGGCAATAAATCAAAACACATAAACAAATATAAAGGTAAGAAGCTAATATCAGATTAAAACATGTAATTCCCAAAGAAACTTAGATAGAAAGAAATTAGAATTCATAGATTATACATGATGCAAAACCCAAGTTATGGGGAGTTTAGTTCATACCTGAAGGAAATAAACTAAAAGAAATAAATAAAGACATCATCTTGCTCTCTACAATAAACTGGAAGAATAAAACCTTAAGAACTAATTACTATGAGGCAAGGATGGTTTATAAGTGATATAAGGGTGTATTTATAGGTGTTTAGAAGACCTAATTCGTTTTCTTGAAGGAGATGTTA
Source organism: Nemophila menziesii (assembly GCA_029959085.1). NCBI lineage: Eukaryota > Viridiplantae > Streptophyta > Magnoliopsida > Boraginales > Hydrophyllaceae > Nemophila > Nemophila menziesii. The sequence goes on along the minus strand of JARWIR010000072.1, from coordinate 1,480,581 downwards.
AGTAATGGACTCCAAGCCCAACTCAAATTCGTAACCCTAAAAACATGCAATCAGGCCCGTTTTCTTTTGGTCCTAGAAGTTTCAATTTTCATCCGTTTGATGCGTATGAATATACCAAATTTATAGTCTCGGAAAGATCTTCAATTTTGCTCTTGACCGTTTCTCCAAATTCCGCACCGATTTTGAGTTATAATCTGATTTGTGGTCGTATGTGCAGAAATTCAGGATTAAGGCAGGTTTTCTTTTTCCATGTTTTTAGCTTTTCTTTTCTTTATCTCCAATTACCATGCTTATCTCTTTCCATATCTTGTAGTCTTTGACTTGGACTCTAACTAATCTCCATAATTATCTTTAAAGCTTCACACTAAATAAATAATTAAACCCAATATGCTCTAAAAATATTATTTTACTAAATCAAGACTCAAAATAAGAAAGTGCACTATTTCTCAAGAAAATCGACTATTATGACTTCTAAATCACTAAAAATGATGTCTCATCCTAATATAAATCTATCACAAATGAGGAGACATCATATCTGCAACATATTCTACCTCTGTGGTAGGAAGAGAAATTACCTATGTAATTGAGAAATCTAGTTGATTATTGCATTACCAAGAGTAAACACATTCCCCATAGTAATCATTCTTCCATTTAAATCCCTATACAAATCTGAATTAACATAACTGAGAAGACAAGTCTATGATCCTCCATAATACAATGTAGTAGTAATGTATCTTCAATTATTTGAATATCTACTACTGTTTGCCAATGATCTTTCCCTAGATGGTTGGTGGTGGAAAATGTGTGATAAATAAACGATAGAAAAGCACACACACGTAAGAACACTACGAGAAACTCACTGTAAATGTACAGATCGTTCGCAATAAATAGTTGATAAATAAAGTTCGCTATCAGGGATTTGTCGGTTAGTTCAGACTCGTGTTTAGATATAAGCATATAATAGATTAATTATTTAAACTAAAATATAAATAAAAGGAAATAATTTTTTTGGTTTATAGAATAAGAATTAAAAAAATATTAAACTACTAAGGAATTAAATAATCTAAAAGAATGGAGATGAGATGTAGGTTAGATTTGCTAGTATGCACCTATCTTCCTAAATCACTATTCTAATTATAAGGTTAAATTGAGCATATATAAGTAGTCAGGATTCTATAATCCCTCTTACTCCCATCAGGGTATTGGGTGGGCCTAGGAGTGTGATAAATAATGATGTAAAAAATGCACGAATACCACGATTAACTCTCCGCAAGTGTTTGGACCGTTAGAAGTAATAAGTAAGTAAATCTGAGTTCGCTCTCAGAGATTTAAGTAGTTATTTCAACTCGTGTTCAACATTAGCGTAGATGGTTTTAAATCTTGTGATTACAAAGATAAGCAAGTAAAGTTTTTATTTTCTAATTAATTAAACAATAAATAATTATGCAAATAAGATAGTAGTTAAGGAGATACAAAAATGAACCTATCTTATTGAATTGACGTTTCTAGATATAAGGGCGGATGAGTAATTTCACAATAACCTGGTTTTAATTGTCTTCCTAATGTCCTCCCGGGTGAATAAGACGATATCCTACGATACAAGAGACCTTTCCAAGGTGACCCTACAATATTTTGATACGTGATTAAATCTAACCCTATTGACTATCTAGGTAGGCAAGATCTCTCGGCTCATTACCGCGCAATAGACGCCTATATGTTATATTTGCAATTAATCCCCCCTCCTGGACGATAACTTAATTACTCTAGTTACCCACTATTTTTCTACGATATGGATAGTATTATTACAAACATATAGTCAATGAAAATTAATAAAACCCATTTCAATTAAATATTTTAACCCCAAATTCAATTAAATCAGAAAAGAAAGACATTGTCCGAAACTTACTCATCTTCTCTTTGCGGATCATGCTTTATTTTTCATTAAACATGATAGAAATCGAAACCTTTAGGAAAAAATTGGAAGATTATTGCCCGACCTCCGGTCAAAGAATTAACTTTAATAAGTCCGCCATTCTCTGTAGCAAGAATACTCCAAAATCATTCGCAACGAAGTTTCACATTCTCTTAATATATGTATCACCAAATATCTTGGTAAATACCTTGGAATTCCACTCTCTCTCTCTCTCTCTCTCTCTCTCTCTCTCTCTAAATAGCAAAAAAGCGAGAATTTAAAGTACATTAAAAGTAGACTACTTTCTAAGGATGGTGGCAAAGAAGTTCTTATCAAATCCATCTTGCTAGCTATTCCAAATAATGATATGTCAATCTTCGAATTTCCTAAGGAAATTTGCAAAAAATTATCTAGTGTTATCTCTAACTTTTGGTGGGATTCGGGATCTAAGAAAAGAATTCACTAGGTCTCATGGAAAAAAATCACTAGAGCCAAAAATATTGGAGGAATCGGATTCAGAGATTTTTAAAAAATGAATATTTCTCTTCTGGCTAACAAGCATGAAGAATTATCAACAAACTAGACTATCTCGTTTCCAAAGTTCTTAAGGCCAACTACTCTCCTATTAAATTTTTTTGGGACACAAATCTTCTGAAAAAAAGATCTTGAAGTTGAGGTAGCATTTTCAAGAGCCTTCAATTGTTGAAAAATTCTTAATCCGGCAGATTGGAAATGGACTCACCACTAATATTTGGGATCATAACTGGATTGGTAAAGGGTTAAAGGGTTAAATGTGGGGGAGACCTGCTAATTGCAATGTCGAAGTTATTTGCGAATTATTTAATGATCGTGACTTTCCCCCACAAGTTTCCCAGTATACCAATCAACTATCCTTGTTGTTAAAAACAAATAGTCCTCTATGGGGATCGACACAGACTGAAACCACCAGAGAACTTAAGAAGCTATGCCAAGATCCAAAACCACTAAAGATCCTAGGAGAAGGCAAAAGAATTCTACAAACATATGTTAGTGACGAATTTTGGGGAGCAATCCTCCTTGAAGAATTGAAGGAGAGGTACTATTTTATGGCCATGCTAGTGGCCAGTTCAAAGAATCAGAAAAATACTATCATACCACAACCAAGGAGATACTAGTTGTAAAGTATGGTATCAAAAAATTTGATTTTCACTTGGTTGGTCACCACTTCATGGTCAAGATGGACAACTCAGCATTCCTAAAGATACTCGAGTTCAAGAACAAGGGTATTCTTGAAGCTCAACTACTACGCTTGAATGAATGTTTGCGAAATACCAGTTTGATGTCAAACACATTATAGGAGCTGATAACCTAACTCCCGACCTCCTATCCAGGCCTCAAGCCAGACAGGATAGTAAAATAATTTATAATTGTTAAATATTTTTTAAATTCGATGATGTTTGTTTAATTTTTTCTTGTATTGTTTAAATACTTATTCACTTGTTTTTATTTTATTTTGCACTTTTTTCTTTGATTTTGCTTCAATCTGTTGAATATTCCTTTGTTTTTAATGTCTATAGTGTGTTTTTTAAATTTAAACACATACGTACTACACACTAAAAAAAAGAGTAATGATATATACCACCCAAATTCATACTACCCAATTACCACCCATGACGTGGCATGAATTGGTTGGAAGTAAATCGTTAATTAAATCAAGAAAATAAATAGATTAACGATTTTTAACCAACCAATTCACGCCACGTCATGGGTGGTATACTTGGGTGGTATAAATTTAGGTGGTATATATCATTACTTTAAAAAAATTGTTGTACTAAGTTCTTTGGGAAGTTGTGGGGTATTGACATGCAAGACAATAGTCAATCTACGGTCACTTGACCTATCACTATCCTATCACTATTCATACATATGAAGAATAACGAATATCATCAAATTCATTTGTAATTTGATATTACCAAAATATTGGGATGAAATTTTATCGAATGAAAATGATTACTCAATGTAATAAAAAACAAAATAAAATCTATTTCATTAATTCTTTGAAGTAGAAGTAGAACAAGAATCTAATTGAGAAGAATTAAGTAAGAGATATAGAGAAATACAAGTAACTGAAATATGCAGCAAATTGGTTAAGAAAATTTACAAAAGGATTCTTATTATTGGTGGCCATATTGTCGCCTCATTCTATTAATCACCTTTATCATATTTATGAAATAGTTCTCTAAGCCTATTTGCTTTTTCCTTCAACTCTTCAGTACCAGAAGATGCGATATGATAGAAAGTTAAATGGACATCCTCTTCGTTCTTGATGACCACAAGCATTTCATCATCATTCTTCTTTAAACACATCCAGTGAAGAATCTCTAAACAATTCTCTTTAATAGAGTCGCTAACATTATTCTCCTTTAAAATTTCAAGTATGTTATGGACAATTTTAAACTCCTTCATCTCTTGCATGGCTTTCTCTGTACTAGAAAACCTCTCAAGAATACCCAAAAGATCATCAGCCAAATACCTCCATTGTGTAAGTTTCTTCATTATTATCCTGACTGCTCCTTCTGACACAAAAAAATCTCTATCTTTGGTCCCTATGATTCTAAACAAGTTACGAATTGCAGAAACAGTATCCTTCCTAACCAAGGGATGCCCTTCTTGCAAGAGGGTAAGTAAAGGTATGAGAGCCCCATTTTCCAGAATAATATGCTTATTTGAATCAAGAGACGATAATCTGGAGATAGACGCAGCAGCATATTGTTTTGCTTCTATGTTCCCAAATGTTAAAGAATTGAAAAGAAAATGGAGGGAAAGTGAACTCTCGACTAATGACTTCTTGTTGCTTTCATGTAAGGACAAGTTGAAAATTATAGTAATCAATGTCTTGTAGAAATCAGACTTATAATCGTGGCTTTTACTATGTCGATTGAGTAAGAGAGTTATGGAATCTTTAATCTCCCCAAAAAGAACTCGAGAATAAGGCCTTTGCCATGTTAGATCCAGAAGCTCTTCCGCAGCTTCTTCTTGAGCAGAATCAGAAGTAGAGTCAATTTTATGAAGCAGCTCATTCAAATGATCACGATCAGCTTTTCTCATATTCTCAAAGTCATAATCAGGGTAAGGGAGTTCATGAGATTCGTGCCACCTTAAAATCATTAGTTGCACGATGTTATTAGGTATAAAAACTATATCAGATAAGACTCTCTCAGTTTGAGGACATGTATTATTCCCATCTTTCAGCCAACTTTCAATGAATTTTCGATCATATGTCTGCAAATTCAAATAAAATCATATGATCAAGAATTAAAGATAGAATAAAATGTTGTTCATGAATTAATATATATACCTGACCAGTAGATAAAATAAGAACAGGATCATTCATTAAATATCCAGAGAGAGGACAGTAGAACGCATCTGGGATTCTTGGTTTAGATGAAGAGCTTGTTGTTTCATCACTTTGAGACTTGCCTTCTAATGTCAACACGTTTAAAGAAGAGAGAATATTAATGGCTTTATTGGTTGATTCCAAGGTATAATCATCTTCGTCAGCTATACGTTTACCAATTCTTTCAAACTCTTTCTTCAACGATTCCTTTTTAGCAATGCTTTCAACCTCTTTCTTCCTCAATTCTTCATTCTTTTCGTCCATTCTTTCTTTCTCCAGCGATTCTTTACTCATTGAATTATTAATTTCTTTCTCCATTATCTACAATATTTCTTGAGAGATTCTTGAATAGATTCTTTTTCTTTTCTCTTTCACGTAGAAACTACTTCTGTTGCAAGATTAATTCTCAGCTTCACTCTGCATATAACTACTTCTGTTGAATATATATAAGTGTGTTTCTAAGACTTGACAACGAGTGTAGATAAAGTGGTTATTTCTAAACATGATTTGGAGAAGGTTTGTGGGTGCGTGTGCGTTGTGTCACATTGATAACACCTTTTTTTGGTCTTATTTCTCTTAGACCCTGAATGCAATTTATCTTTCTTGTACTGGTTTTCTTGACCACGCATCTTGGTCATTTTCTTCGACAGCAAAAGGACATCTTCAACTTTATACGACTCGAACTCTTCTAAAATCTCTGCGAGGGTTAAGTTAAGTTTAGAGGCTAACTATATCTGCAATTTCTTATTACTCAGACCGTTAGTGAAGGCTAGTTGCGCTATCGTATTATTGAATTTCTCTGTATTATATGATGTGCTTCAAAACTTGTAGTATAATCACATAGTGTCCCCTTTTATGTTGATATAGTTATAACAATAATGGCGAGTCTTGGCCCATACTTTTACATTATGAGAAGCGTTCTTTCAGACTCCGACTTAAATGCTCGAAGGTTACGATGGATTTTGATTTCAGTTGGAAAAGCAATTGTTGCGTTCTTGCTTAAAAGCTAATGAAAAATGGAGTTAAAAAAAAATTAAATTACAAAGACAAACACATGAACATCATGATTTAAAAAGTTTACAAAATAGAAATATCAAAACTTGGACTTACATGATCAAATGCATTCGAGTTGCGTTCACATGGTGAAGCACTACATGTTTGACATAAAATTCGAGTTGCAGACCTTTGGAGTGTAGGATCTCCTTATCCATACGCGTGCCACCATTCACCTAGCAAAAAAGCATAATTATGTCATAAAATAGTTAAAGAACAAAATTGAATAAAAAGACATATAAAAAATATATTAGATATTCCTAATTTAAGAAACAAAAATATGAATTATATATTGGCTCAGATTGTAACATCATGGTTTCAATAGAATTTCTCCATACCCCGCCAAGATACGTATCACTACAATTCATCACAACCTTAGCCCTCTCTCTCTTATCACATACCATACAGTAGAAGCATATAAGCCAGTCTTTGAATAGATTTAATAATAACATAAAGTAGCATATAAGTCAACTTTAAATTAAGTGAAATATTTAAATAAGGGGAAAAGAGAAAACAGAAAAGGAAATAATATATTGATAATGAAAGAGCCATAAAGGCTAGAGACAATATAATACTAGAGACTACATTGTGAATGAATTGATTTCTAATACAATAAAATGAGTCCTATTTATAGGACTAATAACTTGGTGAACAAGTAAGGTAAGACTAAACTAACTAGGAAATAAATACGATATGGAAATAAACTAGTCTAATAAGGTAATAATATATTATGGTAATAATATATTATAATAATATATTTGACACCCCCCCCTCAAACTCAAGTAGGTCAGAGAGAGAGAGCAACTTGAGTTTGAAATATAGATCGTTGATGATGTTGTGGAGAAGCGTGACAGAGGAGTTGACATGGTGACAATGTTGATGTTGTGGTATGGCGGTGAGGTGGAGTGATGAGAACCGAAAACCAAGAATCGAATGTTGAACGAGCTACCGAGATGAGACCATTTGATGGTCTAACGAGATACGTAGACGGGACCATTGAACGGCCTAACGAGACGGGACCACTGAAGGGCCTAACGAGACGGGACCACTGAAGGGCCTAACGAGACGGGACCACTGAAGGGCCTAACGAGACGGGACCACTAAAAGGCCTACGAGACGGGACCACTGAAGGGTCTAACGAGACGGGATCACTGAAGGACCTAAAGAGACGAGACCACTGAAGGGCCTAACGAGTTGCGGAAGCGAGCGAAACGATAACGGAGTACCACTTTGGATTGTGGCTCTGATACCATGTGAGATATTTAAATTAAGTGAGATGTTTAAATAAGGGGAAGAGAGAAAAGAGAAAAGAGAAAAGGAAATAATATATTGATAATGGAAGAGTCATAAAGGCTAGAGACAATATAATACTAGAGACTACATTGTGAATGAATTGATTTCTAATACAATAGAATGAGTCCTATTTATAGGACTAATAACTTGGTGAACAAGTAAGGTAAGACTAAACTAACTAGGAAATAAATACGATATAGAAATAAACTAGTCTAATAAGGTAATAATATATTATGGTAATAATATATATATAATAATAATAATATATTTAACAACCCTCTCTCCCTTATCACATACCATATAGTAGAAGCATATAAGTCAGTCTTTGAATAGATTTAATAATAACATAAAGTAGCATATAAATCAACTTTGAATTCAGACAAGTTCATCAAACGATAATAGAGTTACAGATAGGGTTGAAGTAGGTAGTCTAAATTCATTCATTTTACCAATAATTTCATTAACCTAGCTAGCTCAGTCTATAACAACGTCATGGCTGCAACAATATTTTCCCCATTCCCCGCCAAGATACGTATCACTACAATTCATCATAGCCATTGGCCAATACCCAAAAATTACATTAGCAATTTACAGAATACCGGTCTGTAGCTGAACACAAAAATAAAACTTAATCCTCACAGGTTTATCACATATTAGCATGTGATTCACATAAGACCATCGAGATTGAGTCTCAAATATTTAATGATTGAGAACTGAGCATATAAACACCATCTCTGACATGTCATGGATGCATGGGACTATCCCCGTACCCCGCCAAGGTACATGTCAGATCTCCTATACACGCCAAATTATCATCATAACCATTATAATTCAGGACCGACATCAACAAGCCAACAATTAGCCAGTGAAACTGCAACTATTTAATTATAAATTAGAGTAGAATAAAGTTAAACTTTAAAGAACTATGTAATTATAAAGTTAGCTTACCTGGAGAATTTTTTTTCTAAATCTCATAGAAATTGGGTGTCCCAACGTTTATGTTGCATTTTTATAGTGCATCAGACCATCATAAAACTTCTCCATCATTTTCGATGATTCATCATGAATAAACTTTTTGACATCTTTCCAAAAACCATTCATTATCTTTTCATTGGATTCGGGTTTGGGATAGTTTTAATAATAGTAAAAGGCATGATTAAGTTAATAAGCAGCTGCGTGGAGAGGATGGTGGAGTTGATCAACCCACCTCCCATTAATGATTTCACAAACTATCGAGCGTGCATCGTAATCCTTTTCAATGTTCTTTTGGATCTGACATTTTGCTAGAGTCATCGTTTCATATATGTATCCTACGCCAGGATCTAGCTCAGTATCAACGACTCTAAGCACGTCAACAAGTGGAGCTAACACTTGACAAGCAAAAAACACATTTTTCTCGAATTCAAATCTTCCCACAATCCGTACTACGTTCTATGCTTCAATAGTTTTTTAAAACCTCAAATATGTCCATGCTTCAGTTACAAACAAAACTTGCAAATGTGACTTATTTTTATCAATACTCTTCAAAGTGTAAAAGCTAGTTGCAAAGTGGGTTTCACAAGATTCGTGTAACTCCTTATTACCCGTTAACTTTCTCATCATACTCAATACTAAATCGTGATTATAAATATACACGACAATAGATCTAGAATCAAATAACACGGCCTTAATCTTTGGCAATTTTCCACCAAGATCTTGCAACACCAGATTAATACAATGAGTGGCACAAGGAGTCCAAAACACATTGGAGTGTTTTCCATCAAGATTTTACCCATAGCTTTAATTAGAACTGTTATCTGTTATGAACTACAAAAGAAAAGGAATAATAAATCTGTAACTAAATATGTAAAAACTAAAAAAACACAACTTTAAGTTTATCAATATAACTCATATAACCTGAACAATATTCTCAATCCCCACATCTGAAATGACTTCATCTATTAATTCATCGATAAAGTTTGCATCCTTGATATGATCAGAAGAATCAATAGAATTCAAAAAATAGTCCCCTGTGGACAATTAACCAAGAAATTTATCAACAATCTCCCATTTGCATCTGTCCAACCATCAGACATTATCGTACAACCACGTGTCTTCCAATGAACTTTAAATTCATCGATAATTTTTGGATACTGAGCCAAACATTGAGTTTGGGGGTTGGCCATGAAGTTCTATGGAAAGCTCACAAATGCGAAAATAGGCCACGAAGTTTCAAAGACTCGTGGATGGGACCATTCATCGTCACTAAGGTTGTTTCAGCTAAGGTAATAGAAATCCGACCCAAGAAGGGGATCAAGCGCAGATTAGTTGACGTTCATAGCCTAAATCGTTGTTGGGGAGGCTATATTCGCAAATCTTGATAGAGGTGACACGTCTAACTTTAAAAGACGTTAAATAAAAGTGCTGTACGGGAGACAACCCGCAATTTTTTATGTTTTTATGCGTTTTATGTTTTTAGTTTGTGTTTAGTTTAGTTGTTTTTAGTTGATATTGCATATTTGAGAAAGGTATTAGTGTTTTTGATGTTTAGGTGATAGAGAAATCGAGTTTTGGGAGAAAAAAACAAAATTTTTGGATATATTCAGATGCCTGCACCGGTATGCCGGCCGTCATGGCCATTAAGCCGGCGGACAGAAACCCGAGCCCACGGGTAACGCCACGTGTTTAATGCCGAGAGTTTGCTTTCGAGAGATGTTATCACTGGCAATGCCGGTCAGAAGTTCCGGTATGCCGGCCAGGTCAAAACCCGTGCCCACGGGTGTCCTCACGTGTGCAAGACAGAATGTCAAAAATTCGAACATCAGCAGCACCGGTATGCCGGGAGATATCTCTGGTATGCCGGTCAGAGGAAAAACCCGTGCCCACGTGTCTAGGCCTCGGGTATTTTGACGTAACTCAGATTTTAGCAGCTCCAGTACTGACATGCCGGGCCCGATGGCCGGTTGCCGCCCAGCGCCACTGGAGAGAGAAGAAAGCTTCGTTTTTAGGTTATAAAATATAAAGAGGTTGGTATATTCTGAATTTTTAATCATTAAGCCTCTCTTTCTTCTCCAAACCTCTCCCAACTCCATTGAAGCTCATTCAAACCTTCCCCAAACACCAAAACACTACCCAATCATCATAAAAACACATCAAATCTTCTTTCCACATCATTACAAAGGAGATTCAATCACCAATTCTCACCAAAACACATTATATTGAAGAATCAAAAGATTAAATTTTCAAAATTCATCGTACAATTTCTTAGATCCATACCAATACATCAAGAATTCATCTTACCCACATAGAAATTCATCATCAATTCACCTTTCCTAAACCAAATCAAGCTTGTTCAACCAATAATCAAGAGTTTCAATTTTCAAGAGTTGTTAAAGCTTTGAGTTGGGGGTCAATTGAGATGACTAGAAGAACATAAACATTATCTAACAAGAGGGAGGTGAAGAAAAACAAGGTATTGGGGTCAATTGAGAAGAAATCAAGTAACAAAGGTTCTAGTTCCAAAGCTAAGGGTAAATTCGATGTTGAAAAGGGAGGTAAGTCGGCTATGTTCAATCCAATGGGACAAAGGGTTTCACTTTATTCCAAGAATTAAACACAACCTCTTCCATTCAAAGGTCCTACACCCGTAGATAGAGAGGAAGCTTCAAAAGCCTTGATAGCTTATGCAGAAAAACAATTAAAGGAATTACCTTTTGCTTATGAGAAAGTATTCGATGAAGAAGTTGGTACAGGAGAGTATAAGAGATTCTTGGAGCTTGGTGAAAGATTGGGTTGGTCTACATTCATGGTAAGACGTTCTGATTTATGTCATGAGTTAGTTTTAGATTTCTATTTAGGCCTCTATAGCCGAGATAGTGAAGGTTGTGTTCCGATTACAGGAAAGTTAGTTCCTTTCACAGTTAAAGAGATTAGAAACCACTTCCAGTTTAAGAAATTGGTTGGACCATACAAGTATAGTGAAGCGGTGGCTAAACAAAGAATCTGTGATTGGAATTTGCTTTTTGAGCATGTTTTAGACAAGGAGAAAGTGCAATCACATAAGGGAGAATTGAAGGCACCTTGGCCTTACAAATATCTTCAACCGGATGCGAGAGTTTGGCACAATTTCCTTATTCCTAAGGTCTTTGGAAACACAAGAACTTTGGATGTGACTAAGAAGAACACTTTACTTTTGTATTGTATTTTGAGAGGAGAAGAAGTGGATGTGGCACAGTTGATCTTTGAGGAGGTGATGCGATTTCCGGTCTCTCCTAAATCAGTTTATAATTTTAAATATCCTACTATGATCACGTGTCTTGTGCAAAAAGCAAATGTTATATTGGGTGCAGAAGAGAAACTCGAGTTTAAAAAGAGTTATATTAATAATGCTTGGATCATGAAAGTTTTGAGAGGAGCGGGTTCTACGCAAGTCTCAAAAGAAGAAAAGGAGCAAAGTTGGCAAGAGAAGATGGAGGAGCGTTTAAACAATTTCGAAGAAGCTCAAACTTCCTTAGCCGATGATGTGGCACAAATCAAAGCCAATCAAGTGCACATCATGACACTCCTAGAGCAATTAAAGAAAGATCAAGCAAATCCTATCTTGGATGTCGATAATGCAAGGCAATAGCCTCGAGAGTATGTTCTCTTTCTTCCTTACCATTTATGTAAATGCTTTATCTGCTAATTTTAATTTCTTTTTCGAGTCTTTTTCGAGTCGTGGGGACACGACTCATTTTTGAGTTGGAGGTGTGGGGATTCGTTGTCTCTCATCTCCATTATTCTGTTTTTAGGTAGAAATTAATTTTTTTTTGATACATGAGAATTAGATGTAGAGTGTGTTTAATAGCTTGAAAGCATAAACTCAGTTAATTGATGATAGTAAGTAGTATGTTTATGAGCTATTTTATTTTATATGCTTTGAGTATTTGCAGGAAAACACACATTGATAGTAAAGAAAAGATTAGTTAGCAATGAGATAGGTATGTTCGATCTCAGGGAGCCTTGAGAAGTGTGTAGGCCGTGAGATCCAAGCTAGTTGACAAACCCATTTGATGAAAGTGCTAAAGGTAAGAAAATAACTAAATTGCATGGTGTAGAAAATGATTAAGGCAGTTCTTTCATATTGAAGCCACTTGAAGCCTTTTTATACCTTTTCACCTTGTTATTTGATTTATATGTTATATCCTTCTTAGCCCTTTCTAGCCTTTCTAAATCTTTTTATTTAAACACATTATAAGCCATATCCCTTTAGATTATAGGACTTTTCCATATGACCCGCACTCGAATCGCGATGCATAGACAATTGTTTTAGAGCTTGAGTTTGGGGTGGTGGGTCCACCATTATGGGAATTGTTATTGGGATGGGATTTTTGAGCTTACTAGTTGTGCTCTGTTATTATATTGATGATGATTCACAAGTTTATAATTTAACCCTTTGCTGGGGTACTAGTGAATGAAAAAGAAGCTACGAGCTAAAGTTATGAAAAGGCATAACCTTGAAAAAGTAGCGTGATATCTCGAACATTAAAAAAAAAGAGCCATAGCTATACAAAAGAAAGAAAAAATTGATTTGAAAAGAATATATATTCAGACCGGCAAAGAGGAATTTTTATATGAACATCTTATGCTTTAATTGGGTTATTGGATGCTACTTTGTGCATCAAGAATTCATTGGGTTGAGTGAGAAACGTTTTATTAGAGTAACTCAAGCTCTAGGGCGATTCGTTGATGGCTAGTGAGGAGAGAGCCAAAAGCTCACTCTAAATTATCCAAATATACTATCATACCGTCCCTAAGCCTAAATTACAACCTTAAAAGACCTTTTGATTCTTTGCTATGTAATTGAGAAGTGATTGAGCCAATAGAGAGTAGTTAAGTGGAACTTTGGATACTAGTGAAGTTTGATGACCAATCTATAGCTTCCTTGGTAAACTGAGTAAAGTCCCAATCCTTCTTACATTGCGAAACTAATTTGATCTTGAATTCAAACCGTGTTAACTGTGGATATGAGAACTGTACAGGTATGTAGTTTATAAATATTATTACATGAAATTTTCTGAGTAGTTGCTTTATGTTTATTCTATATATTCTGATATGTTCTTCCCATTGTGTTAAAATTACCTAGGTGTGTATTTAAAGACTTCCCTTTGTTTTTATCTTTATTGTATCGGGACGATACTACTTTGAGTTGGGGGTCTTGACGTCTCCTCATTTGTGATAGAATATTAGGATGAGACATCATTTTTAGTGATTTAGAAGTCTTTCTAGTCGATTTTCTTGAGAAATGTTACACTTTCCTATTTCTAGTCTTGATTTAGTAAATTATTATTTTTAGAGCATATTGGGTTTAATTATTTATTTAGTGTGAAGCTTTAAAGATAATTATGGAGATTAATTAGAGTCCAAGTCAAAGACTAAGAGATATGGAAAGGAGATAAGCATGGAAATTGGAGATAAGGAAAGAAAAGCTAAAAATATGGAAAAGGAAAAGCTGCCTTAAATATGAATTTCACCACCCACGACCACAAATCAGCTTATATCTCAAAATCGGTGGGAATTTGGAGAAACGATCAAGAGCAAAGTTGAATATCTTTCCGAGACGATGAATTTCGACTACTCATATGCGTCAAACGGATAAGATTTGAAGCTTTTAGGACCAAAACAAAAACGGGCCTGATTTGATATTTTAGAGTTACGAATTTGAGTTGGGCTTGGAGTCCACTGCTTACCTTCTCCTTCAAGAAAACGAATTAGGGCTTCTAAACACCTATATATACACCCTTATATCACTTGTAAATCATCCTTGCCTCATAGTAATTAGTCCTTAGGGTTTTTATTATCAGAATTATTTTAGAGAGCAAGATGAAGTCTTTTATTATTTCCTTTAGTTTATTTCCTTCACATATGAACTAACTGTCCCATAGCTTGGGTTTTGCATCATGTATAATCTATGAATTCTATTTTCTTTCTATCTAAGTTTCTTTGGGAATTATATGTTTTAATCTGATATTAGCTGCTTACCTATATATTTGTTTATGTGTTTTGATTTAATGGCTGTTTTCCTTGCTAGTGCACGAGTATAGGATTACCTTAATAGCAGTTAGATGATCACCTTAGCTGGGTGTCTAATTATTGAAACACCACATAACGTCTAGTGTCGATATTGGTCTTGACAACACTAATTCTATCTAGATAGTCATTAAGGTATAATTTAATCACTATCACCATGTTTGGAAATTGATTGCTTAGGGCCCTTGTAGCACAGGAAAACCCTATTTAAACCAGCCTCGTGGTGTGTCCATAGCCCCCTTAGTCGCTCTCCAGGTCTAAGGTATGGGAATTTAGAATCCTGACTAAGTATCTAAGAGCTAATTATCTCTCTTATTATTTAGATTTGATAGAAATAATTAGAAGGATTAGTGCATACTAGCAAAACCTAAGCTATACTTCTCATCTCATATTTCTTCGTCTTTATTTTATTGTCTTTAATTTTCTTTAGCTTAATTAATTATTTCGAATTTATTCCCTTTATTTCCTGTGTTTTAATTGATTACTTTCTAATTGTTATTTCAGCTCATTCTTATAACACACTAAGTCCCTGAGAACGAATTCAACTTATCATTAATACGTCCTGTAATACTTGCAGTGTCGTGCTTGTCTAGGGTGAAAGTGCATTGTTTTCTGGCTTATTATTATCTTATTTTTATCACACCCTAGGAGACACCATCCCCTTAGTTGATTAGTTATTTCCATATGACCCGCACTTGAATCACGATCCTGAGACCTGTCTCGAGCTTGAGTTTGGGGTGGTGGGTTCATCAATGGGAAATTACACTGAAAGGGAACTTATGTGTTTGTATTGAGGCACAATTTCTGATGATATATAATTAGTAACCCTTTGTCGGGATTGAAAAAAAAAGAAAAAGAAGTGAAAAAGTTGTCAAAAATAGTAGACAACCGTAACCCGCCCATCACTAACCGGGAACCCGGTTACCGACTGTACAAAAAAAATGAAAAAGAAAAATAAATAAAGAATAAATATCCAGAAAAGTGGAAATTTCTGGAAATCATCTTAGTATCGGTTGGGTAAACATGGGGACGCTAAATTAGCGCGTCAAATGGTGTGAGTGAGAACATTCTTCGAGTGTAAACTCAAGCTCGTGGATAGTTGTTGATGGTAAGTGAGGAGAGAGCTCACTTCAAATTTACGAAATATACATACCACACCGTCCCTAAGCCTACGCTAGAACCATAAAGTCCGCGTGATTCCTAGGTGCATAGTGAGTTTATAATTCAGCTAATAGGGAGTATACTAAGTGGAGCGTTCAAAGCGAGTAAGGATCAATAAACACCCTATAGCCATCATATTGAGATAAGTACAAGCGTAACCTTCTAGCATTGTGAAGTTAATTTTAAGATTGATATTATTTGTGTTTGATTTTGCATGATAAGTGTATGTGTATATTAATTCCCATTATTTGCTATACGAGATTTATTTTAAGTGTTGCTTTGGGTGTATTTACTAGCTTTTTCATTTCTGCATTCACCTTAGACCATTGTTTTTAATTTTACTTTGTCGGGACGACAAATGTTTGAGTTTGGGGTCTTTATGTTTCCTCTTTTGTTCTAATTATATGCCCTTAGGAGACATCATTTTGGGTGATTATTTGACTAATTCTATAGACTTTTAGTGTTAATTCGTTTATATTTCATTATCCCACCTTGGATTGTATTTTTCATTTATTAAGATTTTGCACAATAAATGGGTTGTTTTAGTGAAAAGTTTGTACGTCCAAGATGCTAGAAAGGAGAGGAGTCAAGGATTAAAGTCTTAGATCGTGTAAATAAGTCAAAGGCGAGAAGAAATATCCTGAAGAGTTGACAAGTTAAAGCTGCAAATCTAGAAGACTGATGGTAATTGCTAATTTTGAGCTACTTAAACGTGGATTCAGCCTCTGAGTTGTATAAAATATTTGTTTCTTATCGAGTTATGAAGATTTATCAAGTTGAACGAGTAAATTCGGAGTTGATTTGAGAAAGTTACAGTCGTTTTAGTGAAAGGTGTACACCAATTACGGGATTTTGATTTGAAGAGTGGACTTGGGCCATTTAATATATCACTAATTCACTCAATAAAAGCCCAAGTCCGATTTTATTAGTATAAATAGACCTTTCGACTTTATTTTTACACACAACTCAATTTAGAAAAGTCAGAAGCGCCAGAGAGAAAGTCAAAAGCTAGCAAAAGAAAGAAGCCAAGAGCTGGGAAAATCATCTTCTCCAAATCACAACCAAAACCCAACTCCTAATTAGGTTCTATCTTTTATTTCTGTAATTGACAATGAGTTCTTTTAATTTTATTTCTTTAGTTTTTAATTCTGTCATGAGCTAAATTCATTTGTACTTGAGAATCGCGAATTGGGTAGAAACCTAACTTAATTAATTTATATTTTTCTAATTTGGGATTGCGTAATCTAAATTGAATTCGTTAATTATGTTGGCTTTTATTTTATTCTTGATTTATTATCTTTAGAGTCATGAACTAAGGATAAGTTTTAGTATCTAGGCTATTCAATATAGTGGCGTATTGATCACCTTGACGGGAGGTATAGATATAGAACTAGGTAATTGTCGTTGGTATTCGCCAATGACCTTGACAGGCTTGACTAACTAATAGCCAATGTGGTAAGTAATTGAATCATCCGAATGTAGTTTTAATCATCCTGGCGGAGTTTAGAATACCGTAGGATAGATTTTAGGTCCACTCGGACTGGGGCGAAGAGACTTTAGAATCCCGACTAGCATAATTATAACGATTCAACCCTTAACAGAAAACATTAATTAATAAGGTTTGGGTGAAGCCCTAGCGAGACTCAAGTACTACTTCTCTCCTTACGTCCAACCCTTTTATTTGCATTATTTTCATTTCAATTAATTTAATCTAGTCTTTAATTTATTTTTGCATCTTAGTTATTAAAACAAAAATCCAAACAAACTTTATATCATTTACTTTTATTTGTACTTGCAATTATCTCACTAATTAATCCACACCTGAGTTGTACCTAATTTGTCCATGCGAACGAATCTGATTTATTGGTTTATTACTTGGACAACGTACACTTGCGGTTTGTGAGTCCTCAACTTTAGCATATTATTTCATAACACACAAGGACCCACCAGTTTCTAACTGATTTGATCTTCATTTTCAGCTAAGTAAAGTGTAAAAAACGTTTTGGGTCAAGAATCAAGATGGACCCACTTAGGTGGGTCAAATGTGCCCCAAAACATTTTAAAGCAATTTTGGAGAACTCGGGACATCGTGGAAATATCCGCTTAGCATAATCTCAATTATGATTCATGAAACGTTTCTTGCCATACGACTTCGTCTCAACGGGATATCTTGAGATTAAGTGGCTTGATCATAAATATTACCAATTAATATGGCGATTTTTTAAATTTGAGGGTAATATTTTTCCGAAAATTGCACTTGACCATTGGAGAGTCTTTTTGGTTCCTTCACGACTTAACTCAAGGTTGAATGTGAATTTTTGACTTATTAGCTTCATCAAGGGGTATCATATAATCCATGTAACTAGGAGTTACACACTTATATCCGAGAATGACTAAAACTTAAAGAATATCAAATAATAGGGCAAGATCCCCCTTTAATTCTTACAAACCCCCTAAATGATGTCTCGTTAGCGATTAAATTCATCACAAAATATGAGACAATATTTAAGCTTGGCTTGTAAGCGTCTTGACAAGTCACTTGTTAACTTAATAATCATGTGATTGTTCCATAATAGAAACATGACTGAACTCCAACTAGTAAATACTGTGAATACAGAGGATAAATGTGATACGATCCTTATACATGACCTAATAAGTTGAAGTGACCAAATTACCCATCTATAATTCCACTAATAGACTCGTGAGTTTACCTCATGCACAATCAACATAATTGTTTTTAGATTATTTATACAACCATCACTTAGTTCTTCAAGCATCAACTTAAAATTAGTAACTTCCCATAATATGTTATACCACAGAGTGTGTTGCATAAATGAGATTAATCAATACAACCCTACTATGAAGTGGATATTTTCTAAATTCCTTCTTACGTGTACACGTCATGAACCGATAAGTGGACACCCAATATACAAGATATATGGGGTTGCAATTGGCCTACACACATGTTATATCATAGAATACGTACTCAATGAAGTCACTGCATCCATACACACTCAAGATTGAGAGAATCTGATCCTTAGTAGTGATAAGTCACATTACATCTGATATGGTGATCCTTGTAAGTACCTTCAATACATAACCATATGTACATTTGAGTTTGACCACGAGAAGACTACTCAACTGTAATCTTCCCACCGAACTTATAATTAACCTCTACCACGAACTTTATGCAGTCAAAGCACCAAACAATGATTTCTTGTTCAAGAAGTTTTATGATGTGAGTATCGCGAGGTATCAACCTACGACAAGCTCGCCGATTCCGCAGCCCATCGTGTTCTTACACTCAGATATCAAGTGACCTTATACTATGTTGTCATTTACGACCACCATTTACATTAAGTGTTCCTTGTCTTAATTGCAACGACCATTTTATTCTTTATATAGTTTACTTGTTATTATTTGTTTGGGCATAAATCCCAATAGAGTTGACCCTAAACCCACCCCTACTCATCCTCATATTGAAAAAGAAAAAGACCTGGAGTTCTTTTAACTCCACAAACACTCTCATTCCCCGACAACATTGCCCATTGATGGACAAAAAATTATATTATTTCATTATTTTTGTTTTTCTAACTAATTGATTTGTATATTTAGTTACTATTTTATAGTTAAAGCATATATTGGTACCTTGTGACCTGTAATGTATGACTTCAATGAACATTGACCCTAGATATAATTCATAAGTTCTATCTATATATTATTTAGTAGTAATAATTCATTACAAGAATTATTCGTGTTATTTTATTTATCAAATAATAATAAATTGTTTCCATAATGTAAACATATACAATTTTTTTTTAAAATCTTAACAAAATATA
This sequence comes from Nemophila menziesii, assembly GCA_029959085.1. NCBI lineage: Eukaryota > Viridiplantae > Streptophyta > Magnoliopsida > Boraginales > Hydrophyllaceae > Nemophila > Nemophila menziesii. The sequence goes on along the minus strand of JARWIR010000072.1, from coordinate 1,460,900 downwards.
AAATTAATTAATTGAATAAACCCTTTAGACAAAAATATTATATAATTAATTAGAAGTGAAAATTATTAACCAATTATTGACAACTAATACCATATCTCAGAAGAAAAAGAATATCATTGAACTCGTTTGCTCAAACTCACCTCAATTTTGAATATGTTTAAATTGTCAAGGCACGAAATAACAAACTCTCGAAATATAAAAACATTCTTTAAAGGTGATATAATTATTCATTTTACTTTTATATATACAAACCAATAAATATAATTTAATAATAGTATTATCACGTACAAGGGAGGATTTGGGGGCGTCCCCGACCACAAGACACCGTGAGAAAATGATACATTTTTTTAGCAAAAAAATCTTAAGAAAAACAACCTTTCGCTCCCAATTCCTCCTGAACTAGAAGTTCATCCCCCGAACCCCGCTAATTGTTCTAAATTTTCACCCAGAGTTCATCATGGATCACCTCCGATTACGCAACCTTCACAAAGTATAACATACATTTGAATTTAAGAAGAAATATATATTTATTATTTTATTCAGGATAATAATGTAAAAGACATGTAAATTTTTTTTGATAATCTAAATTGACAAATATTTATAAACTAATAATTTAGAAAAATGATCATTTTGAATAAGACTAGTGAAGTATACGAATCAAAAAATCTTATAAAGAAAATGAAAACTAGTATTAAACTAAAAAAATTTAAAAATGGAATGTGATTAAATTAAAAATTTTGTTGTTCATAAATATAATACACCATTTTTAGAAAACTTAGTTTTTTCTTTAATAAGGATAATCAAAGAAAATAAAATACCCAACTTCTCATAAATTCAATAACAATAAGTTTAATTTGCTGCAAAGCGATTTGAAAGACAATATATCAAACTACTTTTATATTTCTGGTGGGTCAAAGTCTGGACGATAATCTGGCCACTCTTTTGTGTTGAGGGAAGCTTTAGGAACTTTATTATTTTCGGGGTCATCATCATCATTGTTGTTGTTGTTCCCATAGAAACGGTTCCAGGTGGTAGAACTTGAAGCATGTAGGGGGTTAACATTTTTGAAATTGTTGTTGTGGTTGCTTAAAGCAGACATAGAGTTGTTGTTATAGATACCGTTGTTGTTGTTGTTAAGACCTCGATTCCAAAAATCTATTGGCCTAGATGTTTGATAGAAGCTTCGATTCGGTTGATATGTTATCTCATTCATATTACCCTTCTTGTCCTCGAAATTTTCCCCACGAGGAATGAAATCGCTAAGGAAGATCGGCTCTTTCCCTTGATCAATAATATCTTGAGAAGTATTATCTGACATACAAATAGGATAAGTTAATAAATCGAGGGGTGGAACTTTACCTTCGATTGGTGGACCTCTACCTTGGATTATAGGAATTCCACCCTCGATTGGTGGACCTCGACCCTGGATCGGTGAATCTATACCATGGATCTGTGGAAGTCCACCCTGGATTGGTGAAAAACCACTTTGGATGCCCTGGACCGGTTGAACATTATGCTGGATCATTGGAACTCTAACCTGGATTGGTGGCAATTTGCCCTGGATCGCTGGAACTCCGGTCTGGATTGGTGGGATTCTGTTCCGGATCGGTGGAACACTACCTTGGACCGGTGAAACTCCATCCTGGACTGGTGGAGTTCCACCTTGTTGAATCCTTCCGCTTGCAAACCTGTTGAAGCCATATGGTATAGTACTGTTTCCCAAATTATTACCTCTTTGAATGGACCTATTAAAAGAATATTGAGAATTCACTTCAAGCTTAGTTTCCAAAGATGAAGTTCTCACTGATTGGTTTCCAGGGAACATACCAAATCCCTTTGTAAGTAAACTAGCCATACTAGACAAATTCATTACCAATGGATGTGGTGTGACATTACTTGATGAGGCAGTCTCACAATCAGAGTCGTATAGTGAATTTTTTCCACGCCTCACCTTTTGGATGCCACCACCAATTGATACATTCCTTTGGGACCCACCCTGGGTCCAGTACCTTTTACAATTCTTGCAGAGGTACCTGGGCTGCGTGATACTATAATTATTATAATAACAAAATTTGGTGTGATTTGAGTCACACCGTGGGCACTTATAATGCGGAGCTAATTTTTTTGCATTCTGGATTTGATATTCAACCATCTTTCCTTTCCCTTTATGTTGATCATCTTTTCCTGCATCACCTCTCTCTTTCTCCATTTTCTTTCTCTTTTCTAAATTAATTATCTTTCAAGTTTCTTTTTTTTTGCTGGTGGCGAAAGCCTCACACAACAATGTATTTATACAATACAAAATACAAAATGCCAAATACCAAATATAGTAAATAATTAATTAATAATTTAAATAATTAATTATTTAATATAGACGCGCTTGTAATCCTGACTCCAATATTTTGGGATTAGAAAATCAATAAGGAAATTAGTAATAATATTCCATGTTAGGATTTAATATAATCATATACTATATATTCCAATTAGACTGGTTTTATAAAGGGTACATATTTCAATGATCCCAAATGTAATCATGACACAAAAAATAGGAAATAATTCATATCATAATCATTGTTGTCACCATTTTTTCATCACATTTTTATCACCTTCTAGGTGTATACTTACATGACCCAATAATTTAATTTCTCTATCATAATTAATTTTATTCTCTATCTTTTATTTAATTAAAACAAAGATATACATAAAAGCGTGATAAAAGATGACATGAAAAAGGGTGACGAATACCATCACTCTAATAATATAAATATTTTTTTTAAAATATTTGACCATATAAAATATCAAGTAAAAGTATGAGAGATAATTTTAAAAGAAAACAAAAACTAAGAACACCAAACTTTATACATAAAAACAAAAAAGAATCACGAGTAAAAGAAACAGTTACACTATAGTTGAATTTTAGTTAAAAATTTAAGATGATTACTTAATTTAAATGAATTTACATGATATATTACATTAATATATATAGACATAGCCAATCTCATTAATAAAAAAAGTACATATCATCATTGGTTAGTATATACACAGTTTCCTATTTAGACCTTAATTGATTGGGACAACGTCCAATTAATTACAACTTCAACTTAATTTCTATTTAAGCACAAAAAAATGGAAGATTATAAAAATACCCATAGACAATTAATTAATTACTGAGCTTATAAACATACACAATAATACTGGTGGGGGCAAAGGTGTGATAAAATAATAAATAAATAAATATGATAATAAGAACACACAACCTTGTCTACCACGAGAAACTCACTGCAAGTATTACAGATTGTCTGCAAGTTTTAATGATAAGTCAAGTTCGTTCGCAGGGATTTAATCCGTTAGATCTACTTGTATTCAATAGCGTAGATGAATTTAGATGTTTATATAAAAAGAGAATAATATGAATAATTATCTAATGAGAAATAATTAATAAGAATGCAGATAAATAAATATGAATATAAGTCAGATAAATTAGGGTCACTAATATGAGTCTATTACTAAGTTATTCTAATCTTATGGTGAATTGAGCATTATATATTAAGCGGGATTCTATATTCTAGGTAACCCCTGTCAGGGTGGACTTAGGAGCAACCTCTCCATTACTAGGATCTTGGGTAAATAAACCTTGAGTATTGATTGGTGGTTAAATCAAACCTTTATGACTATCTAGGTAGGGTCACTACTAGACGATTATGTGGTGTTGTCAATAACTAAGAATAGTCCTAAGATTGGCTAAATGTAGGGCTGGAAAAATAAGTCAAAACACATAATAACAATATACGCCAAGCTCAAATCAATTAAAATAACAAATAGTATTATGAAATTAAAGACAAAATAATAACTCAACAATAAAAAGTAAAACTTACAGAATAAAATATTAGAAATATGGTGAAGACACAAATCTATATCTAATTACCCTAAATATAGAGAAGGTGATATGTAGAAGATGAGTTTGTCACTCTCCAACTTCGTGCTTCTTGTCTTCCTCTATATGTCAGCTTGCTTCTTGGATGAATAGCTTGATACTAAGGATGAATATTAAATAAAGGACTAAGCTACTATTTAAAACTGAGAAAGACAAGCAAGGACTAAGCCTATACTTGGCATTGAGCAAGGACATGTTTACAATGGTTTAAGAGTGTATTTATAGGTGTTTATGAAGACCTAATTCGTTTTCTTGGAGTGTAAGACAAGTAACTTGGACTCCAAGCCCAACTCAAATTCGTAACCATAAAATATAGAAAAGGTAATAATCTGCCGCTGTTTTGTTTTGGCCGTAACTTTTTCAATACTTATCCGTTTGATGTGTTCCAATAGTCGAAATTGATCATCTCAGAAATCTCTTTAACTTTGCTACAGACCATTCTTCCAAATTCCTAACCAATCTTGAGTTATGTGCCCTTTTGTGGTCGTAGGTGATGGAATTCAGATTTATTTGGCTACTTTATCTTTCCATATCTTAGTTTTTCCTTTCTTTTCTCCAATTTCCATGCATATCTTCTTTCCTTTATCTCTTCGAATTTACTTGGCATCTAATTAATCTCCATATATATCTTTAAAGCTTCACACTAAATAAATAATTAAACCCAATATGCTCTAAAAATAATAAATTATTAAATCAAGACAAGAAATAGGAAAGTGCAATAATACATGATAAAATCGACTACTAGACTTCCTAAAACACTAAAAATGATGTCTCCACTTAATATTAAATCATCAAAATGGGGAGACATCAAGATCCCCAACTCAAAGTTGTATCGTCCCGATACAATAAAGATAAAGATAAAGGGAAGTCTGTAACTACACACCAAGTTCAATTAAGCACAGAGGTAAGAAGATAGCAGAATATATAGAATAGACTCAAAGCAACTACTCAAAAAAATTCATGTAATAATATTTACAAACTACATACCTGCACACTTCTCATATTCACAATCAATACGGCTTGAATTCAAGAATAGATTAGCTTCGCAACGTAAGAAGGAGAGGAACTTTACTCAGTTCACCAAGGAAGCTATAGATTGTTCATTGAACTTTACTAGTATCCAAAGATCCATTTAACTACTCTCTATTGGCTCAATCACTTCTAGATTACATAGCAAATAATCAAAAGGGTCTTTAAGGCTGTAATGTTGGCTTAGGGACGATATGATAAGTATATTTGGATAATTTAGAGTGAGATTTTGGCTCTCTCCTCACTAGCCATCAACGAATCTCCCTATAGCTTGAGTTACTCTCATAAAATGTTTCTCACTCAACCCAATTATTTTCTTGATGCACAAGGTAGCATCCCCAATAACCCAATTAAAGCATGAAGATGTTCACATAAAAATTCCTCTTTGCCGGTCCAAATATATAATCTTTTCATTTAAATTTTTTCTCTTTTGTATAGCTATGACTCTCTTTTTGATGTTGAGATATCACGCTATTTTTTCTCATAATTTTTCTTTTCTTTTCATGCTTTTTAGCTTTTTTTTCATTTACTATTACCCCGGCAAAGGGTTACAATTTAAACCTGTAAATCATCATCAATATAATAACAGAGCATAATTAATAAGCTCAAAAATCCCAACCCAATAACATTTCCCATAATGGTGGACCCACCACCCGAAACTCAAGATCTAAAACAATTGTTTATGCATCGCGATTCGAGTGTGGGTCATATTGAAAAGTCCTAAAATATAAAGGGATATAGCTTATAATACGGCGAAATAAAAAGGGTTTAGAAAGGCTAGAAGGGGCTGAGAAGGATATAAAATATAATAAATGGACAGAAAGCTAAAAGGCAACAAGGGGCTTATGAAAGAACCGCCTTAATCACTTTCTAAGCTATGCAATTTCGTTATTCCCTTACCTTTAGCACGTTCATCAAATGGGTTTATCAACTAGCTTGGATCTTGGTGTCGCCTAAGGTGTGATAAAATAATGTATAAAATAAGTGCAAATAAACACCCTAGGCTGAGCACGGTTCTGTAAGTATTACAAGACGTATGCAAGTTTTAATGATAAGAAGATTCGTTCCTCCAAGACTACGAAAGTTAGAGAGAACTTATGCAAATTATAAAGTGCAGATATAAAAGCTAGAGTAATACGAAAGAGAAAGGAAGATAGAAAGATAGATTTTTATTTGTTTTTTACTAAAAGAAAATTAAACTAATAAACTAAAGACAGAACACTAAATAAAAGAAAAAAATAGTATGATAGTTTAACCTGAGTAATTAGCAAGTAATCTCCACTAGTTTTGCCGTTCTAAACATGTAAGGGTGAATCATGTAGTATTTCAATAGATGGTTTCAATTGCGCTAGGTAGTTTTAAATAGGGTTTACCTGTGTCAATAAGAACCTAAGCAAACTTTTCCTGCAATTGATTAAATAGCAATACACTAAACCATTGGCTATCTAGTTAGGCTGATTTGTCAGATCTATACCTTATTCTAGACGTTATGTGCTAATCCTATAGTTAAATATACCGTTGTCAATGGTTATCTAACTACTATGATGGTAATCCTATACGTTTGCAACCGTAAAGAACACAGAATATAAATCCAACACATAAACAGAGAATAAAAACAATAATTCAATTTAAAACATAGAATTCCCAAATTAGATAGATGTAAATCAAAACTAGAATTCACACATATATGCTAAAACTCAAGCTAACTTTATTTAATTCATACTAAGAAAAGAAAAGAATTACAGAATTGAAGTTTGAAGAAGACATGATTGATGCACAGCTCCTTCCAGACTTCTCTTCTTATGTTGTAGCTTCTTCCTGACTTAAGGTTTAGCCAAGGATGATTTTCTAATGATAAGAGGCTGTATTTATAGGGTATAGGAGGATCTAATTCGTTTTCTTGAAGGAGAAGGTAAGTAGTGGACTCCTAACCCATCTCAAATTCGTAACTCTAAAATATGGAATCAGCCCCGTTTTTGTTTTGGTCGTAACAGCTTCAATTCTTATCTGTTTGACGCATATGAGTAGTCGAAATTCATCGTCTCAGAAATATCTTTAACTTTTCTCTTGACCGTTCTTCCAATTTCCTGACCTATTTTGAGATATAAGTTGATTTGTGGTCGTGGGTGGTGAAATTCAGATTTATGGCAGCTTTTCCTTATCCATACTTTAGCTTTTGTTTCCTTATCTTCAATTTCCATGTTTATCTTCTTTCCTTTAGCTTTTAGAATTGACTTGGACTCTAATTAATTACCATATATATTTAAAGTTTCACACTAAATAATTAATTAAACCCAATATGCTCTAAAAATAATAAATAATTAATTCAAGACACAAAATAGGAAACTGTACTAAACCATGAGAAAATCGACCTATACTCTAATAAATACACCTAAAATGATGTCTCCAACTAATAATAAATCATCACAAATGGGGAGACATCAGATCTCACGGCCTACACACCACTCATGGCTCCCTGAGATCGAACATACTTTCTATCACATTGCTTACTAATCTTTTCTTTACTATCAATATGTGTTTTCCTGCAAATACTCAAAGCATACAAAATAAAATAGCTCATAAACATACTACTTTCTATCATTAACTTACTGAGCTTATGCTTTCAAGCTATTAAACACATTCTACATACATATACTATTTCCAAAATTTTATTTTTTCCTAAAAACAATAAAACACATAAAAATGGAGATGAGGGACAATGAATCTCCACACCCAAACTCAAAAGTGAGTCGTGACCCCACGACTCGAAAAGACTAAAAAATAAAATAAAAAATTAAAATTTTACAGATATTGCACATAAAGAAATGGTGAGGAAGAAAGAAAACATACTCTTCGAGTCTATTTACCTCGCCTAATCAATATCCGGAATATGGTGCAGTGCTTTCATGTACGCAAACTTCATGTATCACCAATTTCGCTTTCCCTTACATCTTCTTATCAATCAGTCACACTCTAGAAATCTATTGTTTATCTTCTTCCAACTTTGCTCTTGAATACTCTCTCCTGTGAAGGTGTTTATCCAGAAATATATTTTGGAAACATCTACTAGCGTCTCTGAAGCTTTGTTCATCTCTGATATAGGAATCTTTGATTAGAAGAGGTATTGTCGTCTTCTGCTCCCTAATCACAATTTCTTGCTTTTCAGGATTTGAATCCACCAAAAACCGGTTCCTCTCTAATTGCTTGACTCGAATTATCTTGTAATTTATTCCCGATCTAGTACCCATCTCAATTGGTTTCTTTTAGAACTTATTCAATACTTTGTATTGATACTTCATCTCCCATAACACTTGATAATATCTCTATTCGTCTCATCATCTCTGTTGACCCCCAACTCAAAGCTCTAAACACTCTTGAAATTTGTAACTCTTGATCATAGGTGGAACAAGCTTTATTTGGGTTAGGCTAGGTGTTAGGATGATAATTATCTGTGTGGGGATATGGAATCAAGCTTTGATGGTATGGTTTTAAGGAATTGTTGGATGAATTTTGAAAATTTAGGCTCTTGATTCATGGATTCTAGGTGTTTTGATATGATTTGGATGGTTGAATATTCTTTATAACGATGTATGGAAGGATTTGGATATGAATTCATGGTGATTTGGCAGTGTTTTGATGTTTGGTGAAGGTTTGTTGAAGCTTTAATGGAGTTGGGAGAGGCTTGGGGAAGAAAGGAGGTGTAAAGGATGTAAAATTCGTGATATAACTAACCTCTTTATTCTTTAAAACCCTTAAAAAAATTTCTCCAGCGGCGCTGACCGGTATACCGGTCAATTCACCGGGTTACCGGTCCGGTACTAGTTGCTCTCGGCATAAAACCTGATTCATAGACCCTTGGGCACGTGTTTTTTTCCTGGATGCAGCGGCTTACCGGTGAAATGAGCGGCTTACCGGTGAAGTCCATAGGCTTACCGGTGAAATGAGTGGCTTACCGGTGGGAGGGTCAGATTTTCTCCGATTTTTTTCCTTTTTCTCCCTAACTCGATTTTCTTAGTACCTGAACATCAAAAACACTAATACCTTCCTCAATAATGCAATATCAACTAAAAACAACTAATATAAACTAAAGTATAACAACATAAAATACTATGGGATGTCTCCCAGAGGGCACTTTTGTTTAACGTCTTTCAAAGTTAGACGAGTTACCTCGATTATTTCTTTTTATAGCCTCCCCAGCAGTGAGTGAGGTGATTAACACTAACCAACTTGAGCTTGCAACCATCGATAGCTTTTATTTCGATCACTCCTGCTGAGATAATTTGTGTGATGACATATGTCCCTATCCAATAACTGTTATGTTTGGGAAAGGGAGGTTTCCATGCTACCTTGTCTCCCGACCCAAACTCAATTTCTTTTTCCATGGTTTCTTGGGGGCTTACAGGGTCTGGCTTCTTGGTTACAACTCTGATTGGATATAGTTCTTGTGACTTATTTTCTTCTTCTTTCCCGAAACATAGAATGTTTCAGAATCATCTTCAATACTAATAGTCACTGTTCCTTCATTCACATTCACTATGGTGTCGCCGGTGGCTAGGAATGGAAGCCCAAGAATGAATGGGACGTTCTTATATGATTTATAGTCAAGAATAATAAAGTCCGTAGGAATAACAAGGTTACCTACTTGGACGAGCACGTCCTCGATTACTCCCCACGACTTTGCTGTTGATTGATCCGCAAGTTGTAAGATTACGGATGTCGGTTTCGCGTCACTAATACCAATCTTCTTGAATACACTTTTGGTCACGATATTCACACTTTCCCCTAAATCACACATTGCTTTTCCATAAAATATACCACCTATTTTGATTGAGAGGTTAAAATCTCCAGGATCTTTAAGCTTTGGTGGTAATCTTGTTTGAACTCGTGCTGATATCCCTTTATTGAGTGCCACAGACTTGGATCTTGTGAACCTTTCCTTATTAAAGAGTGACTCCATAAAGAATCGATCATATTTTCGCCTTTCTTTCATAGCTTCGAGTAAAGGGACGTTAATTTTCACTTGGTTTACAGCCGCCATACACTTCTCTTGTTGCTCCGTTACGGGATAATAGCAATGTAGGGGTGGTTGTCTTACTTTACTTCTCTCTTCAATTATTGGTTCATCAACCACTCTTGGCTTCTTAATCTCACCTTGTTCAACCTCTTCAACCCAATCTTCAACAATTATCTCATCTAAGTTCATCCTATCTACGTTTGACGTGTTTGGTAGGACATCCCCTTTTGATGGAGATGGTAGCGCTTCCTTCATCTTTTCAGCTTGAAGACTAATAGTCTTCACCTTGTCGTAAATGTATTGGATCTTATTCATGTTAAAATTTGTATTTCGGGTTAATTGCAAGAGGTGACTTTGCATTTGTTATATGACTGTAGTGAGCCGCATCATATTCTTCTCTAAAAGTTGATTATGTTGTTTCAGATCTTGATTCTCTTGTTGTAGGCTTTGCATTACTGATGCATCGATCTTTGACTCAAGTCTTCTCATATTGTCCTTCGAGAAGTTGATGAAGTGACTAATAGTCTCTTTTAACCAAGTGATATCTTCTTGAGGACGTAATGGGGCTTGGCTTCCATTGTGCACATTGTAGCCCGGTGGATGATTAACTTAATTTTCACAGGCTTGTTCTTGCAGGTATAACTGTTGAGGTGGCATTTGGATGCTTTCCTTAACTGTTATAGCGAGTTGTTTTATTTGATCTTGCAAGCTTGAAAACCTCGCCTCAGTTTCTATATTAGTGGTAGGAGATTGTGATTGTGGCCAACTTATGTCGGTCTCGATGATTGTTTCCATACCACTCTTTGCTTCTTTCGGATCCATAGAGACAAAACTACCACGACCCATATCATCTACTCTCAGCCTTGACTCTCTATTGAGTCCATTATAGAGCATGGATAATTGTAATTTTGGCGTGTATTCGTGTATTGGACATCTTGCCAACTTCTTTTGAAATCTCGTCCATGCTTCGCCAACACTCTCTCCGGCATCTTGTAAGATTTTCATAAGCTCCAATAGTTTCTTCACTCGCATACTTGTAGGATAAAATTGATTAAGGAATCTTGCTTGAAGCTTGTCCCAAATTTTTATTAGCTCGGGAGGTTGATCATCTAACCAATCGCTTGCTTTCCCGGTCAAGAAAAATTGAAGCATTAAGTAATACATTTGTTCTTGCGTAACACCTTCATTAATGTAGGCATCAAAAAATTACATGAATTTCTGAACAGATCAGACCAGATCTTGATGTGTATCACCACTATATTTCCCATAGCTCGCGAATTGATTAATCAGGTCAGGATCGGGTTTGAATCTAACGGCTTGAATAGTTGGAATGCGAATCCCAATGGGTTTCACTCGGAATTGGTCAGGAAAACGTAGCTCTAACCATTGATTAGCCATCTAAAACACTGAGAAAGACAAAAACAACAAGAACGCGTAAAACTGAAAACAAATAAAAACTTCTAAACTAAATAAACACAAAATAGATTTAACTTAAAGATAAATCCCCGGCAGCGGCGCTAAAAACTTGGTGGGGGCTAAGGTGTGATAAAATAATAGATAAATAAAGATGATAATAAAGAACACACAACTTTGTCTACCACGATAAACTCACTGCAAGTATTACAGATCGTTTGCAAATTTTAATGATAAGTCAAGTTCGTTCGCAGGGATTTAATCCGTTAGATCTACTTGTATTCAATAGCGTAGATGAATTTAGATGTTTTTATAAAAAGAGAATAATATGAATAATTATCTGATGACAAGTAATAAATAAGAATGCAGATAAATAAATATGAATATAAGTCAGATAAATTAGGGTCACTAATATGAGTCTATTACTAAGTTATTCCAATCTTATGGTGAATTGAGCATTATATATTACCCGAGATTCTAAATTATACCTAACCTTCGTCAGGGTGGACTTAGGAGCAACCTCTCCACTACTAGGATTTTGGGTAAAGAAAACTTGAGTAATGATTGGTGGTTAAATCAAACCTCTATGGCTATCTAGGTAGGGTCAATACTAGACGATTATGTAGTGTTGTCAATAACTAAGAATAGTCCTAAGATTGGCCAAATCTGGGGCTGGAACAATAAGTCAAAACACATAATAACAATATACGCCAATCTCAAATCAATTAAAATAACAAATAGTATTATGAAATTAAAGACAAAATAATAACCCAACAATAAAAAGTAAAACTTACAGAATAAAAAGTTAGAAATATGGTGAAGCCACAAATCTATAACTAATTACCCTAAATATAGAGAAGGTGAGATGTAGAAGAGGAGTTTGCCAGCCTCCAACTTCGTGCTTCTTGTCTTCCTCTATAGGTCAGCTTGCTTCTTGGATGAATAGCTTGATACTAAGGATGAATATTAAATTAAAGGACTAAGCTACTATTTAAAACTGAGAAAATACAAGCAAGGACTAAGCTTAAACTTGACACTGAGAAAGGATATGTTTACAATGGTTTAAGGGTGTATTTATAGGTGTTTAGGAAGACCTAGTTCATTTTCTTGGAGTGTAAGACAAGTAACTTGGACTCCAATCCCAACTCAAATTCATAACCCTAAAATATAGAAAAGGTAATAATCTGCCGCTGTTTTGTTTTAGTCGTAACTCTTTCAATACGTATCCGTTTGATACGTTTCAATAGTCAAAATGGATCGTCTCGGAAAGCTCTTTAACTTTGCTTTAGACTATTCTTCCAAATTCCTAACCTCTTCTTCCTTAATGCTGATAATAGTGAAATACATTCTTTTAATGATATTATGAACAAATATAAAAATGCCTCTGGATTATGCCTTAATCTTAATAAATGTGGGATAATTTTTAGTCCTAATACACCAACTTTGGTACAAAACACAATGGCACAGAGATTAAATATGAAAAAAACCAAAAACCTAGGTAATTACTTAGGAATGCCAACAGAATGGAGTAGATCTAAATCTAAGGACCTCCAATTTTTAATTGACAAAATTCTAAATAAATTTGAAAATTGGAAAACCCTCTTCCTCTCAGAAGGAGGTAAGGAGATCCTAATAAAAGCAATTATCCAAAGCTTACCTAATTATTTAATGTCTAACTTTATTTTTCCAAAGAATATAATTAGTAAAATTCACTCTATTATTGCTAACTTTTGGTGGGGTGATAAAGGTAAAAAAAGAATACATTGGGCCAACTGGGAAACACTCACTAGCTCAAAATTTGAAGGTGGTTTAGGATTTAGAGATCTACACCTTATGAATAAAGCTTTATTAGGAAAACAAGCTTGGAACCTAATAAATAAAAAAGAATCTCTTCTCTTTAGACTCCTAAAAGGGAAATATTTTTCAAAATGTAGCTTCCTTGAGGCTAAAATTGGAAGCTCACCTTCATGAGGATGGAAAAGCATTCTTATAGGTAGAGACACCTTCATAAACAATATAAAATGGAAACTAGGGAATGGTACTAGTATTAACATCTATAAACATAATTGGATATGTAATGAAAAAGAAAATATTAATCCTAAAAGATCTAACTTAATTTGGGTTAATCAACTAATCAAAAATGATAAAACTTGGGATATTGAATTACTTAACCAATTATACCCTAAGGAAATCAAAGAAAAAATTGAAAAAATGATAATACCTAAGATTGAATGTGAAGATCAAATTTGCATTAATTATTGTAATACAGGGACTTATACAGTCAAAGAAACTTATCATAAACTAAAAGAAGAGGAAACTATTAGTCAAAATAATAAAATAATCAATAACCCATCATCCTCTACTACCAGGGATAAAAAAATTTGGGATATAATTTGGAAAATGGAAACTAAAACAAAAATTAGAAATTTCATGTGGAGAGCAGTTAGGAACCTACTATCTACAGCTGAAAATCTTTTTAAAAGGAAATGTAGTAAAAATAAGATATGTAAAATATGTGATAATGATACTGAAACAGTAGAACATATACTTTTTAAATGCCCTTGGGCTAAAAGTGTATGGTTTATTAGCCCCCTTAACTTAAAAACAGATAATGATTCAACCAATAGCTTAGAGCTTTGGCTCTTGAACCATGTACAAAATATAGCAAAAAAATTTGATAAGCATGATAGAACTCTTGAACTTATATGTATCATTATGTGGAATATTTGGAAAGATAGGAATAAATTTATATATAATGGTAAAAAATGTGAACCCATGAACACAATTAAAAAAGCTACTGATAGCTGGAAAGAATACTATAAAATTTCAAACCCTAACGATATTAACTTTCTTGATAAAATAGGAAAGGTTAATAATAGTGACAATATTTTGATAAGAAATAATGGACCTAACACCCAAAATCAAAAATTTAAAGATAAATGGAAAAAACCTCCTCCTAATAATTGTGATGCAGCCTTCTCCGATAAAGGAGCTGCAATTGCTTGTTTAGTAAGAAACTCTAATGGTGAATTTGTATCAGGTGAAAGTTGGAAAATTGGGGCAGATTCGGTGTTAGAGGCAGAGGCCACGGGAATTTTGAAAGCTACGGAGATGGCTTCAAAATTACCTTTTGGGAGCGTGATTATAGAGAATGACTCAGCAACTATTATGAAGTCTCTTTCTTCCGGACTTCCTATTTTGAGTCATTCGATTAAGAATGTAATTTGTAACATTTATTATTTTGCTGAATTATCTTCTCCTTCTTTCTCTTTTGTTTCTAGGAGTAGAAATGGGACAGCTGACTGGATTGCCAAACAGGAGCTCCTTAGCACCCTGTTTGGTAATTGGGATAGATGTATCCCTCCCCAGCTAGCTACTATGATTTGTAATGAAGCTGAGCCCTCCGGGGTAGGCTAGACCTTGTAACCTATTTTCTATTTCTATATTATTATGCATTCGAACAAAAAAAAAATTCCTAACCAATCTTGAGTTATGAGCCCTTTTGTGGTCGTAGGTGTTGGAATTCAGATTTATTTGGCAACTTTGTCTTTCCATATCTTAGCTTTTCCTTTCTTTTCTCCAAATTTCAATGTATATCTTCTTTCATTTATCTCTTAGAATTGACTTGGCATCTAATTAATCTTCATATATATCTTTAAAGCTTCACACTAAATAAATAATTAAACCTAATATGCTCTAAAAATAATAAATTATTAAATCAAGACAAGAAATAGGAAAGTGCAATAATACATGATAAAATCGATTAGTAGACTTCCTAAAACACTAAAAATGATATCTCCACTTAATATTAAATCATCACAAATGGGGAGACATCAAATACCTCCATCAACATCAGATCACTGCGCAATAAAGCTCACAGTTGGTGTAAACAAAAGGTCAAATCCTTGTTCATTCAGATTCTTTAATGTGTGGACAACTCATGAAGCCTACATGTACCTAGTACAACAAGCATGGAATATTAAATTTGATGGAAATCTAATGTTTATATTATATATGAAGCCGAGGGAAGTCAAATTGGCTTAAAAAAAATCAACAACAAATTCTTTAAGAGGAATTTTGAAGATATTAATAACATGAAGGCCCAGCTTGATTTAGTGCAGTCTAGAATCATGAAAGGTATCTGTGTAAACACATACATTATGAAGAGAAAATATTGGTTAAAAAGTTGGAGAGTGCTACTATTACACACCATGAAGTGTTGAAACAAAAATCTAGGGAATCATTCATCAATGATCATGATACCAGCTCGGAATATTATTATAGGATGATCAAAGGTAGAGTGGCAAAAAAACATGTATCCACCATCATAAGAGATGATGGAACAACTCTCACTAAGCCTGAAGAGATAAAAGATGAGTTTGTTAATTATTATAAAGCTTGCCTTGGAGCAGAAGAGGTTAACCAGGAAGATTTCTCTATCAATACAATCAAATTAATTCTTGATAAGGTGGTACCTGAAGAGTATTTACATACTTTAGTTGCTCATGTAACAAATGAAGAAATTAAAACTACTTTATTTGCTATGGGGGTTGGAAAAAGTCCAGGACCAGATGGATTCACAGCATGTTTCTTTAAATCAACATGGAATATAATTGAGGATGATTTCTGTTCTGCAATCAAACAAACTTTTATCTCAGGAAAACTTTTGAGTCAATTCAACTCCACAAATATAATTTTAATACCTAAAGAAAAGAAGCCTTCAAGTGTTAAAAATTTCAGGACAATATCTTGCGCAAATATCACATATAAAACTATTTTAAGAGTTATTATGAATAGACTGAAAAAAGTTATGAGCTCTACAATTTCATTGAATCAAGCTGCATATGTAAGAGGCATGAGCATAACTGACAATATACTAGTAGCTCATGAAGTGGTACTGAGATATGAGAAAAAAATCAGTTAGTCCATCATGTACTATCAACTTGGATCTTCAAAAAGCCTATGATAGTGTTAAGTGGCAATTTCTAATTAATACTCTTCATGCGATTAATTTTCCTAGTAAATTTATTAAGTGGGTGGAGATGTGTGTTTGTACACCACTCTATTCTATTTGTGTGAATGGAGAGGCTTGTGGGTACTTTGAGGGGAAGAGAGGGCTTAGGCAAGGAGACCCTCTCTCCCCTTATCTTTTTGCTATATGTGTGGAAGTTTTTTCAACTTTGTTTCATAAGGTGGCACGGAACCAAAAATTTAACTTTCATCCAAGGTGTAAAGATGTAAATTTAAATCATCTAGTATTTGTAGATGATTTTCTCATCCTTATGAAGGGTGATATTGATTCATCAAGTATTATTAGAGAGGCTCTTGACCTCTTCACTAGATGCTCTGGTTTGCTTATAAATTTTCAAAAAAGTGAACTATACTTTGGTGGGGTAAATGAGGAAATTAAAAAAGATATCTCTAAAATATTGAGTATTAAAGTTGGGTATCTTCCGGTTAGGGACTTAAGAATACCTCTAAACTCAAAAAAGATGAGTGTGAGTGATGGTAATATATTGGTTGAAAAAATATGCAATAGTATCAAATAATGGAGCTCAAAACTTCTATCTTACGCAAGGAGAGTAGAGCTTATAAGAGTTGTACTAATTTGTAAAATCATGTTTTGGTGCAAGGTTTATTTACTTCTAAAATAGGTTATCTATAAATTAAATCAAAGAATGGCTGGATTTATGTGGAAACTCTAGAAGATGCGAATGGTGCAAGAGTGGCATGGGAAAATGTGTGTTGTAGTAAAGAAGAAGGAGGACTGGATATTCCAAATATAGAGAATATGAATAAGACATGTATATTATTTACTTTTTGTAGGTTCTACTAACAAGATCAAAACTTATCGAGTAGGTGGGTGAATCTAAATATTCTTAAGCAAAAATGTATATGGAGTATTAATCAGAAGCAACACCATTCTTGGATGTGGAAGCAAATTTTAAAGATTAGAAGCACAGCTTATAACCTCATTTATCATGAGATAGGGAATGGGGATTTGACCTATATATTGTGGGATAGATGGCTGGACAGGAAGGGGGTACAAGAAATCCTAGATTTTAAACTTGATAAGAATAATCTGAGTTGTAACAAAAAAGTTAAAGACTGCTTGGAAGAGGTAGGTGGAGAATTCCACCTTGTATTGGGAAAATATTCCCGGAACTACAAGATATTAAACTGGGTGATAAATCTGATGCAATAATATGGACAACAAGTATTAAAGCTCAGTTTTCCTATAAAAAAACTCTTCTGAGCATTACTGAGCACAAAGAAAAACTTTTATGGAGTGAGATAGTTTTGGCTAAAACCTGTATTCCTCATTGCTCATTTGTATCTTGGCAAGTTCCAATGAACTGGTTACCTACCAAGGATAGAATGACAGAGTAGGGGTTAAATGTATCTCATATTTGTCCTTTATGCAAAACTGAAAATGAAAATAATGAGCATCTGTTTGTGAAATGTAAGTATTCGAGAATTATTTTGCTGCGTATTCTTGAGAGATGTAGAGTTAATATAACTATTGATTCTATTCAAGAACTGCTAGTGGCTATACAGAAGGTGTGTGGTATCTCGGCAATAGTTAAAATTCTAGGTGTAAGTATAACAACTTACATCTATATCATTTGGAATGAGAGGAATTATAGGGAGCATGAAGGAAGTGAGATAAATGAGGATAGATTGTATAACAAAATCAACTCATATGTAGCTATCAAATAGAGGAGAAGGATTTTTAAAAGTAACAATGCGAGAAAAGTTGTTGAGAATATTTGTAATAGTTAGATTTATTTTTATTAATGGTTACTAAGCCTTGTAATAGTTTTTATAATTTCTATTGGGCTTTGTAATAGTTAAGGTAGTGTTATGAGTTAGGCCATATGGGCCAAAGTATGTAATGTTTTGACAGTTTTGAGCTTCATTAATATAAAGATTGATTTGCCGATAAAAAAAATGATAGTAGCTTTCATCCATCAGGCACCTCCTTCCAGGTTCTGTAGCAAGGGGACATTCTCTCGTACAGTCGCCCCTATAACTTGTGAAACGTGGTGACCATACTCCCCGATAGGGTTCCATGTCTCGTCTAGCATACAAAACTTTACTGGTAAAGGGTAACCTACTTTCTCTAGGGCTTCAAGAGCAGTCTTTAATGCATTAGTACCTCGAGATTTTCTTTTGCATTTTTCTGGTTTAAGAAAAATTTGAATTAAATTTAAATTGATAAAGTTTCATGTTTTAAATATTTTAATTACCAGACGGACCGGATGAGGTCTCCTGGTGTGTTATAAAATAACCCCCCTAAAAAGGAAAGACACGTACCGCAAGTGTACGGGTCGTCCAAGTAATATCCGATAAACAGGATTTCGATCTCAGGGACGGATTGGATATGACTTAAAATGTTATGCAATAAGTGATGATAGTTTTTATATGATGCAAAAAGTAAAATAGATAAATATTTGTTTGGGTTTTGTTTATGAACTAATGATGCAAGGAAATAAAGTGATAAAATAATTAACTGAAATAAAATACTGAAAGTAAATATATGTAGACGCAAGAATGAGAATGGTACTTGAATCACGCAAGGGATCTACCTATATTTATATAATTAATCCTTCTGATTAAGGGCTAAATTGGTATTTATGTATTAGTCGGGATTCTGTGATCTCCTAACCCCCGTCAGGGTGGACTTGGGAGCTATCCTAGGGTATTACAAACCCCATCAGGACGATTATAAGCTACCTTCGAATGTTAAGTCTTTTACCCAATTTTCTACGAGATTAATTAAGCCCGTAAGGGTCAGTAACTTATATCTCGTGTCTACTACCTAGGTCCGTAATTAAACCCCCCGTCAAGGTGATCACTTCCCCACCAAAGTGAAAAGCCTAATTACTCAATCCTATTTTTAATTGGCCAAAATAAAAATAGTAAATTAATATACGATCATAGTCAATACTAAATATCTTATTTAAATTAAATTCAATGATACCAAATTTAGAAAAACATCAATTAAATAAATAAGGGTTTAACCCATAATTCGATTCTCAAGTACTAATGTGTTTAGCTCATAATGTAATGAAAACCTGAATTAAAAGATGAAATAGACATATTCAATTACAAAGATGAAATGGGTAACCTAATTAAAGGATTGATTTCGACTGTTGATGGAAGAAATCGATCCCCAGCTCCTGTCCTTGCTTCTCCTCTAGACGCTCTCTTCTAAATATGATTTAATTTGAAGAATAAAATGAGAGGTGGTTTTGACTCTCTCTCTCTCTATCTCTCTCTCTCTCTCTCTCTCTCTAAGGATGTTGTAAATTGAAGTAAATATGAGAGGTTCTGAATAATGAGGTCTAAAGACATATATATAGTGGATAAACTGGATTGGGATTTTTAATTAAGAGGATTGGGTTAAATGAATAAAAGCCCAAGTCCAAATATGAAATCTCGTAACTGATGTACAACTGTTAGTAAAACAGTTGTAACTTTTGCGTCCGGACTCGAAATCACTTTGTTCAACTTAGAAAATCTTCCTGACTTAGAGACGCATCTGCCTTATTTTATGAGAATGCTGAATCATTGGCTAAGATACTCAAAAACAGTGATTTGTAACAGAATTCCAGACTCCATTCCCATCTAATAAATTCTTCGAATCAACTTTTCTCGCCTTTGACTTCTACACTCGATCTATGACTTTAATTCTCGATTCCTTTCCTTGGCTTTGTGTTCCATCTAATACATGGACCTACAAACTTTGCACTAAAACAAACCATTAACGTGCAAAAGCTTTAAAAATGAAATAAACTAAATTCTAAGGGAAGAAAACACGATATAACCAAATAAGCTTAAAAGTCAATCAAATAAGTCAATTAATCACCTAAAATGATGTCTCCTAAGGGCATATAATTAGAACAAAAAGGGAGACATCAAGACCCCAAACTCAAACCTTTGTCGTCCCGACAAAGTAAAATAAAAACTAGGGCCTTAGGTGAAACGCAAAAGTGTAGAGTCTAGCAAATAACACCCAAAGCAAAACTTAAAACAAATCTCATATAGTATGACCTAAGAATTAATATACACATAAACTTATCATGCAAAATCAAACACAAATCATATCAACCCAAGACAGTAGCTTGCGCTGTAGCAATTTTCCTTGACCGACAAGCCGGTCGCAACCTTCGAAATTTCGGTGACACAAATTATAGCTGCGTGGAATGGCTGGTCAAACAGTAGCTCGCGCTGTAGCAAAATTTCTTGACCGGCATACCGGTCAGGGGACCGGCTTACCAGTCGCGCGAATTACTTTTTTGGCGACGCACATTATAGTTGCATGGAATTGGACCGCAGACAGAATGTTTGATCCTTGTTGACCGGCATACCAGTCAGCTGACCGGCTAGCCGGTGCGAGTGATCAATTTTTTTACCAAACACACGCAACACACTTTGTCTAACCCCTGTTTAACCCCAAACTCAAGGACTAACATACCTGCAAAAATCATTAAACTCCAACCTTTCACATTTCTTTAAAATTATACACTAATAAATATCAATTAGTCTAACATACACTACGAATTTAAAGACACGAAAGCAATTTAAAACATGGGTTGTCTCCCAAGAAGCACTTTTGTTTATTACGTCATTAAGTTCGACGCGTTACCTTCCATGAAGATGGTATTGAGGCCTTTGCGGTGTTCATATGCTTAAACTCGCCTCTTCCTTGATATAAACTTTTTGGTACTTTCCCACATAACATTTGATTTAAGGGTGATTAATCCAAAAGGTCCACAACCCAACAAACTTTCTTCATAAGGTCCATCCTGCTTTACTAACAATTTAGGTCCATAATACCCTTCATTGGGCTGTTAGACACAACTTACTGGGCTGTCTGACACAAAATTTATTTGGCTGTCCGACACAATTTACTGGTTGTCCGACACAATTTACTGGGTTATCCGACACAATTTACTGGGCTGTCTGACGCAATTAATAGGGTTTCCGACGCAATTAATAGGTCTCCGACGCAATTCAATGGGTTGTCCGACACAATATAATGGACTGTTTGACGCAATTCAATGGTTTGTACGATGCAATTCAATGTGTTGCGTCAAATGAATATTTACTGCAAAACAATTCATAAAATGCAGTATAAGATCAAATTTCGGTAATTTCATTCTTTTTTGCCACGATTTCGAATCATTATTATCATGTTTTTTCACCATTATTAAAATATCTGCTTCCTATTAAAAATCAATAAATTATACTTAATTCAGATTATTCTGAAAAATCGTAAAGTGGTGAAATTAAATTGAAATTAAATCAATTATTTTTGAGTTTTAATGGTATAAAATGATTTTTGTTTACCTTAATATGGATGACTAAACAAATCTGGGTTGATGAGGATAGTGGAGAATGGTCTCCAAATGGCGACTTTTTTTTTAGGAGAGCAGCTTGGTAAAAAGGTGAATGGGTTTAATGGTATTAAATGATTGTTGTTTACCTTAATATGGATTTAATATGGGTTTTTCAATTGTTGATTCGTAACAAATCTGGGATGATGATGGGGGGTGGAGAATGGTCACCAAATGGCGGCGGTTTACTTTTGTAGGAGAGCAGCTTGGTAGAAAGGTGATTGGGAAGAGATTTCTTTTCTGTTTTTGTTTTCTAACGTGAGTGTAAATAAATGAATTTTAGGTTTTATATCTTATATCTTATTTTATTATGTAAGGTTATTTTAGGTATAATATAAATCTAAAATAATAATTTGGACTTTATTTATCCAAACTTTTAGGATGGAGTTCTTAAAGCATGATTTGTTGGGTTCTGGACCTAATTAGCAATTATTTCTTGATTTAATCGATCTTTGAAAGGGGGTGGGTAATTACCTCGTTTCGCCTTCTTACTTTCATGACGAAACTCATTCTCCACCACATGATAGTAGATGACCGTCCTCAACGGTATAAGCTCATTTTTATTCCTAGTTTCAAATCTTGTGTTCATCTTTAAAATGTGGTGGGTAAGTGCTCCTCCTTGCCGCTTTACTCTCGCGGTGTGGCACCTTGCTTGTATAGCACATATTGATCATTGTTGGTAAAGGAGGTGCTTCTTCAGCTCTATTTTCATTCAAGATTCTTGGTGGAGATGGTAATTGGTAAAAAATTTGTGGCGGAGATTCAACTTCTCTTTTATTGTGAACCTTTAATTTTTCAATTGACACCTCAACCACTTCACATTCATCTTCGCTTTTAACCCATTCTTCCACCATTACCTCATCATACTCTTGTTGTGGAATCTCTCTAATCTCGATCACCTCTTCTTCCTTTTTTCGTTCTTTATCTTGATCATGTGCATGCACCATAGGAATAGAAATTTCTATGTTAACTTTTAGGATTTGCGTTGCTGCTCCTTCTTCCACCATGCTAACAAGATTCTCAACCACCTGGTGGTCATATCACTATCACTAATATTTTCTTTCAACACTACCTTCTCAACTACTTCTTCCAGTTGGTCTCTTCCCTCCCTTGGGGGAGTTGAATCTTCCAAAAACTTACTACTACTGGCAATATATTCGTCTAGTGCCTGTTGTACTTTGGCACTTCCTGACTCGCAATTGCGAATGTATTTAACAAGTGTTTCATTCAAATCGGCAAGAATTATATGTGGAGGTTGTTGAATGTTTCATCTTTGATCTTGCTGAAAGTGATAAGGCGATTGTTGTTGATTGTTCCTGGTCCATTGGTTGTTCCATCCTCGCTCTTGCGGGTGTTGATAAGGTGGTTTGTAAAAGTTACTACCCCATTGTTGTTGTCCCGAAGAGTCTTCCTAATAGTCAAATGGACCAGGATTTGGATAATATCCTCCATACATCTTTAATTAAAATTTCTTGATCATTATCCTGAATAAAGAACCTGTAAAACAGAACAAAAACAAAGACAAGTGTAAAACTGAAAAATAAAATAAAATAACAACTAATTCACTTACAGATAACATCGTGGTCACACGCAACCGTCCCCGGCAGCGGCACCAAAAACTTGGTGTCTCCTGGTGTGTTATAAAATAACACCCCTAAAAAGGAAAGACACGTACCGCAAGTGTACGGGTTGTCCAAGTAATATCCGATAAACGGGATTTCGATCTCAGGGACGGATTGGATACGACTTAAAATGTTATGCAATAAGTGATGATAGTTGTTATATGATGCAGAAAGTAAAATATATAAATATTTGTTTGGATTTTGTTTATGAACTAATGATGCAAGGAAATAAAGTGATAAAATAATTAACTGAAATAAAATACTGAAAGTAAAAATATGTAGACGCAAAAATAAGAATAATACTTGAGTCATACAAGGGATCTACCTATATTTATATAATTAATGTTTCTGATTAAAGCCTAAATTAGTATTTATGTATTAGTCGAGATTCTTGACGAGATTTTTTTTCTTTTTCTTTTTCTTTTTCTCTTTCACGTAGAAACTACTTCTGTTGAACCAATATAAAAAAGAAAAGTAACTACTTTCACAAAGAAAAAGAAAACTAAATTGCATTACTCGTATAATTTTAGAAATATATAACCTCATTGGGATTAAAAAGAATAACTTGTAAAGACCCACTTATCTACACCAATTGCCAAGCCTCAAAAGCACACGTGTATATATATCTGATAATTTCACAACTATAATATAAGGACGAGTGATGCATTTAGTTTTCTTTTCTTTGCGAAAGTAGTTACTTTTCTTTTTTATATTGGTTCAACAGAAGTAGTTTCTACGTGAAAGAGAAAAGAAAAAGAATTTCGTCAAGAATCTCTCAAGAAATATTGTAGATAATGGAGAAAGAAATTAATAATTCAATGAGTAAAGAATCGCTGGAGAAAGAAAGAATGGACGAAAAGAATGAAGAATTGAGGAAGAAAGAGGTTGAAAGCATTGCTAAAAAGGAATCGTTGAAGAAAGAGTTTGAAAGAATTGCTAAAGGTATAGCTGACGAAGATGATTATACCTTGGAATCAACCAATAAAGCCATTAATATTCTCTCTTCTTTAAACGTGTTGACATTAGAAGGCAAGTCTCAAAGTGATGAAACAACAAGCTCTTCATCTAAACCAAGAATCCCAGATGCGTTCTACTGTCCTCTCTCTGGATATTTAATGAATGATCCTGTTCTTATTTTATCTACTGGTCAGGTATATATATTAATTCATGAACAACATTTTATTCTATCTTTAATTCTTGATCATATGATTTTATTTGAATTTGCAGACATATGATCGAAAATTCATTGAAAGTTGGCTGAAAGATGGGAATAATACATGTCCTCAAACTGAGAGAGTCTTATCTGATATAGTTTTTATACCTAATAACATCGTGAAACTAATGATTTTGAGGTGGCACGAATCTCATGAACTTCCTTACCCTGATTATGACTTTGAGAATATGAGAAAAGCTGATCGTGATCATTTGAATGAGCTGCTTCATAAAATTGACTCTACTTCTGATTCTGCTCAAGAAGAAGCTGCGGAAGAGCTTCTGGATCTAACATGGGAAAGGCCTTATTCTCGAGTTCTTTTTGGGGAGATTAAAGATTCCATAACTCTCTTACTCAATCGACATATTAAAAGCCACGATTATAAGTCTGATTTCTACAAGACATTGATTACTATAATTTTCAACTTGTCCTTACATGAAAGCAACAAGAAGTCATTAGTCGAGAGTTCACTTTTCCTCTATTTTCTTATCAATTCTTTAAAATTTGGGAACATAGAAGCAAAACAATATGCTGCTGCGTCTATTTTCAGATTATCGTCTCTTGATTCAAATAAGCAAATTATGTTGGAAAATGGGGCTCTCGTACCTTTATTTATCGTCTTGCGAGAAGGGCATCCCTTGGTTAGGAAGGATACTGTTTCTGCAATTCGTAACTTGTGTAGAATCATAGAGACCAATGATAGAGATGCTGTTGTGTCACAAGGAGCAGTCAGGCTAATAATGAAGAAACTTACACAATGGAGATATTTAGCTGATGATCTTTTGGGTATTCTTGAGAGGTTTTCTAGTTCAGAGAAAGCCATTCAACAGATGAAGGAGTTTAAAATTGTCCATAACATACTTGAAATTTTAAAGGAGAATAATGTTAACGACTCTATTAAAGAAAATTGTTTAGAGATTCTTCACTGTATGTGTTTAAAGAAGAATGATGATGAAATGCTTGTGATCATCAAGAACGAAGAGGATGTCCATTTAACTTTCAATCATATCGCATCTTCTGGTACTGAAGAGGTCAAGAAAAAAGCAAATAGGCTTAGAGAACTATTTCAGAAATATGATAAAGGTGATTAATAGAATGAGGCGACAATATGGCCACCAATAATAAGAATCCTTTTGTAAATTTTCTTAACCAATTTGCTGCATATTTCAGTTACTTGTATTTCTTTATATCTCTTCTTATTCTTAATTCTTCTCAATTAGATTATTGTACTACTTCTACTTCAAAGAATCAATGAAATAGATTTTATTTTCTTTTTTATTACATTGAGTAATCATTTTCAATCGATAAGAAATAGTATTATTAGGGACGAAATTATTATGGCAATACTAAAATAGCCTCTAATAAACACTAAAATAGTCTCTAATTATATTTATAACGGTAATATTTACCGCTAAAGATAGAGTTAATAGAGGAAAAAACAAATAATATACTACTAAAAATATCTTTAAAAATAAATTTATAACGACAAATAAATAATGGCTATTAGTGGCAAAATTAAGATTTTTAGTATTAAAATTTTGCCACTAAAGATACCTTTTTAGTGTTTGATTCGATAAAATTTCATCCCAACATGTTCATTATTCTTCACACGCATGAGTAGTGATAAAATATTACAAGTATATGTATCCATACCTTAACATATCCAAGTGATAGGTCAAGTGACAGTAGATTGGTTAATCCACTTGCGAGCCAATTTATGGGTCATTAATGATATAAGGCCTACCTATTACATAACTTTACAAACTACATCCATATTAGTTAGAGCCCCAATTAAACCCAACTAGTAATGATGAAAAGCCTAAAAACCCCCTACAATCTATTATAAATCCCCCACCATCCCCTTTCCTCTCTCACAGACCCAACCCCCCTCCCTCTCCCCTCCCCTCCCTTCCCCTCCCGATCCCTTCTCTGTTATATAGAGCAACCCACAGCCGTCCCCCTACCATTAGACCACCGTACCACCGCCATCATCTCGGCAGCATACCCAACCCACCGCCCCCTCTTACAATCTAGTAAACGAACCACCACCATCATCATCAATCCCACCACCACCATCATCATCAATCGAACCCAGTAACCGCCACCATCATCATTAATCCCATCATCCAGTAACCGAACCACCACCATCAGCATCAATCCCACCACCACCATTATCATCATTCGAACCCAGTAACAACCACCATCATCATCAATCCCATCATCCAGTAACCGAACCACCACCATCATCATCAATCCCACCACCACTACCATCATCATCAATCCCACCACCACCATCATCATCATTCTAACCCAATTTCTTCACCTCCAATCGAACTCCATTCGAACCATCAACACCAAAACCCTCTCTACCAAATCACAACCATCAACACCATTACACCACCACCTATCCTTCCCACTCGACGACACACTCTCCACCATCATGAAAAACCGCCGTCATCATCAAACCGACCACCGCCCATAAACCCTTAATCTTGCTGGGTCCACCCCACCAGCAGCAGCAAAACAGTATGGTTCAGCCCACCAGCAGCAGCAACACAATAAGGGTCCGTGCCTTTGAAGCCCATTCTCTTGATGGGTCCAATCCGATGAAGCCCATTTCCTTGATGGGTCCAATCCGATAATAACTTCATACGTTCATCACGCAAAGAACTAAATTCAGGCTCTGGTATGAGTGGTATTTCTTCTGATGTAGTTACACGATTGTGCTTGAGATCAACAATATCTACCTACAACCGTTATAACCATTGCAGATCAAGTATGAAGACCATATGGAATTGTAAAGTATAGAACTTACGCCATCCATTGTTAGCCCATATGTATCAACATTTGAATGAAGACCCATCATATATGGTGTAGGTACATCGAACACAACCTCTTCAACACGATTAGCAACTGAGACCGACGCCTGGGAATGACATTTTCCACCATTGAAGGCCTTGAAGGCTTTACTGATGGCTACGCCAACATCTGGATGGGTCTAGACCTTTGAAGCCCAATTCCTTAATGGGTACAAACATGTGAAGCCCAATGCCTTAATGGGTCCAGACTGGATTTGTGTTAATGGATTTAGTTCTAAAATGTTTGGTGTTGATGGGGCTGGACTACTTTGGACTTAGGTTGAGTAGATGTTAAGTAGTTGGTTATGGGGCCAAGCCCAATTTAGCTGTAGTACATGTTGGGGCCAGGAACTGATAATAGATGTGGACTGTATTGAGTTTGTTGGTCATGGATGGGTCAGATCCGTGAGGAATAATGGACAAAACCTAAAAAAGAAATCCTTAGCAGGTCTGTACCTTTATGGTTGTAAGAAGATGTAAGTGTAAATAATGTGTTAGAATTTTAATAAACTAAATAGTCCCTGTGAAAAGAACACATTGTTGGGTCGTACCGAATAGATAAATTGGATTGAATAAAAAACAAAGGGTGTGGGTTCGGACCCACTACGAGTAAGGGTAAAGAGGTAAAAAAGCTAACTAAACACTTAGAAATAGGCTTTATAATGGATGTTTTTGTAACTTGGTGTTACTTTATAAAGTTTTTGAATTTTTGGCTTTATATTGTAATTTCCTCCCAATCTATTGGCTCGAATGTAAATACCCACATAACGTTCCAAAGAAATTAGTACATGAATTTTTATAATATGTAGAATGTTTTTTTTTGGACGAGTTGTAAGCCAAATATATACAAACTGAAAGCAAAAATTAAATCCTAGCATGTCAGCCAATGCCAAGTCTGTTGAAATGTTGATGCAGATTTTACTGTGTTACGTGATATACAATTGCCCTGTGTCTGGCATTTTTTGCTAGTGTATCGGCCCTGACATTAAACTTACGTGGAATATGTCTGAAGATAACTGGACCCGCCTTTTCAGCTAACTGATGAATATGCTTGATCCACGGTCTGAGCGCCCACCTAGCTGTCGACACTTGCTGAATACCTTAAATGAGGTCAAGGTTATCCGAGAAAACCGTAAACGCTTTGTTTGGCCGTTTCTTCCCAAGTTCTATAGCTGAAATGAACGCTTGTGCTTCTCCCTGATCGATACTATTACATGTAATTGTGCTTGAGTATTCCTTCCTGGATCCATCATCTTTATTAATATGTACCACTCCAATTCCCGTTGGGAGGTGTGCCTGTGTGAAGGAGGCATCGCAAGTAAACGCATCGGGAGTATGGAAATCAAGCACGTGATCTCGTATACTCAAGGGACTGGGTTGCGTAGGAAAAGCTTCATTACTTGAGAACCACCCATTACCAAAATGTTCCTGAATATTCTTGTTTGTAATCCGAATAATGTCATCCGGCTCTAAGGCCATGTTGTTGTGTCGACTCTTCATTTTTGCCTTCCAGATGTTCCAAGTCATGAGTAAGAGGTATGAGATGACCACCTCCTTGCGCCACCCTCCGGATATATAAAGTTGTATCATTTGTAGAATGTATGTGTTCGAATTCTTAAAAAACACATTATAGACATTAAAAACAAGCAAAGCAATATTCATCAGAACCAAAGAAAAAGAAGTGCAAAAATAAAATAAAAATAAATGCATAAGTGTTCAAACAATACAAGAAAAAATTAAAAAAATATCATCTAATTCAAGAGAAATCAAAAAATATTTAACGATTTTAGTTTATTTTACCATATGTAAAAGTATTTATAACAATTTTGTGTAAAAATACAAATCCAATGCAAAAATATGTTTTAATCTATATATTCAAAATCTATATTCTTACACACATACGTACACAAGCATCTATAAAAGTATAAAAAACGCCTCACATTTGTTTTTAGCTAAAAATATGTTGCAGTTAAAAATCAATCTATTACTAAAAAATTAAAACTTTCTAAAATACCTTTACTATACATATATAATAAAAAAAATGCTGTAAATAACAATTTACACCCACTCTCTCTCTCTCTCTCTCTCTCTCTCTCTCTCTCTCTCTCTCTCTCTCTCTCTCTCTCTCTCTCTCTCTCTCTCTCTCTCTCTCTCTCCTCAGGTATTTTTTTCCTCTTCACAAACACGATTTAGTTTCACCTTCACAATCATGATTTAGGTTCACCACCGTTCTCTCATCGCCTTACCACCTCACCAACTCAATGACATAGAAGTAAAGCTTCCTCGGCCGACCAAATTACAATCAACGTTCACAATCACCTCATCTCACCTCCTTATCTTTTAAAATAGCTTTGAATTTACATCTAGAGGTTCTAGCCTTGGTACACGCCGAATTTGAAGAGTTGTCGATCAATCTGCTAATTAATTAGATTCCCTTGTTCATGGAGTCAATCTTTGTTATTGTTTCTAATAAATATAATTACTTGCAGACAGATTATTTGAACATAATTGCATTGACGCTCAAAAGTTTAGGCCACAAGTCGAGAATCATAAGTGATTTCAGTGCCTTTATCTTCTGTTTCTCTTATATGAACTTTGGTGATTGTTTTTTTATATTCTCTATGTATAGGTTTTAACAGTGGTCCATCACAAGTACACCCAAAAGAGCAGGTGTTAATTGATGCTTGAATGTATACCAGAAGCTCTTACTATAACCAATGGAACATTTTAATATTGGTAGAATTAAACCATCAACAATGGCTGTTAAGATCAGTACTCTATTTCCTTGGCCATTTTTTTATATCTTACAATAAGGTGTTTAAGGTTGTAACGTAGTCTTAGGGTATGTATGATCGTATAGTTGGATAATGTAAAGTGAGCTTTTGGCTCTCTTCTCACTAGCCATTAATGAATCTCCCTAGAGTTAGAGTTACTCTCAAAGATGTTTTCACTCAACCCAAATTTTGATACACTTATTTCCCATCCCCAATAACCCAAATAAAACCTTTATGATCACCTAAAAATCTATTTTACCTGTCCAAATGTATATATTTTTCTTTTTCAAGTTAGCCATGACTCTCCTTAATGTGTGAAGTACTATGCTTCGCAGTTTTCTTTTTTGTTCAATAACA
The DNA here is from genome assembly GCA_029959085.1 of Nemophila menziesii. Taxonomy (NCBI): domain Eukaryota; kingdom Viridiplantae; phylum Streptophyta; class Magnoliopsida; order Boraginales; family Hydrophyllaceae; genus Nemophila; species Nemophila menziesii. The sequence goes on along the minus strand of JARWIR010000072.1, from coordinate 1,430,283 downwards.
TTTTTTCTCTTTTTTCTTCTTTTTTCTTTACCCCGGTAAAGGGTTATAAAAACAAGTGATCAAAGGCATAATACATAGAACAAAAACCCACCCAATAATAATTTCCATGAAACGAAACCACCACCCCAAACTCAAGCTCTAGACGAGTGTCTTAGCATCGCGATATAAGTGCAGTTCATATGGTAAAGTCCTAACATCTAAGGGGTATGGCTTTTAATATGGCTAATAATAAGGCTTAGAAAGGCAAGAGAGGGGCTGAGATGGATAATATATCAGTATAAATAGACAACATGTTAAAAGGGAAAGATGGTTAAAAGAACCGCCTTAACCCCTTTCTATCATGTATAAGTTAGTTACTTTCTCACATCTAGCACATTCTTTGATTTATCAACTAGTTTGGATCTCACGTCCTACACACCACTCATGCTTACTTTGATCAAACTTAGTTCTACCGCGTTGATTACTAATCTTTTCTTTACTTTGAATATGTTTCAAGTTTATCTTTTAAGCATATAAAATGATAATTTCACAAAATCACTATTTATTATCATTGACTCGCCTCTCTTGTCGGCATTGGTTGTAAAGAGTACACATAAGGGACGTTGCACATTTTCTAGAACATTTGTTTTTTGTATATGGGTAGTGCATTGTGTCATGCCTAACAAATGTTTTAATTTTTAGAGGGGTAGTGATCTTCCATACCTTCTTTTGGGTTTCTGGGTCAAGGACAAGGGGGGTTAGTTGTGCGGCACTGAAATTTGAGTCATCAATTATACCCAGATGTCGATCTAGTTAAGGCCAAATTAATGACTCAAGACCCCTTGTATTTTTTCAACCCAATATTTTTTTGTTAATAAGCATGTTTTATAGGATTTTTTAATCACATTTAAGACAGTATCACTATTATTTTATCAACCTCATTTCAAAACTTATAACCAAACTATACTATAGTGGTTGAACTTCCTACTCTTAATGAAATATTTGTTTCTAGTGCGATCAAATCATGCCAAAATGGATGAGAAGTTAAACTATTATTTTAATGGCAAAAGCGTTAGGGTTCTGTGATCCCTCTTCTCATTGATAACGACAACTCACTTAACAAGTGTATCAAAGACTACTAAGTCGTAAATATTTACCATCAAGTTCGAATCTAATTCTTCATAGTTGTGTTGGAATATTTGAAAGTAAACAATGGTTTACTTCCCACATCGGTGGGTGGAGGGAGTATAAAACATTTTTTATACTTGGTAATTTCAACAATGTTCAAAAGCCAACACCCATGCACATGGCAAAGCATTGATCTAACCCACACGCGCGCACCACCACCACCACCCGCCCGGCCCGGCCCGGCACCGGCGGCGGCGGCGTGGGAGCGTGGGTTGTGGGGAGTCAAGAAATGAAAAATGAAACAAGTTTTGGTCCAGCTCTTATAGTGAAGTAGTGAAGCAAACGTAAATCAAAGACTCCACCAATCACGCGTCCGTTGAAAATCATTCCATCAGCTGGCCAAGTCAACCAGCGGTTACACCAGCATGCAAAACGTGGGGAATAAGAGAAGTCAACCAAAACGCGTGGAATAAAATCAGAAAACTGTCAAATCAATTAGTGGAGGGAATCACGGAATCTGATTGGTCGGTTACAAGAGTCAAAGGTTTCCTACTCCCCTCTCCCCTATAAATAAGAGCTCATTCCCCACCAGAGTTCACTACGAATTACAGAGCAAATCAAAGCACAAAGCGGAAACAATAACTCTCTCTATATTGTTTTTCCTTTCTTTCGTTTCTGTTAGAAGATACCGGTACTACAGCCGGAATATCTTTTTAACACCGGGAATTATCCCTTTACCGTGTAAGTTTTGTGCTTTCGTTTTTCCGTGTAATAGCTTTGTAATTCTTTTCCGTTGTAATTCAATTTCCGTGTAATAGTTAGTTTACAGTTAATTGAAATTCCAAATTATTTTGTTTCGTTTTCGTCAAAATTTTTCTTAACGGTGATATTTTTCACCTACAATTTAAAAAGATATTCCGTAGTTCTTTTTCTTTATCACCGTTTTTTATGGATTTTCCAAACTCGGCGGTTGCTTCATCATTGAATGCAAAAGCCTTTCCTAACGTGAATCAGCTGGAATCTCTTAATGGTTCCAACTACAAGCGTTGGGCACAAAAGATCCTTATCTGTCTTGAACAGTACGAACTGGACTTCGTTTTATACGAGGATCCTCCACATTTAGTGGACAATGGGGTTCCCACTGAAGAAGAACAGACTAGGCATCTTGCTCTGGAAGCCAAGTTTAAACGAGCTAATACCATGGCTCGAGGGTGGATGTTGAACAATGTCTCAAACCTCATTTTTTATCTTCTTGCCAAAGAAAAATCGGCAAAGATCATATGGGAGACACTTGAGAAAAAATATGGGGCTGAGGATTCGGGTAAGAAGAAATATGTCACTGGGGCTTGGTACAACTTTCGCCTCAACGATCAAAAACCCATCACCGAACAACTCCATATCTATGAGAACCTTTGCGCGGATGTGATTGCTGAAGGTATGAAAATGTGTGAAGTTCTCCAAGCCAATATCTTGTTAGAAAAATTTCCACCTTCCTGGAGCGAATACCGCAATCAACTTAAGCACAAGAAGAAGGAAATGACACTACAAGAGCTGATTAGCCACATTCAAGTCGAAGAGGCTAATCGACTCAAAGACAGGTCTATCTCTTTTCCTACTCAATCCTCCAAAGCTAATCTTGTTGAAAGTTCTGGTGAAGGTAACAAAGGCAGGTTCAAAGGAAAGGGTAAACAACAAGGCCACAACAAATCCAAATCTGGGGGAAACAAGAACCGCGGCAACTCCAAAGGTGGTGGGTTCAAAACATCTGGTAAGATTCAGAAACCCAAAGGAGCTTGCTACGTTTGTGGGAAGGAAGGACATAGGGCTTTCGAATGCAAACTTAGAGCCGATCAAGGTCCTAAACCTGCCGCAAATCTGGTCGAGACTGAAGAGGTTATCGCTGCAGTAATGGTTGAGGTAAACCTAATTGAGAACAAAACCGAGTGGATCCTTGATACTGGATCTTCTCGTCATTTCTGCTCAACGAGATCCATGTTCAAGAAATTCGAAGAAGCAACAAATGGTGAATTTGTCTACATGGGTGACTCCTCAACCGCCATGGTCTTCGGTAAAGGACAGGTTTCTCTCAAACTCACTTCTGGTAAAACCCTAGAGTTGCATGATGTTCTCTTCGTCCCCTGTCTCCGTAGGAACCTAGTTTCCGGAGCTCTTCTTAATAAAGTAGGCCTTAAACTTGTATTTGAAGGGGGGAAAATGGTTATTACCAAAAATGATGAATTTGTGGGGAAAGGGTACATGAATGGTGGTTTGTTTGTTTTAAATACTGTACCAATGAATGAGAATGCCTCTGATTTTGCTTATGTTGTTGAATCTCTTGACACTTGGCATGGTAGACTAGGTCACCTTAATATCTCTTCTATTAAAAGGCTTAAAGAACTTGGACTAATACCCCTCAATAAAATAGATGACTTTTCCAAATGTCAAATTTGTATTGAGTCCAAACTTGCGAAGAAGCCCTTTAAGCCCGTGACCACTAGGAAGACTAGTCTCCTTGAATTAGTGCATTCTGACTTAGCTGATTTTAAAAACTCCGCTAGTAGAGGAGGAAAACTTTACTATATAACCTTTGTAGATGACTACTCTAGGTTCACTAAAGTGTATCTTCTTAAAACTAAAGACGAGGCGGAAAACGCGTTTTTAAAATACAAAGCTGAAGTAGAAAATCAACTAGACTGTAAAATCAAAAGACTTAGGTCAGATAGAGGAGGCGAATATAGTTCTAATTCACTTAAAGAGTTTTGTGAAATAAATGGGATAATCCACGAACTTAGTGCCCCCTATACACCCCAACAAAATGGCATAGCTGAGAGGAAAAATAGGTCCCTTAAAGAGACTATGAATGCTATGTTAATAAGCTCAGGTTTACCAACCAACATGTGGGGGGAAGCTGTTCTATCAGCATGTTATGTCCTTAATAGGGTACCCCATAAATCCCTAGATAAGACTCCCTACGAGATGTGGAAAGGGTTTCCACCTAACCTGAAATTTTTAAAAGTGTGGGGGTGTCTGGCTAAAGTCAAACTACCCGATTTTAAAACAGTCACTGTTGGACCCAAAACAATAGACTCTGTTTTCATAGGGTATGCTCAGAATAGTGCAGCCTATAGATTCCTATCATTAGATGATAACTCCGTTTTTGAATCTAGAGATGCTGAATTTTTTGAAAACATCTTCCCTTTGAAAACTTTGCATAGTGTTGATGCTCCTTTGTCTTCTAGTAACTTATCTGATGAGGTTAATGTTCCTTTATGTGATAGTGCCCCTGGCCCCTCTACCTCCTATGTGCCTAGTAGTATTCCTGAGGAAGAACTTAGGAGGAGTAAGAGGCATAGGACCGAGACCAGTTTCGGACCTGATTTTATCACAGCCTTCTTAACCGAAGGTTTTCACATTGACCTGATAAGTGAACAGGTTGTCACCTGTCTCCTCATGGAGGAAGACCCAAAAACTTATACCGATGCTTTGAGATCGGTAGATGCTAGTTTTTGGAAAGAAGCCATCAATAGCGAACTTGAGTCTATTAGAAGTAATCATACGTGGGAATTAACTGACTTACCCAAAGGCAGCAAACCCATAAACAGCAAATGGATTTTTAAGAAAAAGTTGAGACCTGATGGCTCAATAGAAAAATTCAAAGCTAGGCTTGTCATTAAGGGTTTCACCCAAAAGAAAGGCCTTGATTACTTCGACACTTATTCCCCTGTGACCAAAATCGCCACCATTAGGACCCTCATCGCTCTTGCGGTCATTCACAAACTTGTCATACATCAGATGGATGTTAAGACTGCGTTTCTGAATGGGGACCTAGATGAAGAGATCTATATGGCCCAGCCTGAAGGGTGTGTGGTTCCTGGTCAATGGGATAAGGTGTGCAAGTTAAAGAAGTCTTTGTATGGCTTAAAACAGGCACCCAAAAAATGGTATGAAAAACTCGATAGTACCCTTATCTCCAATGGGTTTGTGGTCAACACTTCTGACTCATGTGTTTACTCCAAAGTAAGAGGATCAGAGTGTACTATCATCTGCCTGTATGTAGATGACATACTCATCTTCGGCACTTCTCTTCATACCATAAATGAGACCAAACGCTTCTTGTCTTCTAAGTTTGACATGAAAGACATGGGAGAAGCAGATGTAATTCTTTGGGTAAAAATCATTAGGAGCAGTAATGGTATTTCCCTGAGTCAGTCTCATTACGTAGAAAGGATGTTGAAGAAATTCGACTCCTTTGAGGTGACACCTGTAAATACTCCCTATGATTCTAGTATTCATTTATCTAAAAATTCTGGAGATGCTGTATCCCAAAATGAATATGCCAAAATCATAGGCAGTGTGATGTTCTTAATGAACTACACTCGACCCGATATTGCCTACGCCGTCAGTAGACTTAGTCGCTATACTCATAACCCGAGTAATGACCACTGGGTTGCACTTCGTCGTCTTCTAAAGTACCTGCGAGGTACTATGGACCTAGGACTGCATTACAGCTCTTTCCCTGCAGTTCTTGAGGGATTCTGTGATGCAAACTGGATCTCTGACAATGACGAAGTTAACTCCACCAGTGGTTATGTTTTCTCCTTAGGAGGAGGTGCTATATCGTGGAAGTCCTCTAAACAGACTTGTATAGCACGCTCCACCATGGAGTCTGAGTTTATAGCACTAGAGATGGCTGGACAAGAAGCTGAGTGGTTGAGAAGTCTCTTAGCAGATGTGCCCCTTTGGGAAGGTAAGGCCACACCTGTGTGTATCCATTGTGATTCACAAGCAGCCATTGCAGTTGCTCATCAAAGTGCTTACAATGGAAAGAAGAGACATATACGCATCAGACATGGCTCAGTAAAACAGTTACTGAAGAATGGTGTGATAGCCTTGGAGTATGTACGATCAGAAGAAAATCTCGCTGATCCTTTCACCAAAGGCCTACCCAGGAGAGTAGTTCTGGATACGTCGAGGGGGATGGGGTTGAGACCCATTAATGGGGAACATGTGACTCTTGAGTTAAGATGATCTCCATTCATCCCTATGGCATAAAACTAAAGCAATATGGATTCATAGCCACTTGTGGTGGTCCTTTCGAGAAGGACTTGATGAATCAGAATTCATAGCCTATATGGTGGTCCTTTTGAGAAGGACTTGATGAATTCAAGGGTAGTAGCAAAACCCCAAACCTTTATAAACGAAATGTCAAGGAGACGTCCTTGAACAAATGTAAATAAAGGTATCCACAAAGTTCATAGCCCACAAGGGTGGTTCTTAGAGAAGGACTTGATGAACTAAACTGAAAGGTGAGGTTCGAGGAGACCATAACTTTCAGCAGGGTAGAGTATGTGTTGTGAGGGCCTCTATCGAAAACCATTAAAGTTCAAGACTAGGTTCACTTTAAACGGAATTCGGTGGTTGCCTCACTTCACTACGTGACAATTCAAATCGAAAGATATTGGCACTTAAGTACAATTCACCCAAACGCTGAAAGTCATGGAATCCTGATCACCTTCTCTCCAAACTGTTTGTTGACCTTCAAATATGTGGGGGATTGTTGGAATATTTGAAAGTAAACAATGGTTTACTTCCCACATCGGTGGGTGGAGGGAGTATAAAACATTTTTTATACTTGGTAATTTCAACAATGTTCAAAAGCCAACACCCATGCACATGAAAAAGCATTGATCTAACCCACACGCGTGCACCACCACCACCACCACCCACCCGCCCGGCACCGGCGACGACGGCGGCGTGGGGCGTGGGAGCGTGGGGACGTGGGTCGTGGGTCGTGGGTCGTGGTTCGTGGTTCGTGGTTCGTGGCTCGTGGCTCGTGGGGAGTTTGGGGATTTTGGGGAGTTTGGGGAGTCAAAAAATGAAAAATGAAACAAGTTTTGGTCCAGCTCTTATAGTGAAGTAGTGAAGCTGGCAATCAATCAATAGTGAAACGTAAATCAAAGACTCCACCAATCACGCGTCCGTTGAAAATCATTCCATCAGCTGGCCAAGTCAACCAGCGGTTACACCAGCATGCAAAACGTGGGGAATAAGAGAAGTCAACCAAAACGCGTGGAATAAAATCAGAAAACTGTCAAATCAATTAGTGGAGGGAATCACGGAATCTGATTGGTCGGTTACAAGAGTCAAAGGTTTCCTACTCCCCTCTCCCCTATAAATAAGAGCTCATTCCCCACCAGAGTTCACTACGAATTACAGAGCAAATCAAAGCACAAAGCAGAAAAAAATAACTCTCTCTATATTGTTTTTCCTTTCTTTCGTTTCTGTTAGAAGATACCGGTACTACGGCCGGAATATCTTTTTAACACCGGGAATTATCCCTTTACCGTGTAAGTTTTGTGCTTTCGTTTTTCCGTGTAATAGCTTTGTAATTCTTTTCCGTTGTAATTCAATTTCCGTGTAATAGTTAGTTTACAGTTAATTGAAATTCCAAATTATTTTGTTTCGTTTTCGTTAAAATTTTTCTTAACGGTGATATTTTTCACCTACAAGTTGAATATATGCATAACATTCTGTAGAACTTAGCGATTTAAAATTGTTTATTTGTAGGTCTCAATTGGAGTTGATTCTTTTGTGCTTTAGTTGGGGTTACTTGGGGAGTGAGAATGAAGTAGTATTTAATAGTGCCTCATTTTTTAATGAGGAGATTCTCATTAAGAAGGAAAAACATAGCTACGAAATAAACTGAAGCATGGAGGGTATACCTGAGCAAGGCCTTAAGAATTCAAGAACATGTCGAATGGATTGGATCGAGTAAGCCCATTCTAGGTCACAAACTTAACACGGATGGGAGTTGGATAATGAGTCAATGTAAAGGAGGGATGGGTGGTGTTCTAAGGGATAATGAAGTATGAATAGGTGCAAGATTTCTCCATGAATCGAAACTGTCATTCCCTGGTGGTGGTGGAGCTTGCGGCGATGTATGAGGGACTTTGTATGTCAGTTAAAGTAGGGGTGGGGGAATTATGTATAGAGGTGGACTCACAAGATGCCATAAAGGCCATTGGACAAATGGAAAGAGGTAGAGGGCTAGCTACATTTTGGATTGATGGGATTCAGAGATTTATGATAGAAAATGGATCGTTTATAATTAAAGGAGTGTACAGAGAAGCCAACGCTTTTGTTGATTGGTTAGCACGCCTAGGGCTTTGACAATCGAACGGTATTATAACTTCGTTGACCAATCCTTAAGATGTTGAGCAACCTGTTTTGATGGTTTGAAGAATACAAACAAATCATCAACAAACATGAGATTGTTCAACTTGAGTTTCTCTTATTTAGGGTGTCATTTGAAGCCTTGTTTCTAAACTGTATGATTTAAAATTTGTGTGAGCACTTCCATACAGATAAAAAATAAGTATGGTGAAATTGGGTCACCCAGTCTTAACCCCTTTGTTCCTTTAAAGAAACCCAAGAGGGCTGCCATTTATCATAATGGAATAAGAGGTAGTTGTGAGGCACATCTTAATCCATGAGATAATTTTTTTCTGGGTAATTGAAAGTAGGGGTAGAAATCGGAAGGAACGAATCGGAAAAAGGGTCTTTTGAAAAAAATTCCAATTCTTCTCGGAATAGATTTTTTCGATTCCAGTTCTGATCCTATTTTTTGGAACTGGAAAAAATTCCGAATTTGGAATTTCAAAATTTAGCGGAAATTCAGAAATTTCGGCACGAAAATTTTGGAACTTTTGGTTCGAAATTTCAGAAATTTTCGATTTGGAAATTACAAACTTTTGTTGATGACGTAGTCAAGCTAGGTTGATGATGGTGGAAAATGGTCGACAAATGGTTGAAGTTTTCTTGTGCAGGAGAGCGGCATGATAGAAAGGTAAGAACTGAGTAAAGAGATGGATTTTAGGTTCTATCATGTTTCATTTTTTTGGACGCATTCCGTTTTTTTTTACAATGTTCCCCCTAATATTTCAGTTCTAACCAACTCCTAATCTGGAAAATCTACCGTCGTTTGATGGCTTCGTGTCTAGCTGTTTTTACAAGTTGGCCTGCTCGACCATTTCGTATTCGTGGTAAGAACGGGAATGAAACTAGTCCTACTTCAGCCGTCTTCTGCAAAATGCACCTGATGATCGGTAGAATTGTCAAGCTTGCTGCTGACACCTGCCTAATACCTTGTATTGCATCAAGGTTATCGGAATAAATGCGTACCGTATTCCCTGGGAATTGGTTGCTCCGCTGCACAACTTCCAGTACTGCTAATGCCTCCCCTTCCAACGGTGTGCTACACTCAACTATGGTCTTAAAAAATTGTTGTTCCCATGTACTTTTGTTTTTCTGTGTAATTCTGATCCCCACGGGATCGTACTTTGTGCTAAAAGATGCATCACAAGTAAAGATAATATCCTGTGTTTCTGGGGTACCTATTGCTGTTGTCAGTTGACTTCTGGGTGCCTGTATCTCATTCTCGTTTGTCTTTATCCAGTCTGGTCCGTGTGGTTCTACCATTGAACTTTGGGTTTTTTGTATAATATGGTCAATATCTATTGGTCGTTCTTCATGTAATGCCTTCATCTTGTCTTTCCAGATATTCCATAGCATTAGCAAATGTAGTGTACTACATTTTCTTTTTCCCATCCGCCATCCGTGAATGTGTTACTAATTTCTTGAACCATTTGCCAATCCTTATATTGATGCCATGGGCTACCCGTACCTGCAGAGATGAAGCTGCTCAAATTGCTTTGTTGATTGTGCATGTTAGGAGCAAATGTGTGGTTGTTTCTTCTTCTGTTTGACACCAGGGGAAGTACGTGGATTATGTGCAATTCCTCTTGTAGAGGTTACTTGCTATTGGTATGGCATCATTACAGGCTCTCCATCCAAACAATTTGACCTTATTTGGGATGTTGTTACTCCAGGTTGTCTTTCATAAGCTTGGTTGTACGTCCGCCATTCTAGATATTGCTTGTGGTTTGTGAAATACTTCCATATCTGTTAGAGTCTTGTACCTTGTTTTTGTAGTATATGTCCCATATTTTGAATGTGGCCAGATGAATTTATATGTACTGATTCAAAAATCCTGATCTTCATAATATATGGTATTAGCGGTTGTGGAAAAATGTTATCCAGTTTTTCCGTGTCCCTTTCTGTCGTGTCTTGTTTCCATAATCATTTACCTTTTGAAGTTTACATTCTTTTGGTTTTACTATTTTCCATGGTGTTTCGATCTATTTGTGATAAGCAATATACGTCCTAGAAGGGGGGTTGAATAGGACTATGGAAATTAATCGGCTAATTTTATTTCAAGTAAATAAAATTAAAGGCTAATTTAAATCCTATTGCTTTAGTAAACTAGATGGTCACAACCTAGATATTACTAAGAGACAATATAAGTAAACTATTCATGTAAGCATTTTATTAAGCATGTAGTGTGCGGAAAATAAATAGTATAGGGATAGAAAGATACATAACGATATATAGTGATTTGGTTTCCCTACATCCACTACCTAAGGTGTCCCCCTTAGGATTTGCAAGATTCTCAATATAATCTTCGTATCTCTTCAAACCGGGTGAGATCACAAACCCTTTACAACCACTTCACAAACTTGAAGCAAACCACTTGTGCTATCACAAACACAAGGAACCAAGTATAATACCTATACTCACAATACTCTCTTAATCTATTACAAGGGTAAGAATTAAGAGGAAAAAAAGTGTTTAAAGGGTGATACAATATTTGTGGCTAAACTTAATGAGTATATATAACTATATAGCTTGAATGTGTAGAATATGACGTGAATGCTCTTAGAAACCTTCTTGAATGATAACAATAATAGCTCTTAAGATTGGTAGGTGGAAGGTTTAAGTTGTGCCTTCAATGAGCTCTTATTTGTAGATGAAATAAGGCCCCAACGGTCAAAAGACAAGTGTCTAACGGATACATATTACACCCAACAGATATATGCCTTTTGTCTTGTTATCAGACGCAGAAACCCTAACCTGCGGTGCACCGCGAGGTCGGTCCGGTGTACCGCATGAATTCTTTTTTCGTGGTGTGTATTCTTGTTGCGAGCTAGCCTGGGTCCATGGTGTAGTCCGCGCTACTGCGTTGTACTGCAGTCCTAGTCCGGTGTACCGCACCCACGGACTAAAACAACTCAAGATAAAGGTTTTTATGAATGATGGAATGTTTTCTTAAATAGCTACCAAAACATGACTATTGATAACTTGTAAAATAATTTTATTTTAAGAACGATTTGTCGAATATTAAAACAGGATTAAAAACAAGGTTAGGCCCACAATCTCCCCCTTTTTGATGTTTGACAAATCGTAAACTTTTGAAGTGGCCCTTGACACATTTTTAATCGAAAACTCCCCCTCAACCTAAGCATTTGAGTTTTAAAGATAATTATATTTTAAAAACTCCCCCTCACACAATGCATAGAGTTTTTGTACCTATTTGAAAAAGTTTAACTAAAAATTTCTCCCCCTTTGTCAGCAACAAAAAGAAACTATGATAAAGTTTTGAAACACAAGGGGTAAACAGATAATTTTGTAAAGCATAGGGGCCAAGATGTGTTTTTTTCAAAACCAAAGGGTCCTTAAAAGCAATTTTCAAACTATAAGGACTTAACATGCAATTTGTATGAATGTGAGGGATGAGAATGCAATTTGAAACAATTAGAAGTGCAATAACACCTATATCATCAAGAAAAATGTTAGCAACACAATAGCTTAATAAGATAATATCGAAATACATAATTTAAACAACTAATTATTCAAACATCCAAAACATAACATAATGAAAAACATCCAAACACAACTAATTATCCAAACACTCAAAACATAACTTATAATAAACATAATTAAAGGAGCATAAAGTAAAATAAAGTCAAAGAGGAGCATGAGGAGAATGGCTACGAGAACGAGAGCGATGTCCCGAGCAAGATAACTTATCACTAATGGCATCAACTTTCTTCTCCAAAGTTTCAAGCTTTTTTATCACAAAAGGCATAAATTGTTCAATATGAGACATGGAGGATGAAATATCACTAGTAGGAGGATTAGATGAAGAAGCGGCATGTGGATTGGGAACGGGATTTTGTGGCCAGGTATGGTAAAAAATCAAGCGTGTCGAAATCCGGACCAATGGTATGATCGTTAGCAGACAAAATACGATTCCGAAGAGACACATCCGAAATCCGACTAATAAGTAAACACGGCACATAAGCATTATTGTAAATCACGAACTTCATCCTTTTAATAGTTGAGTAATCAAAAGACCAAGATTTATCCATCGGTTTAACACGTGTACCTCCAAAAGAAATTTTTTTTTCTATCAAAAAACTTAGTAAGAAATATACCGTACAGAACTTTTCCCTTGGTCGCCCTAGTATGATTCATCCATTTAAACATGATTGATACAAGATTGATGGGTTGTTTGGTAAAAACTAGATAAAGAAGATAAGCCTCGTATGGAATTAATGTGGCATCGTGTTTAGATTTTGGAATCACGGCCGAAATAAGGAATTTGTGAGCCACAACCAATTTCGGGTCAAAATTCCGTATATGCCAAACACTGTCCTGAATTAACATCCGATTTTCCACAAATTCAATTACATCATTTTGTTCCAAAACATCAAGACCCGAACCATCCCTTCCATTTGACCAAAAACCCCCAAATCCATCTATAGGAATCCTAAATCTCTCACAAAACTCAGCCACATTCAACTGTAAAGAAGTACCCGCAACTATAGACCGAATAGAATTGTTAGCAGAATTGTAATCAAAGTTCGTGTAGAACTCTTCAACCAATTTGATAGCAAATTTATTACAATTGTAAGCAAAGAGAGAATAACAGCGTTGTAGTTCAAAGAGTTCGAAAAGAGAATCATCACCGGAAGGAAAAGCTGAAGGAAACATGACTCTACCGGGAAGTACATCATATAGGTGGAATTCTGGAGGAGGTGAAGGCGAGCTCCCCGGAGATGGCGGACGGCGGCGGCTGGAGGAGGCTCCGACGATTTTTTTTCTTGGTGCAGCAGCAGCCTTTTTGGCATTGACCATGGTGGAGTGAAGTGGGTAAATGGAGAGGGAGGAATAGAGATGAAGAGTGATTGATTTGGTGGAGAAGAGGGCTCACAAGAGGTGGAACGTCACCGGAAATCGTAGCAGCAGTGGAGGAAGGCGGGTAGGGTTTTGTTTAAAAAGAGAAATAGAATGAGAAGTGATTAAAAATGTTTTTTATATCAGCAATAACCCTAAATCGCGGTGTACCACGGCTAACATGTGGTATACCGCACAAAAACACTGTTTGCACGTAAAAACTGGGCGAAAAATAAAAGGAAATAATGAATAATAGAAACCCCAAGGTGCGGTGTACCGTGGAACAGTGCGGTGCACCGCAAGTGTGTTATGTTTTGGGTTTTAAGAAATTGCAAATTTTAAAAATAAGACCCAAATGTTTTTGAACAATGTTAAGGGACACCCAAATAATGATTGAATAAAACTTTTGAAGCTATTTTAAGAAGAAATTTTGAATAAAAAGTTTTAGAGAATTTGTATGCCAATTTCACCACGAAATTTTTTGAAAAAGATCTTGAGGAAGAGGTTTGGTAAAAATATTGGGTAGTTGATTTTTCCGAAATGACAAATTTAAGCACAATATCCCCTTTTTGAGTGTGATCACGAATGAAATGATATCAAATTTCAATGTGTTGCGTTCTAGAATGTTGAATAGGATTTTTCGTAAGATTAATAGCGCTAGTGTTATCGCAACGAATGGGAACACAATCATACTTTAGGCCAAAGTCTAGCAAGGTTTGTTTCATCCAAACGATTTGAGTCACACAATTTCCGGCCGCAACATTTTCGGCTCCGGTCGTGGATAAAGCAACACTATTTTGTTTTCTACTAGACCAAGATACAAGGGATTGACCTAAGAATTGGCAACTACCACTAGTGCTTTTCATATCAAGTCGACAACAGGCATAGTCGGCATCCGAATAACCTATAAGTTCGAAAGAAGTAAATCTAGGATACCAAAGTCCTAAACTTAGGGTACCTTTCAAATAACGGAAAATACGCTTAACAGGAATAAGATGAGATTCTTTAGGAGAGGATTGAAATCTAGCACATAAACACATGGAGAACATAATATCGGGTCTAGAAGCAGTTAAGTAAAGTAAGCTACTAATCATACCTCGATACGTTTTCTCTTCAACATCCTTACCATCTTCATCTTTGTCTAGCTTTGTGGATGTGCTCATTGGAGTTCTGATTTCCTTTGCATCTTCACGTCCAAATTTCTTGATCAATTATTTTGTTTATTTGACTTGATTTACAAAGATACCATACTTCATTTGCTTGATTTGAAGTCCAAGAAAGTAGTTCAATTCACCCATCATGCTCATCTCAAACACCTTATGCATGCTTTTAGAAAAATCTCACAAAGATTTTCATTAGTAGCACCAAATATAATATCATTCACATAAATTTGAACAAGAAGAATATCTTTTGAAGATCTTTTTATAAACAAAGTGGAGTCAATAAACCAGGTGAGTTAGCTCATCTGGCCAGGGCTCTGTCTCTCAAGTGAGAGGTACAGGGTTCGAATCCCGCAGGGGGCAGAAAGTTATTAAAGTTTGGAAAGTTCTCAAGTGAGAGGTACATGGTTCGAATCCCGCCGGAGGCAGAAAGTTGTTAAAAGCTTAGAAAGTTCTCTCAAGTGAGAGGTACATGGTTCGAATCCCGCAGGCAGCAGAAAGTTATTAAAGTGTTTAAAACCATTTTCTAACAAAAATTTGCTTAAACGATCATACTAAGCACGTGGTGCTTGTTTTAAACCATATAAAGCTTGGGTCATCAAAACCCGATGGTTGTTTAACAAAAACTTCTTCTTCTATAAAACCATTTAAAAAAGCACTTTTGACATCCATTTGGTAAAGTTTAAAATCCATAGGACAAGCAAAAGCAAGTAACATACGAATAGACTCAAGTCTAGCTACCGGAGCAAAAGTCTCATCAAAATCAATACCTTCTTCCTGGTTATACCCTTGAGCAACTAAACGTGCTTTATTCCTTGTGATTATTCTGGTGTCATCTAGTTTATTGCGAAAAACCCATTTAGTACTAATAATAGTGTGACCAGTTGGTGTCTCAACTAAGGTCCAAACTTTACTACGCTCAAATTGATTCAACTCCTCATGCATAGCATTTATCCAATGATCATCAAGTAAGGCTTCTTTAATAATTTTGGGCTTAATTTGAGATAAGAAGGCATGATGAGAACATAAGGGAATTATACGAGAGAGTGGTTACCCCTTCATTTGGATCACCTAGAATTAATTCGCTTGAGTGATCTTTTATGTTTTTCCAACATTTTGGTAAATCCGGAGTAGCTTCATTTGAAGGTTGACCATCTTCCTCAATAGATTCATCATGAGTTTTCAACTCTTGAGTAGGAGATTTTAATGGTTGATCTTGTGAGATATCTTCATGTGGATCATCATCTACTACTTTCTTTACACAAAAAGGGTTAGTATCATCAAAATCAACATGCATAGATTCTTCAATAGTATGAGTGCATTTATTGAAAATATGATAGGCTTTTCTCTTAATGGAATAGCCAAGAAAAATACCTTCATCCGATTTGGCATCAAATTTTCCCAAGTGATCCCTAGTGTTTATGATAAAACATTTGCACCCAAAAACACGAAAATATGCAATAGTTGGTGGTCTACCATTCCAAAGCTCATAAGGGGTTTTCTTAATAATATTTCTAATGAGAACTCTATTTAACACATAACAAGTCGTATGAACGGCTTCACCCCAAAAGTATGTAGGCAAACTATGTTCTTTTAACATTGTCCTTGCCATTTCTTGTAGAGTCTGGTTTTTCCTTTCTACTACCCCATTTTGTTGGGGAGTTCTAGGAGCCGAATTATTATGCTAAATGCCAAATTCATCACAAAAATGCACAAAAAGAGAATTCACATATTCACTACCATTATCACTACAAATGCAAGTAATAGAGTAGCCTTTCTTATTTTGCACCTTTCTACAAAGTTTTGCCAATTTATTAAAGGCTTGATTTTTTTAAAGCAAGGAAAATCACCAATGTATATCTAGTGCAATCATCAAAAACAACAAAGACATATCTAGACCCTCCTAGACTAGTGACATCAACTAACCAAAAAGATCCATGTGCAATAATTGAAGTAGCCTAATGGTGATGACCTTATTAATGGGTTTAAAAGATGAGCGATGTTGTTTACCAAGTTGACATGCATCACATAGTTTATCTTTATCAAACTTATATTTAGGCAAACCAACAACAAGATTTTCTCTAGATAATTTTGAAATTAAATCCATGATAGCATGTCCTAAACGTCTATGCCAAAGCCAATTATCATTAACAACGGACAAGCATTTAATACGTTGACAAATAAGACTCTCAAGATCAACTATAAAAACATTATCGGATCTCTTAGTAATAAAAATAGTGTTTAACTCAACCTTTTTAAACACAATACATCTAGATGCTTCAAATTTAACAAAATAACCAACATCACATAGTTGACTAATACTAAGACAGTTAAAAGTTAGACCTTCAACAAGCAAAACATTAGAGATGAGTAAAGAATCCATATTACATATATTACCTTTACCCAAAACACGTTTTTTAGTATTATCGGCAAAAGTAACTTTATCACCTTTGGTTTTATAAAGATGTGTAAATAACGAAGAGTTCTCGGTCATATGTCTAGAGCATCCACTATCAAGAATCCATATATTTTGCTTCTTGATGCTCAATCCCTACAAGCAAAAATGATTAAGCTTTAGGTACCTAATTAGGTTTGGGTCCATGAGGGTTAGTGGATTTTCTTTTTATAGCCCATATAGGCTTTTTCCAAGATGGTACAAGAGACCCCAAATCCAATAATTTACGATAGTAACAATGAGATGCATCATGACCAAGTTTTTCACAAAATATGTGCAAGTGATAGAAGATTTTGAAGAAGAAGGAATATGATGTGTAAAGGTTGATTTAACAAAAGCATTTTTCAAGAATTTTTTTTTTGGTTAAGGAATCATAGCCAATACCACTGATTTCAAAAGCCATTTTTTGAGAACCTAAAATCAAATCCAAATTTTCTTGCCCCTTGGTAAATTTTAAAATGATAGTATTTAGATCCTCAACTTTTTTCTCTAACAAAGCTTTTTCTTCCAAAAGATTTTTATTAACAAGATGAAGTTTTTCATTTTCATCTATACATTCATCACTAAGATTTTGACAACCCTCCAAAGCTTTTAAGATCTCTTTATTTCTATTCCTTTCAATTTCCAAATCTTTTGTTAAAACTTTGTTTGTTTCAATAGAGTTCAAAAAATCATTGTAAAGAGAATCAAATGCATCATGAATATCTTCCTCACTAGCATCATCATTTGATAAAGAAAGATTAGATTTAGGAGTTACCTCGTCATGGTTTGACATGAATGCAAAGTGAGTTGAACCGTCATCACTTAACTCTTGGATTGAGTGGCTATCATCCCAAATGGCATCTTCATCATTTGCAAGATCTCCCATAGAAAAAACAAGGTTAATCATTTTCACTTTCTTCTTCATCCTTATTTTGAGTATCCCAAGTGATGCTTGCGTGAATAGCTCTCTTAGGTTTTTCTTTGTGAAGAAGAGGACAATAGATTTTGATGTGACCTGTTTTCTTGCAATGGTAGCAAGTGGGTTCATCTTGTTTTATAGCTCTAACATTCTTTTTGTAGGGTGTGGAAGAGCTTCCTTTCTTGGCAAACCGTTTGTATCTCAAAATTCTTTCATATCTCTTGCCAACATAGCTACTCCTTCATCTTCGCTAGTTTCTTCTTCATGTGAAATTTCTTCTTCTTCACTTTCCTTCTTTTCCTTTCTTTCCTTCATCTTGATACTTAAAGCATGAAAGGCAGTGGATTTTTTTAATTTTCTTCTCCTCATCATCTCTTATTTTTTCTTCTTCAAGCACTAGTCCCTCCGTCATGAGGTTACAAATGAGTTCATGAACCGTCATTTTTGAAAGATCTTTTGTTTCTCTTATGGAGTTGATCTTTTTTTTATATTTCTTTGGAAGAGCAAATAGGATTTTTCGGCATTGCTCTTTGTTGGTGTAGACTTGACCAAGAGTCTTCAAGGTGTTGATAATGTTGGAGAATATTTGATGCATAGTATTTAAGGCTTCATCGGGCTCCATTTAAAATAGCTCATATTTTGTGATAAAGAGACCAATCTTAGTTTCTTTGACATCCTCTGTACCTTGATAAGATAGCTCCAAAAGTTGCCACATTTCATGAGCCGAATTACATTCACTAACTCTTGCATACTCCGTGACACTTAAACCATTTATGAGTATGTTCCTTGTTGTTCTTGGTGAGTTTGGCTATATCTTGATTAGTGTAGTAATCTTCCTTTATCAGAATTGTGCCGGCTTCATCCTCATAAGGGATAAAAGGACCCTTATTAATAGCTAGCCATAAAAAGTAGTCAATTCCTTTGACATGACTCTCCATTTTCTTTTCCCATCCAAAGTAGTCTTTTCCTGTAAAAAGTGGTGGTCTAGTAGAATATGAACCTTCCGGTTGGTTAGAGTCTATATCGTTTTAAGTCTAGAAACGGTTAAGTACAAATTGGAGCTAGGCTCTGATACCAATTGATAAGCAATTTACGTCCTAGAAGGGGGTTGAATAGGACTATGGAAATTAATTGGCTAATTTATTTCAAGTAAATAAAATTAAAGGCTAATTTAAATCCTATTGCTTTAGTAAACTAGATGGTCACAAACTAGATATTACTAAGAGACAATATAAGTACATTATTCATGTAAGCATTTTATCAAGCATGTAAAGTGTGGAAAATAAATAGTGTAGGGATAGAATGATACACAACGATATATAGTGGTTTGGTTTCCCTACATCCACTACCTAAGGTGTCCCCCTTATGATTTGCAAGATTCTCAATATAATCTTTGTATCTCTTCAAACCGGGTGAGATCACAAACCCTTTACAACCACTTCACAAACTTGAAGCAAACCATTTGTGCTATCACAAACCACAAGGAACCAAGTATTATACCTATACTCACAATACTCTCTTAATCTATTACAAGGGTAAGAATTAAGAGGAAAGAAAGTATATAAAGGGTGATACAATATTTGTGGCTAAACTCCTTAATGAGTAGATATAACTATATAGCTTGAATGTGTAGAATGTGACTTGAATGCTCTTAGAAACCTTCTTGAATGATAGCAATAATATCTCTTAAGATTGGTAGGTGGAAGGTGTAAGTTGTTCCTTCAATGAGCTCTTATTTCTAGCTGAAATAAGCCCCCAACGGTCAAAAGACAAGTGTCCAACGGATAGATATTACACCCAACGGATATATGCCTTTTGTCTTGTTATTTGACGCAGAAACCCTAACTTGCGGTGCACCGCGAGGTCGGTCCGGTGTACCGCATGAATTCTCTGTTCGCGATGTGTTTTCTTGTTACGGGCTAGCCTGGGTCCGTGGTGTAGTCTGCACTACTGCGTTGTACCGCAGTCCTAGTCCGGTGTACCGCACCCAAGGACTAAAACAACTCAAGATGAAGGTTTTTATGAATGATGGAATGTTTTCTTAAATAGCTATATAACTCAGATGTTTTAGAAAACGTTTTTAACTACCAAAATATGACTATTGATAACTTGTAAAATAATATAATTTAAGAACGATTTGTCGAATATTAAAACGGGATTAAAAACAAGGTTAGGCCAACAATTTGTCGTTCCATATGTTTAACTTTTGTCCGTTTATTATTTGGTCCATGGCTCTTGATGAAATCTCGACCTTCCGTTATGCTTTCCCAGCTCCACGTGCGACTCTGTCTAAGTTTAACTGTCATAAAATCAAAATTTGGGAAGTATATACCTTTTAGTAGTCTAGCTACAAGCATTTCCGGATGTGTTATTATTCTCCATGCTTGTGCTCCTAAAAGGGTCGTACTCATCCTCTTGAAGTCTCTAAACCCCAGCCTGCCCATAAGCTTCCCTATTGTTAGCTTTTCCCATGCCATCCAATGTATTCGGTCCCGTTCACCAGAGCTCCACCAGAAATTGGCAATAGCTGAGACTAATTTCCTGCAAAATGAGATCGGATTCGAGAAAATAGACATTGTATAAATTGGGATTGCTTGGAAAACTGCTTTTATTAGTACTTCTTTGTCTCCTTCTGATAATAAGTTTGCTTTCCATCCTTCCGTGTTTTAGAAAAGTTTTTTTGCGATCCATTCTAGTGCTTCTACTTTTGATCTCTTATTACACAATGGAATCCCTAAATATTTTCCCAGATCTTCCGTCTCTGTTATTTGTAACGTGTCGGTAACCGTCTGTCTTGCCTCTTCTGCTGTGTCTTTGCTGAATAAATGGCTGATTTTTGTAAATTAATTTGTTGTTCGGATCCTTCGCAATATTCTACTAAGCAGTTTTTAAAAGATTGTAGATCTGTCTGCTAAGAAGAATAACGAACATCAGCGAACAGTAAGTGAGAAATTTCGAGGCAATTCCGTGTGATCTAGATTCCTTTGATTTTCCCTTGTTGTCTTGTGTGTTCTATCAGACTTATTAATGCTTCAGTTAAAATGGAAAATAGGAACGGTGAGAGGGGTCCCCTTGTCTCAATCCTCTTCCGGATTGAAATTTTGGTAGTCTATCTCCGTTGAAGTTTATTTGAAATGAAACTGTCGTGATGCAGTTACGGATTCATGTAACCCATTTTTCCTAAAATCCTAACTTTGATACTAGTTTAAGAATGAAATCCCATCGTACCTGATCATATGCTTTTTCCATGTCTATTTTGATTCATGTCATATGCTTCAGATTCTTCCTTTTCCGTGTAATAAGAATGTTATCTTGAATGGCTCTTCCTTTTATATAAATACTACTTGTGTCGGTGATACTATATCATTCATATGTTGTTGCAATCTATTTGCCATCATTTTTGCTATAAGTTTGTAGCCGAAGTTAATACATGAGATTGGTCGATAATCTCCAGTCAATTTCTGAATGGTTCCTTTCAGGATCAGCGTGATTAGTGTATCATTCAGTGCTTCCAATGGTATATTATTTGTAAAGAAATCTTGTACCACTTTGAACACGTCATGTTTAATGATCTCCCAAAATTTATTGTAGAACTTCCCATTTAATCCGTCTGGTCCCAGCACCTTTGTAGGTTATAAGTGCTTCAATGCCATTTCCCAATTCTTCCATTGTTGGGTCCTTAGTTAATGTTCTATGCATATCTTCCGTGACTTTTGGGTGTACATGTCTCATTGTTGTCTCCATCTGTGCTTTAGTACCTCGGTTTTCTATAAACAAATGATTATAATAATATTGAAAATTAACTTTACCTCTAGTATATCTTCTGTCCAGATGCCTTGGTCATTCTTTATTTTCTAGATTCTATTGATGGATCTTCTTTGAAGTGTTTCCATGCGAAAAAATTTCATGTTTTTGTCTCCATATGTCAGCCAATTTTGTCTTTCTCTATCTGTCCAGTACTTCTCTTCATAATTGAATTCGAAAATAAGTTCTTGCCTTAGTCGTTCTTCTTCTTGTTGATTTTCTTCCGTTGCTGGTTTATTAGTTATGTCTATCAAATGTCTTTGTATTTTTTATCTCCTCTTGATGATTTTTGAAGGTTAGTTTACTCCATGATCTAAGTGCTTGTGTGGTGTTCTCTTTTTTCATTAGATAATTTGTAACTGCTTGCGTGTGTCCTTCTGCTTCCCAACTTTGATGTACTATTCCTCTACGCTCTTGATTGTCTAACCACTACGTCTCAAATTTGAAATACTTTTCTGTTATTTTAGCTTTCGAATCATATTGCCATATTAATGGTGAGTGATTGGATCCAATAGCTGGGGGGTACAAAAACTTGGGCTCGTGGGTATTTAATAATCCATTCGAAAGACCCCAGTACTCTATCAATCTTGGTTTTCACAGTTTTTTCCCCTCTTCTTCTATTAGTCCACGTATAATTGCACCCTTGTGTGTTGATTTCTGCTATCCTATTGTGGTTTATAAAGTTTTTGAAATCAATGATGTGTTGAGTGTTAGGTGGGGTGTTGCTACATTTATCTTCCATATGAAGAATATTGATGAAGTCTCCCATTAGGATCCATGGCTTGTTGTTTGTATCATTCCATTTAGTTATTTGTTCCCATAATTGTAGCCTATCTTCATACTTATTAGGGGCATGAATACACAAGATATAATAAGGTAAAATAGGATAATTAATTAACATGATTACAAGATACCTAGTGCAAGAGATAATGTCAAGATGCATCCTATTATGCCACAAAAACAAAAAAGCCCTGGAGTGAAAGGCACTCCCAACAGGGTAAAAAACAAAAGAGTGCTCAAAACCACACTTGCGAAGTGTGTCCCTAGCATCTAAAGTTCTTAAAAAAGTTTCACAAAAATAAAAACAAACCTGGGCTTAAACCTATTCAAAAGAGCTTTAGTATGTGCTTCTGTCAAGGGTGCCCGTATCCCTTGGCAGTTCCAAAACACGGCGATCATTTTCCTTTGGCGGTCAAACGATGACCGCGTCCATCTTGGATGTTTAAGGCCTTACTGTTCTTCTTCTTCGGACCTTGCCTGTTGTGTACCTCCTCACCACTTTCCACTTCATCCTCCTTATCCTCTGCATCCACCCAACCTTCACTTGATTCAAGCTCTTCCTCCTCTTCGTCATTCTTACTCCTTTTATTTTCCTTACTTGTTTCATAATCTGATAAGTTAACGAAACCTACCTCACTATTCAAATTTCCTTCATTTCCACTATTGCTTATAACCACAACATTCTTACTCCTACCTTTCACATTCAGCCTCATTCTTTTTGGATTTTTATCTCATTTTTTTGTTTACTTCTAGTCCTATGAGCAACCATGTGGTTCTCACCTCTGTTTCGTTTGTTGTCTTTCCATTCATTCGTTCAAAGTACTCTCGCCTCCTTTTCTTCGCTGATCCTTTTTGTTGTTGGTTAGTGTATTGTCCTTGTTGTTCATTACCTCTACTGGGACCTATACCACTTCGAAGCTTATACCATTCCTCCATACCATCATTCTGACCAGCTGATCCCCCCTTCCCTCTTGTTTGTCCCTTATCTCAGACAATTAGTGTTGGTGTATCATTAAGATCCAACTCATACCTATTAAGTCTTGGTTCCTGTTGCGCTCTTACTCCACTAGTATTTCCAGTTTCTTTCCTCATTCTCTGTATTCTTTCTTGTCCTCCACTTCCTTGTTGTTTCTCATTACTTTTGTACTGACCCCTCTGAAATCTTTGGTCCCTATTTTCAAACTGCCTTCTTTTTGTTTCTTCTCTAGTTGGTGTATAACCCCCCATATAAGTGTCTCGATTATGAGGCCTAGATGGTTCACCTCTTTCTATCACATCCCCTCCTCTACGCTGTCCCTCCCCATCCCTATCACCATGTCTATCCCATCCAATACTTTATCACCATAGAAAAACTGTTCCCTATCTTCTTCCTAATCACATAAATAGGGTGAGCTGGTGGATACCTTGCTATGTTTGCCACTGACCATGATGCTATTCGTCTTTCATCTGGATCCTCAATTTCATGTAGTATTATGATGTTACAGTTATCCTCCCTGTGTTCTATACACCCACACTTAAAGAACAAAGCTCCAACATTTTCGTACTTAAACATTGTCCATCTCGCTCCTTCTTCCTAAAGTGAGATAACATCCTGGCACTAACCGTTGATTAATGTCAGACCTGATTCGAAACTGTAATACCTTTACGTCACTAGTCAATACATCTGGAAAATCAATATCTTCCATCTCCAAAAAACACTGAGAGATTGCAAGCAATGTTTCCTCCATGTTTTGAATGAAAGCTAACCCACTGGCTTGAACTTATATTGACGAATAATCCCTACAAACCGTATGAGGATCTGCATTTGGTTAACACCAAGTGAAGCCAAAATGCATTCCTATGAAGACTCCTGGCCTTAAAACCCATAACCTCTCCCCTTCTCCTTCTTGAAAAGTTTCAAACTTGAACACGTTTTCTTCTACTTCTGTAAGCCTAAAATCACCTCTGACACCCACCTTTTTTCTAATATGTTTCCTAAAACTGTAGAGCCACACCATAGTATCTCCTACTGCGTTAATCAGAAGATATAGGTCTGCTCGAACTAGCTCAACCTTCTTAGTTTTTATTCCCAACTGAATGACTCCTAAAGTTCTACCATTTGTTTCATTGAGAGGAATGATATGTAAAGCATGTCTGTCATGAGTTGCCATTCTCCTGCTTAACCAAAAGTTTACCCACCTCTACGAATCAAAGATCCCACCATTATGCCTGGCGAAGCAAGTTTTTCTCTGATAAAATACTAACGCAATGCACACAAAGAACCTATGTATCTTATCTAATATGCGAAAATGAAGAACTAAAGAGAATGAAAAGAACAGGCAACAAGTCTGAGTACTAGAATAAAAAGAAGGGAGAAAGCGAAGAGTCTTACTTGGGAATGCCCAAGTTCCTTCTCTCCCTTTTATATCAGATTGTCCTCCTTGGAAAACTCATCTTGAATGCATGTTGGTAATGATTAATCCCATTTTCTTGTTCACTGCTTCGTATTCATGTTCAGAAATCTTCGATATCATTGTTCTTTTATCTTGGTGTCTTAATATCCTTTTTCCTATTTTCTTTTTTTTGCATGTCATCCAGGTGTCTTTAGTTTTAAACCGCCTTAATTTCGTACTTCCACCGGTTCTTGGTACACCTAAGTACCTATGATTAGGTGTTAATGACCCTTTGTAATATCTCTTTCCCCACAGATTCTTCTTCCCACTTGTCACCATATCTAACCTCTCTGCGATCCGTCTCCTCTTGTTGTTTTTCGTCCTTCTTCTTTCTCGTTTTATTTCCATAGATTTCGTCATTGGCTATTTGTTTAGAGTCCATTCTTCGTGGCTATAACCCCTTAGTTCTTCACTGTATAGACCCTAATTCCTACCTTTTTTATTTTTGGTGTTCCTACTTCCTACTATTCTTTCTTCGTTTTAATTGCTTGTTGTGTCGAGACGATACCTCTTTTGGTGTTTTGACGAATCCTACTTCTCCCATCCTTTCTTGTTGTCGTATCATCTTCATCTTACTTTGATGTTGTTGTATAATCCTTGTAAGGTTATAGTTATATTTTTTATTCCTATACCCACCTTGTCGTTGTATTTTTTGTTTTTTCGAGTTGTTTTTGTTTAGATCTGTGGTACTCTTTGTCTGTATTTGCTTATTTGTGCCTTGAATATCCAGTTTTCCTTTAAAAAAATTGATGTTCGACTGTGTTTCGCCGGTGTATTGGCCCGTTTCCGACAACTCTTCCCGTTCGATGATGGATCCATTCCTATGCTTGCAGGAAACCCTAGCCATGGAACTTCCTATGCTTGTTTAGAGTTATTTAACACCGAAAAAATTTGACGTTATTATTGCATAAGTATTCTATTTCGTTTTCTTTTAGAACATAAAAAAATATATCAATGTTTACTTTTTTTTTGTTCTGAAATGTTTCAACGTTTTCTATTATATACGTTTTTTATCATATCTTGTATACCTTTTTCTTTTATCTTAATATCTATTATTTATTTAATACATAGAATATAAAATCAAATATATAATTCAAAAATAAAATCGGATCGAAAATTTCGAAAATTTATATAAAGTTTCAATTCCGATTCTATTATTTCAGAAAAATCAGAAATCGAAATTTTCGGATCGGAAAAGTTAAAAATTGGAAATTTCGGATCCGACTTCCACCCCTAATTGAAAGTCTTCAAGATGAAATTCCAGTCCATTAGGTCATAGGCTTTTATGAGTTTCAACGTTAAGGCACATCTAGAAGAAATAGAATTTCTGGAACATTCTCTTACAAATTCTTGAGCTATTAGTATATTCTTCCCAATATGTCTTCCAGGTACAAACGATGATTGATTAAATGATATAAGCTTTTGTAAGTTACATTTTAATCTTTTGGTAATAATCTTGGAAATGAATTTATAAGCTGCTAACATCACACTCATTCCACGACTCATAAATCTAGTAATAGAATTAAAGGATTATACATTGTGCACTATGTATATCCTTGAATTCTACTTTTCTATTCTATGTTATTTAGAAAAGTGACAGATAATTGATTTGATCTTTTAATTATATATTTGTATTTTGTGTTTGTACTGTTTCAGCCCTAGATCTGGCCAATCTTAGCATTGTTCTTAGTAGTTGGATTTCCACCTTGGCAGGGGATTCAATTATAGACAACACCACATCATCGTCTAGTGTGTGTTACTGATCTCGACGAGCTTGCCTAACTAGATATTCAATAGGGTTATATTTAATCACTGATTTATGTGCAAGGTCTCCTTACCCAAGTCCCTTGATAGTGTTGAGGTTTCCTTATAAGCTACCCTGACGGGACTTAGAGGGATTTTAGAATCCTGGCTACTTGTATATGTTCAATTCACCTTTATAACTAGAATAGTGATTTAGAAGGATAGGTGAATACTAGCGAACCTAAGTTATACTTCTCATCTCCATTCTCATTAGTTTATTTTTTGCATTAATTTAATATTTTTTATTTTAATTATTATATTATAAAACCAAATAAATATTATCTTTATATTTCTGCATTTAGTTTTAACAATTAATTTCTACTATGCTTTCTCATCTAAACACGAATATAAGCTAACCGATATATCCTTGAAAACGAATCTTACTTATTACCTATGACTTGCAAACGATCTGTGCACTTGCAGTGACTTTCTCGTGGTAGTATTAGGTGTGTTGGTGTGTGCCCTCTTTTATTATCATTATTTTATCACACCTTTGCCCCCACCAGTTATACCTTATGATCAAGGGAGCTTGTCTTGTTTTTAATGTAATGAGACTCGAATAATACTTTGAATAAGATACAATATTGACCCTACTCTCTTATTTATAAGAGTTTGAGAGTACTAGTGCCTATAATTTTAGGTCCAAACCATAACTCAAAGCATTCATCTTTACTTTGTAATTGCCACAAAACTATATTAACCGTTTTAAACCCAATAAATTGTGAAATATCATAATTTGACCATAATTACATAATTTTAATCGCTTTTAGATTTCTATATTTAAAAATTTTGATTATCAATTAAGGTCTAAATAGGAAACTTTGTATTTACCAACCAACGATGATATGTACTTTTGTTTTATTAATGGGATTGGCTATGTCTATATATAGTAATGTAATATATCATATAAATTCATTCAAATTGAGTAATCATCTAAATTTTTTAACTAAAATTCAACTATAGTGGAACTGTTTTCTTTTACTAGTGATTTTTTTTTGTTTTTACGTATAAAGTTTGGTGTTCTTAGTTTTTGTTTTCTTTTACAATTATCTATAATACATTTACTTGATATTTTATATGGTCAAATATTTTAAAAAGATTATTTATATTATTAAGTCCCATAAATAAGGATAATTGAGTAAATAATGATTTTCTATCTATATATTACAGTGATGGTATCCGTCACCCCTTTTCATGTCATCTTTTATCACTCTTTTATGTATATCTTTGTTTTTATTAAATAAAAGATGAATAAAATTAATTATGATAGAGAAATTAAATTATTGGGTCATATAAGTATACACCTAGAAGGTGATAAAAGTGTGATTAAAAAAGGGTGACAACAATGATTACGATATGAATTATTTCCTTTTTTTTTTGTCATGATTACATTTGGGATCATTGAGATATGTACCCATTAAAAAAACTAGTCTAATTGAAATATATAGTATATGATTATATTAAATCCTGACATGGAATATTACCACTGATTCCCCTAGTGATTTTCAAATCCCGAAATACCGGAGTCGGGATTAAAGCGCGTTTATATTAAGTAATTAATTATTTAAATTATTAATTATAAATTAATTATTTACTATATTTGGTATTTGGCATTTTGTATTTGGTATTGTATAAATACATTGTTGTGTGAGGCTTTCGCTACCAGCAAAAAAAGAAAGAAACTTGAGAGATAATCAATTTAGAAAAGAGAAAGAAAATGGAGAAAGAGAGAGGTGATGCGGGAAAAGATGATCAACATAAAGGGAAAGGAAAGATGGTTGAATATCAAATCGGGAATGCAAAAAAATTGGCTCCGCATTATAAGTGCCCTCGGTGTGACTCAAATCACACCAAATTTTGTTACTATAACAATTATAGTATCACGCAGCCCAGGTACCTCTGCAAGAATTGCAAAAGGTACTGGACCCAAGGTGGGTGCCAAAGGAATGTACCAATTGGTGGTCGCATCGAAAAGGTGAGGCATGGAAAAAATTCATTATACGACTCTGATAGTAATGTCACACCACAGCCTTTAATAATGAATTTATCTAGTAAGGATAGTTTTACAAGGAGATTTGGTATGTTCCCTGAAAACCAATCACTAAGGACTTCGTCTTTGGAAACTAAGCCTGAAGTGAATTCTCAGTATTTTTATAATAGATCCATTCCGTATAACTTTTCTACAAGTATGCAAAATATGAATCTAACCCTTCCAAGAGTTAATTATTTAGGAAACAGTACTATACCATATGGCTTCAATAGGTATGGAAACGGAAGGATTCAACAAGGTGGAACTCCACCAGTCCAGGATGGATTTTCATCGGTCCATGGTAGTGTTCCACCGATCCAGAGCGGAATCCCACCAATCCAGAGCGGAGTTCTACCGATAGAGTCGATCTTTCTTGGCGATGTCATTCCCCAAGGGGAAAATTTCGAGGACATGAAGGGTAATATGAATGAGATAACATATCCACCGAATCGAAGCTTCTATCAAACATCTAGGCCAATAGATCTTTGGAATCAAGGTCTTAACAGCAACAACGGTATCTATAACAACAACTCCATGTCTGCTTTAAGCAACCACAACAACAATTTCAAAAATATTAACCCCCTACATGCTTCAAGTTCTACCACCTGGAACAATTTCTATGGGAACAACAACAACGATGATGATGAAGACCCCGACAATAATAAAGTTCCTAAAGCTTCCCTCAACACTAAAGAGTGGCCAGATAATCTTCCAGACTTTTATCCACCAGAAATATAAAAATAGTTGGATTTATTGTCTTTTCAAATTGCTTTGCAGAATATAAAACGTATTGTTATTGAATTTATGAGAAGTTGGGTATTTTATTTTCTTTGATTATCCTTATTAAAGTAAAAACTAGGTTTTTTAAAAATGATGTATTAGATTTATTAACAAAGAAACTTTTAATTTAATCATATTTCATTTTAAATTTTTTTAGTTTAATATTAGTATTCATTTTCTTTATAATATTTTTTGATTCCTTTGAAGATATTAAAAAAAAAGTATACTTCATTAGTCTTATTTAAATTGATCATTTTTTCAAAAATATTAGTTTATAAATATTCGTCAATTTAGATTATCAAAACTTTTCACATGTCTTTTACATTATTATCTTGAATAAATTAATATATATATATATATATATATATATATATATATATATATATATATATATATATATATATATATATATATATATTCTTAAATTCAACGGTATGTTATACTTTGTGAAAGTTGCATAATCAGAGGTGATAACTCTGGGTAAAAATTTAGACCAATTAGCGGGGTTCGGGGTTTGAACTTCTAGTCTAGGAGGAATTGGGAGCGAAAGTCTGTTATTCTTAAGATTTTTTTGCTAAAAAAAATCTATCATTTTCTCACGGTGTCCTGTGGTCGGGGATGCCCCCAAATCCTCCCATATACGTGATAATACTAGTATTAAATTATATTTATTGGTTTGTATATATAAAAGTAAAATGGATAATTATATCACCTTTATAGAATGATTTTATATTTCGAGATATTGTTATTTCGTACCTCGACAATTTAAACATATTCAAAATTGAGGTGAGTTTAAGCAAATGAGTTCAATAGTATATATGTTTTTAGATATGGTGTTAGTTGTCAATAATTGGTTAATAAGTTTCACTTCCAATTAATTATATAATTTTTTTTGTCTAAAGGATTTATTCAATTAATTTATAAGATTATTACCCAAGGAGTCTTGAAGACACCACCTCAAGATCCAACAACGCCAACTGACTTTTTTCTTTTTACTAAAGGCCACAAACTAAATTTAACAATGTAGTCCAAAATTCAAATTACCTTCCTACCCCTTTTTGTATTTTAGAGTTCTATATATATTAATATTTTTACAATTAATTCTGAACCTAATTAAATCACTCACGCTCAGTTTCTCTCTCCTCCCATTAATCATCTAAATCAGTCACACTCAGTTTCTTTCTCCTCCCATTAATCTTCCCATTAAAGCTTATTTGATGAAGCTCAAAAAATGCTCAGTTTCTCTCTCCCAGTGATTTCGTGCTCGATCGGATTTGTTGGTTCATCGCAGTGATTCCATGGGGCGAGGTGGTGGTTCTTCGTCAGAGACTTCGAGAGCTTGGTTCGCAGGTGTTCAACTCCGGCCAGATCTGGTCAGATTTTGTGCTCGATCGGAGCTCCTGAGCAGCGGCGGTGCTATTTCTTTTCAGGTTGGCGCAAAAAAGGGTTGATTGATAAAGATTTTCAACTCTTTCAAGATATTCCTTCCAAAGGACGTTATTGTAAAAAATGGTTGATTGATAAAGCTTTTCAATTTTTTCAAGATATTCCTTCCAAGTGACTACAGCCTAATATCGTACACGCAGCCGTATGATACAAGGGTTTCTTCTTCTTTTTTGTCGAAGATACAAGGGTTTCTTCAAAGGGACTGCAGCCTAATATTGTTATGGACTACTCTAAGTTATTGAGTGATTTTGTAAATAAGAAACAGTACTCAGTTGCTATATCTGTCTTCAAACATATATGCACTTTAGGTGTTTAGGCTTAGCATCTTCTTTGTTTTACTTTTTAGGCTCAACATCTCTTTGTTTAGGCTCAACTATTTTATTTTTTATCTTTTTCCTTTTTAAAAAGGGAGTTAGCTGGTTTTTCTTTTTTTAATGTAATAATTGTTAAATTATATATAAATAAATAAAGATTTTTTTTGTTTTTACTGCTACTTAACAATTTTTATACCCGCACTCAACTATTTTGCCCCGAACACTCAGTAAAGTTACTAAGCATACGAGCATGCTCTGTAAAGTTACTGAGCAAATGAGCATGCTCAGTAAAGCAACTCGACAAAAAAATTCGAATACTCAGCAACTTTTTCCGACACTCAACACTTTTTCCGATACTCAGCAACTTTTTCCATGCTCAGTACCCCATGCTCAGTAACTTTTTCCAGGCTCAGTAACTTTATCCATACACATTAACTTTTTCCAGGCTCAGTAACTTTTTCCAGGCTCAGTAACCTTTTCCAGGCTCAGAACTTTTTTTAAGCTCAAAACATTTTCCAGGCTCAGAATTTTTTCTGGCGGTGATAGGCGATAATCGGTGATTGTGGTCGGAGCTAGAAATTATTGATAGTTAATTGGTGTTGCCTAAGGTGTGATAAAATAAAAGATAAAATAAATACAAATAAACACCCTAGGCTAGCACTGTACCGCAAGTATTACAGAACGTATGCAAGTTTTAATGATAAGTGAATTCGTTCATCAGAGACTGCGAAAGTTAGAGAGAACTTATGCAAATACCAAGTGCAAGTATGAAAGCTAGAAAAATAAAACGCAAGAAATTAAAGACAATTTTTGTTTGGGTTTTATAACTACAAAATAAACTACAAAATCAAAGACAGAAAATTAAATAAGAAAAGAAGATAGTATGAGAGTTTAGCTCGAGAAATAGCAAGTAATCCCCAATGACCTTGTTTATTCTAATCATGTAAGGGTGAATTATGTAGAATTGCAATAACCAGGATTCTAAATTCCTCCCTATCCCCGTCAAGGTGGACTAGGGTGGCGACCTCACAATCATGAGGGGACTTGTGCTCCTACGCCACTAGGTTCCAAAATGAGACTGGCCTTCTAATGATGATCGGTGGTTAATGGTTATCTAGTTAGGCAAGCTCGTCTGGATCAGTACCACACACTAGACGTTTATGTGGTGTTTCAATAATTAGACACCCCTTCTGGGTGACCATTTAACTACAATTAAGGTAATCCTATACTCGTGCACTAGCAAGGAAAACAGACAATAAGTCAAAGCACATATTTAAACAGAGAATAATACATTAATTCAATTAAAATGTAAATGACATCCCAACTTAAAATAGATGTAAAACAAGTCTAGGGTTCATACCCATATGCTAAATCTTAAGCTAAATTAAATTAGTTCATACAGGAGAAAGAAAAGAAAACAATTACAAATTTGGAGGCTTGTGAAGGCATAATTTGATGCTTAACTCTTTCCTGGCTTCTCTTCTCTTGATGTAGGCTTCTTCTTGGCTTAAGCATTGGCCAAGGATGTGTTTATACTAATTAAAGGGTGTATTTATAGGGTATAAGAAACCCTAAAATGTTTTCTTGGAGTGGAAGACAAGTAATTGGACTTCTAGCCCAACTCAAATTCGTAACCCTAAAATATAGAAAAGGTAATAAATTGTTGATGTTTTGTGTTGGTCGTAACTTCTTCAATACAACTCCAATTGATGCGTTCTTTATATCGAAACTGGTCTTCATGGAAAGCTCTACAACTTGTCTTTAGACCGGTTTTCCAAATTCCCAGCCGTTTTTTAGTTATGATTAATTTAATGGACGTAGCTGTTGGAATTCAGATTTATTTGGCAACTTTATTTTTTTTATATTTTCTTCATTTATCTCCAATTCCCATCCATGTCTTCTTTCCTTTATCTCCAATTTTCATCCATATCTTCTTTCATTTATCTGTTGGAATTGATTTGACATCTAATTAATTACCATATATCTTTAAAACTTCACAATTAGCCTTGAACACATTAAATCGTACATGTTCGTCTTGGACCCTTATGATCAGCTCACCAGTCCCAACATCTATTAGTGTATGCCCCGTGGCTAAGAATGGTCTACCCAAGATGATGGGGACATTCTTATCCGCGTCGTAGTCAAGAATAATAAGATCATAAAAAAATATAAAACTACCAGCTTTATCTAAAACATCTTCAATTTTACCTAATGGTTGGGAGAGTGAGCGATCCGCCATCTGTAATACCACTCAAGTAGGTACTACCTCTCCTATTTTGAGCTTCTCGAACAGGGACTTTGGCATGAGATTTATACTCGCGCCTAAATCACGTAATGCTTTCCCGGTCCAACTTTCTCCAATAGCAATGAGAATTGTAAAACTTCCAGGATCTTGTAGCTTCGCTGGCAACTTGCTTTGACAAATAGCACTACACTCCTCAGGTAATCCAATCATCTCCCTAGTTTCTAAACTTCATTTGTTAGAGAGAATGTCTTTCATGAATTTCAGATATTTCGGCATTCTTTTGAGAGCTTCTACAAACAGAATATTAATATCTAGTTTGCTCACCATGTCAAGGAACTTCTTGAATTCTTTTTCATTGTTCTTCTTTTTGACACGTGATGGGTATGGTGGAGGAAGACGTGTATTGTTTTCCACTGAGTTTTTCTTCTTTTCAGGTGTCTTTTCTGGGATACTCTTTGGTTCAATTACCTCATCGGCCCTTTCTTCTACTGTTTCTTCAACCACTTTTTCAGGAATAGAGGTTGGTTCTGTTTATCCTACTCTAGGTGGAGGTAATTGTTTTCCACTTCTTAATTCAACTGCATGACAAGCATCATCTTCGAGAGCAATAGTATCACTTGGGAGTTCTCCTTTTGACCTATTTTGAAGTGTACTCGCCATTTGTGACAGGGTATGCTCGAGATTTTTAATCACCTTAGCTTGGGTTTGGACTCTTTGATGTCTTATCTTCATATTTTCTTCTACTAATCCCAAAAGTTCACTTATACTCGAATCCATACCTGAAGGCTGTTCTTGTGTAACTTGTTGCATTGGATAGTGAGGTGGTTCTTGATAAGCTTCTTCATAAATTGGCGTTTCTTAATAGATAGGTTGTGGTGGATAGTAAGGTTGAGGTCGGGTTTGATAATAAGTCTCTTGATTTCGATCCAATTTTGATTCTGAGGGGACTGATATTTAGCGTAATTTCCTTGATGATGATAATAACAATAAGAATAACGGTTTCTTTGATGAGATATGAAGGAAATCGAAGCTGTATTAATCATACAATTCTCCCACGAATGATTTCTTGCTCCACAACCATGACATGAAGGTAAAGTGTGTACTATATTTACCTGAGCTATTGTTAGTGCTTGTTCTTGTAATTCCTTGAGTTGTTAATTTAATTCTTGGAACTTTAGAGATTCTAAAGTTTCTTCTTGTTTTTCTGATTCGATCGGCCAACTTTTCTCGGTATCCAGAACTCTTTCCATATAATATTAGCTTCTTAGGATCTAATAACACAAAACTTCCATATCCTAACAAATCTGCTTTCGCCTTGGAGTTGTCATCGAGTCCTCCACAGAACATGGTTAAATGATATTCGGGCGAGGAGACATGAAATGGACACCTCGCTTTCTTCTCGTTAAAATATAACCATGCTTCCCCAATACTTTCCCCTTCTTCTTGCATAAATTTTTCAAACTCCAATATATCTTTGAAACGTTTACTAACCGGATAGAATCGGTCTAGGAATTTTGCTTGGATTTTATCCCAATATGGAATAACATCGGGGTGTTGGGAATCGTACCAACCGCTTGCACCTCCTATCAAAAAGAACTGGAACATAATGTAATACATCTGCCCCTTTGTAACGCCTCTGGTGATATAAGCGTCACAGATCTGCATAAATTTCTGAACATACCAAACCGGATCTTGTTGTGCAGCACCACTAAATTGTCCATAACTCACAAATTGCGCTATCATGCCTGCATCTGGTCGAAATTTAGTGGCTTGGATTTCTAAAGTGCGGATTGCTCTAGGTTGCACTCTGAATGAGATGGGAAGATCAAGTTTCCTCGGGCTTGCCATCTGTAAAACCTATAAAGACAAAACTTTAAACAAAAGCGTAAAATAGAACTAACTAAAAATAAAAGCACTAAATAAATGCAACAGGACTAGCGATGTAGTCCCCGACAGCGGCACCAAAAACTTGGTGTCGCCTAAGGTGTGATAAAATAATTAATAAAATAAATACCAATAAACACCCTAGGCTAGCACGCTACCGCAAGTATTACAGGACGTATGCAAGTTTTAATGATAAATGACTTCGTTCCTCAGAGACTACGAAAGTTAGAGAGAACTTATGCAAATATCAAGTGCAAGTATGAAAGCTAGAAAAATACAACGCAAGAAACAAAAGACAATTTTTGTTTGGGTTTTATAACTAGAAAATAAACTACTAAATTAAAGACAGAAAATTAAATAAGAAAAGAAGATAGTATGAGAGTTTAGCTCGAGAAATAGCAAGTAATCCCCAATGGCCTTGTTTATTCTAATCATGTAAGGGTGAATTATGTAGAATTGCAATACCCAGGATTCTAAATTCCTCCCTTTCCACGTCAGGGTGGACTAGGATGGTGACCTCACAATCGCGAGGGGACTTAAATAGGGTGATCCTACGCCACTAGGTTCCTAAATGAGACTGTCTTTCTAATGATGATCGGTGGTTAAATTGCACCCTAATGGTTATCTAGTTAGGGAAGCCCGTCAGGATCACTACCGCACACTAGACGTTTGTGTGTTGTTTCAATTATTAGAAACCTCTTCCGGGTGACCACCTAACTACTATTAAGGTAATCCTATGCTCGTGCACTAGCAAGTAAAATAGACAATAAGTCAAAGCACATAAAACAGAGAATAGAACATTAATTCAATTTAAGTGAAAATGACATCCCAAATTAAATAGATGTAAAACAAGTCTAGGATTCATACCCATATGCTAAATCTCAAGCTAAATTAAATTAGTTCATACAATAGAAAGAAAAGAAAACAATTACAAATTTGGAGGCTTGTGAAGGCATAATTTGATGCTTAACTCCTTCTAGGCTTCTATTCTCTTGATGTAGGCTTTTTCTTGGCTGACGGATTGGCCAAGGAAGTGTTTCTACTTATTAAAGGGTGTATTTATAGGGTATAAGAAACCCTAAAACGTTTCTTGGAGTGAAAGACAAGGAATTGGACTTCTAGTCCAACTCAAATTCGTAACCCTAATATATAGAAAAGGTAATAAACTGTTGCTGTTTTGTTTTGGTCGTAACTTCCTTAATACAGCTCCGATTGACGTGTTATTTATATCTAAATTTATCGTCTCGGAAAGCTCTACAACGTTTCTCCAGACCATTCTTCCAAATTCTCGACCGTTTTTTGAGTAATGATCAATTTATTGGACGTAGCTGCTGTAATTCAGATTTATTTGGCAACTTTATCTTTCCATTTTTATATTTCCTTACTTTATCTCCAATTCCCATCCATATCTTCTTTCCTTTATCTCAAATTTTCATCCATATTTTCTTTCCTTTATCTCTTGGAATGTATTTGGCATCTAATTAATTACCATATATCTTTAAAACTTCACAATTAGCAAAAAATTAAACCAAATATGCTCTAAAAATATTAAATCATCAAATCAAGACAATAAATAATAAAATACTAATATATGAATAAAAATCAATTAAAGACTATCCTAAAATACCTAAAATGATGTCTCCAACTAAGATTAATTTATCATAAATGGGGAGACATCATTAATGAAGGAGGAGAGAGAAAAATGATAAAGGAGGAGAGAGATTAATGGTAATGGAGGAGAGAGAGTAACGATAATGGAGGAGAGAGAAGAATCTATTTTTTGTCCACTAGAGGGGTAGTAATGAAAATTGACGTCTTATTGGTCTCTAAGAAGAAGAGAGGAATCAACTTGTTCCTTTGTGGCACTACAATAGTCTCTAAGACCCCATGGGTAATTGACCCTTAATTAATTTATATTTTG
Source organism: Nemophila menziesii (assembly GCA_029959085.1). NCBI lineage: Eukaryota > Viridiplantae > Streptophyta > Magnoliopsida > Boraginales > Hydrophyllaceae > Nemophila > Nemophila menziesii. The sequence goes on along the minus strand of JARWIR010000072.1, from coordinate 1,393,147 downwards.
TTAAGATTTTTAAAAAAAAATTGTATATATATACATTATGGAAATAATCTATTATTATTTGATGAATAAAATAAAACGAATAATTCTTGTAATGAATTACTATTACTAAAAAATATAGTGATTGAACTTATGAATTATATCTAGGGTCAATGTTCGTTCAAATCATAAAAGACTGTAATTGTTCATTGAAGTCATACATTACAGGTTACAAGTTATAAATATACGATTTAACTATAAAATATTAACTAAATTGATAAATCAATTAGTTAGAAAAACAAAAATAATGAAATACTATAATTTTTATCCATCAAGGGGCAATGTTGTTGGGCAATGAGAGTGTTTTTGGTGTTAAAATAACTCCAGGTTTTCTTTCTTTTCCAACATGAGGATGGGTAGGGGTGGGTTTAGGGTCAACTCTGTTGGGATTTATGCCCAAACAAATAATAACAAGTAAAACTATATAAAGAATAAAATGGTTGTTGCAATTAAGACAAGGAACACTTAATGTAAATGGTGGTCGTAAATGACAACATAGTATAAGGTCAATAGATATATGTGTGTAAGAACACGATGGGTTGAGGAATCGGCAAGCTTGTCGTAGGTTGATACCTCGCGATACTCACATCATAAAACTTATTGAACAAGAAATTATTGTTTGGTGCTTTGATTGCATAAAGTTCGTGTTAGAGGTTAATTATAAGTTAGATGGAAAACCTACAATCGAGTAATCCTCTCGTGATCAAACTCAAATGCACATATTGTTATGTATTGAAGGGACTTACAAGGATCACCATATCATATGTAAAGTGACTTATAACTACTAAGGATCAGATTCTCTCAATCTTGAGTATGTAAGGATACAGTGATTTTATTGAGTACTTATTCTTTGATGTAACATGTGTGTAGGCCAATTGCGACCCTATATATCTTGTATATTAGGTGTAAGACTTAACGGTTCATGACGTGTACATGTAAGAAGGAATTTATAAAATATATACTTCATAGTAGGGTTGTATTGATTAATCTCATTTATGCAAGACACTCTGTGGTATAACATATTATATTATGGAGAAGTTACTAATTTTAAGTCGATGCTTGAAGAACTAAGTAATGGTTGTATAGATAATCTGAATACAATTATGTTGATTATGTATGATGTAAACTCATGAGTCTATTAGTGAAATTATAGATGGGTAATTTGGTCACTTCAACTTATTAGGTCATGTAAAATGACAGTATCACATCGATCCTCTATATTCACAGTATTTACTAGTTGGAGTTCAGACATGTTTCTATTATGGAACAATCACATGATTACTAAGTTAACAAGTGACTTTCCAAGAAGCTTATAAGCCAAGCTTAAATATTTGATGTCTCATATTTTGTGATGAATTTAATGGCTAACGAGACATCATTTAGAGGGGTTGTAAGAATTGAAGGGGGATTTGGCCCTATTAGTTGATATTCTTTGAGTTTTTTGTCATTCTCGGATATAATTTATTTTTGGAGCTTTTTGTGTGTGAAGTGTGTAACTCCTAGTTACATGGATGATACGATACCCCTAGATGAAGCTATTAAGTCAACAATCCAAATTCAACCTTGAGTTAAGTCGTGAATGAACCAAAAAGACTCTCCAGTGGTCAAGTACAATTTCCGGACCATCGACTTTAAAAAATCACCATAATTAATTGGTGATATTTATGATCAAGACCCTTAATCTCAAGATATCCCGTTGAGATTAAATCGTATGGCAAGAAACGTTTCATGAACCTGGGTTGAAATTTTGGTATGCAAATATTTCCACGATGACCTGAGTTTCCGAAATTGCTTTAAAACATTTTGGGGCACATTTGACCCACCTAAGTGGGTCCATCTTGAACCAAAACATTTTTTACACTTTACTTAGCTGAAAATGAAGATCAAATCAGTTAAAATCCAGTCATTCAAAAGAGGAACACGTCTGAGAGAACAAGAAGTAAGAACACCAAGTCAACACCATCATTTCCAATCATTCTAACCACCCATTTCACCAATTCTTAGTGAAATGTTTTCCTACTTTTCTCTTATAATCTTAAATATATCACTTTTAATATGTTCCTTTCACCTTTTGATTATGAACAAGTTCACTCATAGCTAAGAATCTCTAAGGGAATGAACCCTTGACTATATATGATGACTATTTCTTGTTATTTGGGATTTCAATATTGAATGAAATCAATATTTTTGTTGTTTATATATTTGTCTGAATTTGTAAACCCTTTACCTTGATCATATAGTGGGTTGGGATAACATTTGGACTACACCTGGGAGGGGTCAGGATATGGAATTAATATATATACGTTTGATCACCGTCTAAGAGTCGGGAGGTTTAGGCTAATCAAATAGTCACATAAGGTTAGTTCTTAAGTATTGACGGATATGTAGGGTCACTTTGGAGAGGTCCCTAGAGTCATAAAATAGCCCTTATCTACCCGGGAGGTATTTGGGTGGATAACTGAATCCCGATTAATGTTAATATTATTAATTTACCCTTAAGTCAATAAGAGACTTAGTCGTAGCTAGTGGGGATTACTTCTGATTTCCGAGCCATACTTCTCTCATACATCACATATAATATTTTATAATTATCATTTTAGTACTTGAGTTTAATTATCATTTTTCCTCCAAACTTTATTTTTTTTCATTTAGTCTCAGAGTAATATTTATGTTATAGAGAATCAAAACTCAAAACAGTTTCTATATTTATGCTTTTCTGCAACTAACACCCAAATACATTTAGAAACCAAAAAATTAGCTCCATAGTACATGTGGAGAACGATACATATACTATTATTTTATTACTTGGGACAACTCGTACACTTGCGAGGAGTATTCCCCGAATGTAAATTTTATATCACGCCTCGAGAGACACCAAGTTTTTGGCGTCATTTCTAGGGACTACAATGTTAAGTTGTGTTTTTATTAGTGTTGGAGTATTAGATGTTAGCTTTTACCTTTGCTCTTTGTTTTTTTGTCTCACATATCCTAATTTGTTGTCCATGCTCTCAAAGCATATAGTCTTCCGAGGAAAGATATAAATCAACCACTCAAAAGATAAACTTGCAAGTGTGCTAAAGGTCACAGGTAAAAAAGTAGATAAATAAGTTCATCTCCACATGGATTAACAAGCTAATAAGTATTCTAGTTTCAATTAGAGATTCGTTGACAACTAAAAGTACAATTTTGGTTTGGTTTTTGTAAAGATTACTACTAAGATAAGAATATAAATACTAGATTGACTAAGAAAAATAACTAAGAGTTCTGAAAAGATGGAGAGAAACGAAGCTTGAGACACTCATACTCACACTAGTTATGTTAGAGACTAAATTGTTGCAACAACTGTGTTAAAGTATTTGTATTGTGTTTCTGATGTGTTTTGAAGATTTGGGTTCTTAACAAGGGATTGTGGTATATTTAGTTTTCAATTGATGTTGCAGATGTTTAAACAATTGTGAACGAGGGGTGTGCTCTTAAAGCTTTAATGGTATGATAATGTCCTGGTGTTTGATTATCGTGTAGCACTGCAGAATATATGATTCAGTTGAAAAGCCAACATATCTAATAGTATAAGGTTGTTTGTGCTATTTTATTTCTTGTTTTGTTTGTAATGTATCAAGACTATCTATATTCATACATTTTTGGATGGTATTTGAGAAGTTTATTTGTTTAAGGTATGGCAAAAATAACCTACATTTCATCGTTGGAATCCGGTGTATCTATACTTTCTAGCACGAGGGTTGCCAATGAGACTGATTTAGTGGAGGCAGCGGTTGAAGAGACGTCACTGGTTCAGGATGTGACAAATGGAATATGCGTTAATTAAGAATTTTGTGTTTTTGAATTTTTATGAAACTATGCATTGATAAATAATATATTGTAAGATTTTGAAGCACAAATTTTTGGATCGATGGTTTTTGTTGAATTGCATAGTTTTTCTTAAATAGTAAGTCATAATGGTTTAAGGGCATAATGAAACTATCATAAAAAATACAATAATATTAGTGATGTATTTGCTAAGGGGTAGTTGTGCAATAAAAAACATGGTTGTTATTTTGTTTTAAGATGTTTTGGATAACTAACGGTGTGATGTGTGTATTAGTTAAAAAAAGTGGTGTTTTAAGTCTTTATAATGGGTCGATAACTAACTATGTAATTGGTCTATTAGTAAAAAGAGTGGTGTTATAAGTATTTATAGTGAGTTGATAACTAACTGTGTAATTGGTGTATTAGTTAAAAACAATGGTATTTTAAGTGATACTACTGAATTATAAGGATGGGTTAGTGGTCATATTTTTCTGGTGTGATACTACTTTACTATGATTTGTAAGTCCTCGATTAAAAAATGATTCGGATTTTACAGGAAAATATTGGGCATTGAGGAAAAAATGTCAAAACTAATTCAAAGCTCGACATTTTCCTTGCACTACTAACCACTTAATCATTATACAAATAAATAATCCCCACCTTAAATCCAGGGAGTCCAATAGTATTTGACAAAATATAAACAATGTGAATTAAATTGTGATTACATTCATGATTTTCCTCGATTATTTCAGTTATGCTAATCAATCGAGGCTCGGTAAGCACTATTGCAGCATAAATTTCATCGCATATAAGATGAATAGTTTTCTCATTGACAAATTTTTCAAGAGCTTCTTGTCAAGTTTCCTTATCCATTATAGTTCCTAATGGATTCGAAGGATTGCATAATTACAATCCCTTTACTTTAGATTCTTGAGCTTTATAATGTGCAGCTTCTAATGCGTATCTTGTGATCTTGAAATCATTTGAACTCTCACAAACTGGTAAAAGTTGTACTCATGTTCTCTACCTCAAATCTCAATTAAATTTGTAACAAGAATAGTATGAGTATTACATTCTTGGATTCGAAACAGATAGTTACAATTTGCAAAACTTAATAAAGAGGACTTATCCTGGATAATAAGGTGTTGGAACAAGAAAAGCTTCTCCATGATTAGTTAAACAGAAAACTCACGATTCATGAGCTTAAATTGTTTCTTTATCTCCTCTTATTTTCTCCATGAATCTCGCAACATCCAGTAAATACATAATGGGAAAAGATTAAAAAAATCCAGAATGCAAAACATAGAATTCAATTCCCATTAAATTTTTAGTTTCTTACTTTTCTAAACTCTGGTAAGCCATGATAATCCTAGAAAATAGCAATATCTTTGAAATCATTCACTCTTTCATCCGCGCAAATGGACATTTTTGGGTTAAATCAAAGCAAAGTTGCAAATAACAAAAAATATTAATCAGGATAAGAAAAGAAAACTAGAAAATGAAGTAATTAATCTAGAATTTATTTGTTTCCGTTAATAAGCATAATTGATAAACGATATATATGGGTGCGTTTCTAGCTTATGTAAAAACAGCAAAATTCAGGACAATACATGAGCTTGTAAATTTAGAAAACGGAATATAGTAAGTAATTATGATCAAGACAAGCATGGAAGAATTTGGACTTTTTGGGACACGAATTTAGTGGATGTAATAGTTATTGATAAAATATATCAAGCAATATTATACAAAGTTGTTTATCTTGCTACTAGAACTATATTTTTATATACCATTGTGTATGCTTAAACATTCCCAATCAGATAGAGGCTCTATGCACTACACTTAGGGGATGGAACAATATCACTAAGGGTCAACCTTGGGTCTTACAAGGGGATTTCAATAAAGTTATGAGTATTCATGAGAGGTTAAATTGTATAAGTCTATCAAAGGGTGCTCTAGAAATGATCAAATTTGTTGAAGACCTTGACCTTATTGATCGTCCTTATAATGTTCCTCTTTTCACCTAGAATAATAAGTCAGCAGAGAGTGATATGAGGGCAAGAGAATTGACAGAATACTTATTAATAGTGAATGGTTGGATGTTTTCAAAGGCACTTCACAACAGACTTTGAGAAATCTAGAATTGTTAGACAACTGTATCCAACACCTTCACATCATTTCAAGGAATAAAAAATATGGGATACCATTCAAATTCTTTGACATTTGGATGCATCATAAGGTCTTTCTTCCCCTGATGGCTGAGTTATGGAAAACTAACCATATTGGTTCGATATGTATTTGTATTACATGGAAGCTTAAACTTTTAACATCAAAGCTCAAGGAGTTTAATATCAAACATTTTAAGAACACTAATGATCATGTTATCCTTATTCAGGCTAAACTTAAAAATGTTCAATTCATAAAATTTTAGGGTGTTTCAAATAAAATATTATGGAAGCGGAGAATAATCTCATCTCTGAGTTGAACAAGACCTGGGTGATCTTAATATCGCGTATTTTTGCAACTTTATCAAAGACAGAAGAACTCGGACTACTATCTCAAATATTATTAATAATGAAGGTACTCTTATTGAAGATTAAGGTCAAATTGCTCAAGTGTTTATTCAACACTATGCTCAAGTTTTGGGCACCAAAAGATCAAACACGTAGAATAATGAAGTACATATGATCAAGGATATTTGTAATAAGGTCATATCAGAGGAGGACAACGAATTATTAATTTATCCAATCATAAATGAAAAAATAAATGGGGAATTATGGTATATTGAAGCTCAAATAGTCAAGGACTTGATGGTTTCTCCTCGGCTTTTTTTTCCAAAGACTTGGAGCTTCATTGGAGAAGATTTCCGTAAAGCCACTAAAATCTCCTTTAGGGATATGCAAATTCTTAAAGAGATTAATGCGGCTAACATCACACTCATTCTATGGTTCATAATCCTAGTATATACTAAGGATTATAAACCAACAGGGGTACCTCGATTTGAGCTTGACTCAAACTGGAATTTTATAAACCTTGGACTGTTCAAAATGTGTCTCTAGTTTCCATCTCCTAAGAACGAGTGGTCTTTTATTAACTTGCATACTCAGATTCCATTTTAAATACATATAGTTTCTAATCATATGTGCTTATCTTGACCTTACCAAAACTCTTCCACGTAGTGTCATCCATGTGTTTGACCATGAAGAAGGGTTATGGTTTTTCTAAGAATCATCCCACTATGTAGTTACTCCGTTCTTTACAACAATCATTTATATTTTGTTGAGATGGTTAAACGGATATCCTACCATTCACAAGTGTTGGTAAGACATATTCAAGCTTCAGATCTTCCTTTATGTTTCCATCAAAGAGTTTAGACTATGATTTTGAAGGAGACTCATCAACAATCACTGTATTTATGGTAACCTTCTGTAGTGATGAAGTTAACTTAGAGCAGGAATCTGGTTCAAAATTTTCAGTCATTTTATCAGCAGCTTGTAAAAGATTCATTTCTGGGTTAATCAAAACTGGAAAAGCCTCCAAACTATATGGTCTTTCAAGATCTTTATTTTTTTGATGCAAATCCATGGACTTTTTTACCTTGATTTGTGCTTAAAGTGACAATGATTTGTTGATTAATAACTTTAATATCTCAGTGTTTTTAAGGTTGGATTGAAGATTTGCTCGGTATTTTCTCCAACCGACTTGTACCCATTGGTAGGTGAAGGCGGTTTGATATTTGGGAGTATTAACTAACTCCTCTAAACTTACAGTTTTTTGGTTTTTCTTAAATTTGGTTTTTTTGTTGGCATTTTTGGTACTTGGATTGGATAGTGTTTAAAGATGCTTAAAAGTTAGAAAAGAAAAAAAAAAAAAATAAGGACAGAGAAAGTTTTGCTTAATTTTTCAATGAGTTTAATCAAACAAATTGAAGAAGAACGAGAAAATAATAAAAATATAACTAACTTTTTTAAAAAGAAACATGAGAAAATACTTTGACTTATATTAAAAACTTTTTAAAAGTTAATTAACCAATTTTTGATCAAGTTACTTTATTTTGAATAATAAATTTGGGTGATATATAATTAATTCTTTTTTTCATACATATGAGGCTTTAAAGCCGAAGAAACAAAATAACGAAAAGCTTCACACGTCTTCTAATACTTGTTTAGGATATGTGCAACCACTCTTATCCATAGTAATATTTCTCCATAAATAGTCTAGAGGGTCCTCCTGAACAATCGGATGTGCTTTAGTCTCTGCCCCTTTCCTTACTAATAAATCCGCGCAAGAATTTGCCTCTCGGTATATATGGTTTATCTCGAACCCAGGTTTTCTTCTAATAATCTCTTTACATTCCCTTTCAAGTGCACAAGACCAACTACCTGAGCTACCACCGCCCTTCACTAGCGCGTGAAGCTCCCTCGAGTCAATCTCGGTTACCACCTCAATAGCTCCGCGATCAACCATCCATCTTAGTCCAATATGTAACGCAAGTAACTCATATTTATAAGGAGAGTCGACTACACATGCACCTGTAAAACAAACAACAAAAGACCCGTCTTCATCCCTTAGGATTCCCCCAATTCCGGCTTCCCATTTCTCTTTATTAAAGCTCTCATCCAAGTTCAATTTCAAACGCCCCACTGGTTTAACCCATTTAATTAATATATTCTTAGTCAATTGGATCACGCCACCATCCTTTTCTTTACCCCCAAGCTAAGGCAAAGTCCGCCGCAAGTCTCACCGTGTCATTTCGCAATAACACTTTACTTTGACAACTCCCTATACCAATAAACAAGGCATTATAACGCCTTGTCCAAATCTTCCTAAAGGTAGCAGCGAAAATAGTAGGCCATTCCAGCCCCTCACAAGTCCATTTCGAGCAGATATTACCCATGATCCACACACGAACATGCAGCCCAACATTTCTGCAAAAATTCAAATCAGCTACACTCGTAGCAGCAGCTGCTGTTTCGAGTTCCTTAGTGTTCTTCATAGTCTTAAAACACTTCTGCAGCAGCTCAAAATCCTTAGATGGTCTCGGGTTTATTGGATCCTCTACCGGGACAGTGTCCGACAGCATCCCAAAGCTGCTCCACATCCATTTAGTCGTTTCACACACCAAGAACAGATGGACCAGGTCCTCCCTGTCCCAGCCACAAATATCACAACACCTTGCTTCTAACACTCTTCAGCGCCATAATTTATCAGCAGTAGGTAATTTATTTAGCAGAATTCTCCATAGAAAAACTCTCACTTTTTGGGAGACCCTTAGCTTCCAAATTCGAGACCAGTTGAAGCTCTCTACTGTTTCACTAGGCATCAAGGCTTTAAACGCTGATTTGACAGTAAAAATTCCTTTTGAATCGGGACGCCATTTATACGATTTACCACCCTCATTATCCACCTCAACAACCCCATCACGAAGGACATCCAACCCTGTGTATGTAGCTCTCGCCACACATGATTCATTTACTCTTCGTACCCTATTCAATAGACCTTGACTAAAATACTTACTTTTAACAGTCTCAACCCACGCTACCTTTTCACCTTGTAATAACTTCCATCCGAGTTTAGCTAGTTGTGTTATATTATACTCTCTCGCCCCTCTTATACCTAAAGCACCCTCAGACTTCGGCTTACACACTTGCTTCCAGTCTACCCAATGGATCTTTCTCTTCTCACTCGAGGAGCCCCATATAAACTCCCTCACAATCCGATCTATCTCGCTACACACATAGACAGAAAGCTTCATCACTTGCATTTTATAAGTTGGAATAGCGCTAAGAACTGATTGTGCTAGCGTGATACGCCCAACTAGTGAAAGTGTTCTAGATTTTCACGCCGCTAATTTCCCTCTCATTCGCTCCATAATTTTCTTATAAAACCCCTTTGGTAGATGACCAGACTGAATTGGAGACCCCAAATAGGTTCCAAATGAGTCACTCAAGCAAAAACCGCTTTCACTCGCTAACTCTTGTTGTATTACCATCGGCACATTCTTGGAGAAGAAGATTAATGACTTTTCCGCACTTAAAGTTTGCCCTGCCTCATTGCAAAACACATCTAGCACCTCTTGAACTAGCTTAACTTGAGAGAGAGAGAGAGAGAGAGAGAGAGAGAGAGAGAGAGAGAGAGAGAGAGAGAGAGAGAGAGAGAGAGAGAGAGAGAGAGAGACGTCTCCCCTAAATAAAATTAGATAATTTGCGAAGAAGATATGAGACAATTTTGGCCCACTACGCCCCATCCTAATTGGATTCCAACGCTTGTTATCACATAAACTCTGGATCAATAACAAGAGTCGCCCCATACACATAATAAAAATGTAAGGAGACAACGGATCTCCTTGACGAATTCCGCGAAAAGGTTTGAACGGAGTTAGAGGTTATCCATTCCACAACAATCTCATCTCATTATCGGCCATACTCGACATTGTTAGCAATATCCACTTCGAAGGAAGCCCAAAATGTTTGACCATATCCTCAATGAATTCCCATCAAACCCTGTCATATGTCTTTGCTAAATCGATTTTAATCGCCATGATCCCTCTATTTCCCCTTTATTTAGCGCATTCTATAATCAACTTCTTTCACCAGGATAATATTATTTGTTGTAGAGCGACCTCGTAAAAAACTACTTTGACAAGTACCAATTATGTTAGCAAGCAAAGGCCTTAGTCTCTTGACCATAGCCTTCATAACAAATTTGCGAGGTGGGTTTATAAGACTAATGGGTCTAAAAGAAATTACCCGATCCGGATGCGCCACCTTTGGAATGAGATGTACAAGTGTTCCATTTAACCCACGAGAAAAGAAACCATTTTCGATCGATTCCTGAACCATATTACACATAAAGTTACGCACCGTAGTCCAACACTTTTGATAGAACGCGGCTGACATTCCCTCGGGGCCCGGTGTCTTTGACGAACGTAATTGAAAAACCACATATTTTATCTCTTCATCAGAAAAAGGGGTATCCAGGAGGTCTCTCGCGGCATCCCCGATATAAGTAATATTTGGTAACATGAACACCCCAATTTCCTATTCTGGTTCCTCATAAAGTTTAATAAAATACAAACGAACGAGCTCCTTGAGACCTTCTTCATCTTTTATCAATCCACATCACTATTTTGCAACCCATTACACCTTGATTTTTTTTCCGAACAATCGTTGACAAATGATAAAACCGTGTATTCCTTTAATTTCCATGTAAACCCATGAGTTACAACCCGCCTGACTAATTTCCACGTTAATAACTTGTTTTCCGGTCAAAAGAACATTGACTGACATATCCGAATTATTCCATATTAGCCAGATTCCTCCTCTATAGCATTCCGAATCCACCCGAATTGAGTTATCTTTCTGAAGTGAATTAATTACTTTATCTACATTAACCCCACTAACACGTGTCTCTACAATAACCATAAGCCAAACTTTGTATATGTACATCATATCACGGACCACTCTCTTGAAATTTGGGTTAGCCGAACCGTAACAATTCCAAACTAATATATTTAGGGGTATACTTGAACCCATCCAACTATTAATATTATTAGGTTGTATATTCATTTAAAACAAATTCTAGTAAACTTAGTAAAAAGAAGTTCTAACCAACAACCAATCATTGAGGAGCAGATGGCATCACTTCATCTTCTCCCTGATATTCCACCTTGGTAGTAATCTCAGGTGGGACTCTGGTACGTGACTGGTCAAATCAAAGCTTCCATTTGTCCTTCCAACACTCGAGGTACCCCCTAGTTCAGTCCCTATCTTCGGCAGACATGCCCTTCTTCCAACTCGGCTACAGTAGTGTCAAGTATATTTTCAACATCAGCTGAATTCCAAAATTTAGAATTAATTGCAGAAAGGTCACTATTTAAATATTTCTCTTCTATCTCTATTTCCACCAAAGTTTCATCACTTGTCACCTCACATATCATTCCTTCGCTTGCTCCACCCACAGGTCTACTCCCAATTGCGCCGTTAGCATTCCCACTTCTCCCTTTCGCTCCTTTCGCTCCTTTCGCTCCTTTCTTGCCCCCGGTTCCCTTCCCTTTACTCAAATCGATCGCACTAAACTCCTTTATTTCCACTACTAATTTCAGTTTTTTTTGTTGTTCGAAGTTCGGAGTCGCCACTACTTGATGCCCCCCAATACCACCCTCATTTATAACAATCCCAGTAGAGTTTCTCCCCTTGTTAACCTTCTCCTTAGCACCCATTACATAACCTTTTTGTCCTCCATTTTGAGCGCCTCTGAACCCAAAAGATACCTCCTCGTCCACGAATTGCAGAGCTTCAAATCGAGTTCCTAGCCCTTTAGTGTTGGCGCCCTATTTCCTATTTATCCCGTTACCACCATACGCACCCGAACCACGACCATTACCCTTATTATTTCTCTTTACCGTCATCCACTCTCCAAATTATTCTTTTACTTGTATCACCCCATTCCCACGTTCATGCGTACCCATCTCCGACCCTACATTAGCTTGTTCTATAATCATATCTACACTATCCTTTGGTTTAGCCCTCTCATTCGAAGGACAATCCTCCTTGCAATGGCCAAACCTCCCACACCCGAAACAAATGAGGTGAAGTCCCTCATACTCAACCTTACATACCTCACTACTGATACGTACCTCCGGTCCTAATGGATTACTTAAATCGAGTTCAACGGCCAGTCGCGCATAATTACCCCTGAGCCTCCCCTTAGTTAGTGGATCATTTTGTACGGTTCTCCCGATTTTATTTTGATCTTTCTAAGAATCCTGGTAGTATGGTTGTGCATCACAACATTGGAAATCCTAACCTAGGTCGTGGTGGTGGTAATTGCATTCGTTAAAACATTAAACTCCGGTGACAACTCCCGAACAATAAGGTAATGGTCCAACACCATGCATGGCCCTCCAAACATGGCAAACACGGAGTCCTCTCTAACAGTAAATTTGACCATATTGTACCCGTTTCCAACATCAACAAGTTCAAAAAGACCTGACGGATTCCATATTTGTCTAAGTTTAGAAGAAAGATAAGTAAAACCCACCTCACATCCCAGAAGTCGCACAACAACAGTGTTTCTCCATAGCCTAATTCCCTCCTGAATCTCTTCCCTAGTCTGAATCATCGTCTGTATGTCCTCCACCTTTGGGGATTCATCCCAATTAACCAGTTCCTCTATCTCTAAGAAGAAGTCTTCACCGGTAACACCATTTGAATTGGACTCTTTATCATCAACCATAACCGGGATTACAAGGTTGTTTCCAATCATAGATCCCTTCCACCCAGTAAGCTTAGACGCAGGTATAAAAGGATCATTATTATCCCTCTGATTCACACCTACGTTAGTAATCTGTGCAGCAGGCGCATGAGGCGCGGGGACTGTATTAGAATTGTTCACAGCCAAATCGTCTCCAGATGAAACCAATGTTTGCATCGTACCTGATCGAAGTCTCTTACTATTTTAATTTCGTTCAAAGTATTCTGTAAAACGAGAAATTCTTCAATTCTCGCAGTCTCCCATAACCTAATTCTTGATCACTCGTTTCAAGTTCTTGCTGTTTTCCGGCGGTTGCACGACATCCGGCAGGGGCGGTGGCTGCTTAGCCATCGGAACGGTTGAGAAAAATCTTGGTTTTTGAATATTTAGGGTAACGTATTTTGCGGAGCAAAGAAAACTGTTTTTTGATTAAAGTACTCCTTTTATCTTTTACGTACTAAAATTTCGTAATTTAGCCAAAACACTGTGGGTCATTCCTAGACTGAAGATGATTTTGGCCTTCGATCCGTCCGGACATACACGATACAATATGAGCATTAAATTATACCTGTAAAATCATATTACTACTCATACATTTAAAAAATAACAAATATCATAAATTCATTTGTAATTTGATATTAGCAAAAATCTTGGGATCAATCTTTATCGAATCAAAATATTTACTCAATGTATTAAAAAGAAAATCAAATCTATTTCGTTAATTCCTGAATGTAGTACAACAATCTATAATAGAAGAATTGTTGAAAACGAGAAGGAGAAGATCTAAGAGAAATACAAATAACTGAAATATGCAGAATATTGGTTACGAAAATTTACAAATGATTCGATATTATTCCTGGCCATTTTATCACTTCGTATCTTGTTATAGACGAGAGGAGTTTGTAATTTAAGCGGGTTCTATACATCTACCACCTTTATCATGTTCCCCAAATAGTGTTATAAGCCTCTTTGCTTTTCTCTTGGTCTCTTGAGTACCATTCTTTGTGATAATAGAGAAAATTTTACAGCGATCCTCTTCTTTCTTGATCTCACTCAGCATATTTTCATTTAAACACATCCTGAAAAGAATCGCTAAACAATTATCTTGAATAGAGTTGCTAGCATTTGCTCTTAAAATGTCAAGTATGATGTTAACACCTTCAAGCTTCTCCATCTCTTCATTGGCTTCGTCTGCACAAGAAAGCCTCTCAAGAATACCCAAAAGATCATCAACCAGATACTTCGAATGTCTATGTGTAAGTTTCGTCATTATTATCTTGACTGCTCCTTCTTTCACAGCAGTTTCTGTGTCTTGTGTCCCTATGACTCTGCACAAGTTACGAATTGAAGAAACAGTGTTCTTCATGACCAAGGGGTCCCCTTCTCGCAAGAGGTTGAATAAATGTCTGAGAGTACCATTTCCCAGAAAAGTATGCTTATTTTCTTCGACAGACGATAATCTGAAAATACATGCAGCAGCATATCGTTTTGCATGTATGTTCCCAGATTCTAAAGCATCGATAATTACACTGCGGACACGTGTATTCTCGGCTATTAATTTCTTGTTGCTTTCATGTATGGACAAGTTGTGAATTATAGTAATCAATATCTGAAGTAGAGCAGTGTTATAATGGAGTTTGAGTAAGAGATCCATGGATTTTTCGATCTCCCAGAAAAGAACCCTAGAATAAGGCCTTTCCCATGTTAAATTCAGAAGCTCTTTCCCAGCCTGTACCTGATCAGAACCATCAGTAGAGTCAATTTTATGAAGCAGCTCCTTCAAATGCTCACGATCAGAGGTTTTGATTGTCTCAAAGTTATAATCAAGGGATGGGTAATTAGGTAGTTCATGATCCTTGTGCCACTTTGTAATTATATCTTGCACGATTTTATTAGGTGTAAGAACTATATTAGCTGATAGGACTCTCTCAGTTTGAGGACATGTCGGATTCTCATTTATCAGCCAACTTTCAATGAATTTTCGATCGTATGTCTGCAGATCCACATAAAATATTTCAAGAATTAGTTAGTCCTACGCTAAATAACATATATGAATATTGAGTAACGTAACTTCTATGAATTATAACGCTATTATACTCAGAAATGGAGACCATATGACACTACTTATCTCTAAGAATTAAAGATAGAATAAAATGTTGTTCATGAATTAATATACCTGACCAGTAGGTGTCATAAGAACAGGATCATTCATGAGGTGTCCAGAGAGAGGACAATAGAACACCTTTGGAAATCTTGGTTTAGATGAAGAGCTTGTTGCTTCATCACTTTGAGACTTGACTTCTAAGTTTAACTTCATTAAAGAACAGAGAGTTTCCATGGCTGTATTGGTTGATTCGAAGGTGTAATTATCTTTATTAGCTATAACATTAGCAATGCTTTCAAACTCTTTCTTCAACGATTCCATTTTATCAATGCTTTCGTTCTTTCTCTCTTTCTTCATCAATTCTTCCAAGGTTCCAGCCTCCTTATTCATCACTTCTTCACTCTTGTCCTCCATTCTTTCTTTCTTTCTTTCTTTCTTTCTTTCTTTCTTGATGACTCTTAAAAAGATTTCTTTTTATTTCTCTTTCACGTAGAAACTACTTCTGTTGAACCAGTATATATATATAACTAACTACTTCCACAAAGAAAAAGAAAACTAAATTGCATTATTCGTCCCTATATTATGGATGTAAAATTATCAGATATATATACACGTGTGCTTTAAAGGCTTCACAATTGGTGTAAATAAAGTGGGTCCTTTACAAGTATATAGTTTAAACACGACGAGGTTATTTAATTCCAAAATATAAATAAGGCCTTTAACATTTTTATACAAAATCGGATATTACCGAAGAACAAATTGTGATATAATAAAAAGGAAAAAGGAGTGACGACTTGTGATATAGAAGGTTCGAGAACCGCGGTTCCAACATATTTTTGAAGGATAAAATATAAATATAAATTTACAATTCAAAATAATTAATAGAAATATCACTTAACTCGAGCAGATAAGTATCGCAATTCGCAAATAGGGTTGTAAACAAACCGAGTCGAGCCGAATACTAGATGTGCAATCTTGTTTGATAAGATTTACGAGTCCAGTCCAGTCGAGTTCAAAATTTTACGAGTCGAGCCGAGCTCAAATTTTTAAACTTGTTAACATATCGAACGAGTTTTTTTCGAGCCGATCTCGAGTTATTAACGAATAACTTGTATTTTTATAGGTTTTACAGTACATTTATTAATAACTATAACATTAATATACCGATTATAAATTTTTACCGAGTTAACAAACGAGCTCGAACGAACTCTTTTATTTAACGAACGAGTTCGAACAAAATTTTTTGTTCGTTTATATAAACGAACGAGTTTTTTCCCGAGCGACTTGGTTCGTTTACAACCCTGATAGCAAAGATGTGTAATTGTTATGGTAGTTTTAGGTTAATTGTCCATAGAAACCTCGAGACGTCATAGTTGCATGGGAAGAAAGCACGATTCCCATAAAAGAAACAGGAGTTGAACCATCTTACC
The DNA here is from genome assembly GCA_029959085.1 of Nemophila menziesii. Taxonomy (NCBI): domain Eukaryota; kingdom Viridiplantae; phylum Streptophyta; class Magnoliopsida; order Boraginales; family Hydrophyllaceae; genus Nemophila; species Nemophila menziesii. The sequence goes on along the minus strand of JARWIR010000072.1, from coordinate 1,376,518 downwards.
TCGTTCAAATTAATATAATTAGGGCTCCCTATGATTTTACCAAAACCAACTTCAGCAACGTAGGCCACGATCAAATAATGTGGGCTAAAGAGTAATAGAAGTAGTTCATGAGATCGTGATGATAGTAGGGGAGGATTGCAATGAAAGGTAATCGTAAATGGTTTATATCAATACTTATAATCATGAAACATATACTAGTTACAAGACTTTTTAAAACTAACTATTTTTATGCAATAAAGATCTTACTATTTCACAATTTATACTTTGTCTAACGTTAATATTCTTGATCGGACTCAACCCAAATCAAACACTTTTGTTCTAATTTCATTATCTGATATATTTTGTTCAATTAGATTTGAGTCGTTTGTAGAAAGTGATTAGTTTTTTACCAATTGAGATGCCACAAAATTGAAAAAACTAGAGTCAACGAGAAGACACTAACACATAATGAAAGAAAAAGGGACGTATCAACAATCTCTAACTCTGTGGATCTCACAAAAGGGTGTCCCGGTAACTCGGGAAGTAGTGTCACCTCATGGAACGCTGTTTGCAATAGGGGAGACCACCACACCCGTCGGCTATGTTGTAGATCTCAGCACCTAGGCGCCCACTCGGGAACTCGCTGACCCCGCCTAGCCAAAATCCAACTCGTTTGGATTTTCCAATTTAGTCGCCAACTAATCGGGTGCTTAGGGCGAATATTGTTAATCGGCGGCTAGCGAATTATGCGTTTCTTTTATTCTTATTACCAGGCCCAACCCAACCCAATTTCCTTAAAACATTTTACCAGGCCCAACCCAATCCAATATCCTTAAAACACTTTACTAGGTCCAACCCAACATTTTACTAGGTCCAACCCAACCCAATATTTTTAAAAAAAAACTTTTCATTATATTCTTTATCGCCTTTTGCTTCATTTCCTTTCAAAACTCTACAAAGTCCATGTCGACTTATGTCATCTTCTGAAATCAACAAGCCCTAGCCGATTTATGTCATTTCTGAAAACAACATCTTACTAAAAGATTTCATTCTCATACTCTCTGGTAAGTCTCTTTTCTAACCGATTTGTTTCTTTGCTTTTTTCTTAAAACTCGATAATTCGCATTTCATATAATATTTATCCAAACAACGATGGTTTATTACATAAACACCCATTTCCTAATACTAAAAAATTAAAGGGGTTTAACAAAAATCACTATTACTAAACATAATCGTCATTATAATTTTTATGTTCGGATTATGTCTCTGCATTTGGATTATATAAAGTAGAGTAAAGTTGTTTAATTAGTAAATAAATAGATTAATTATTTTAGTAAAATATAGTAATTGGTTGATGATGATGATTATTAAAGTAGAGTAGGTAAATAATATCCTGAAAAGATTTAATAACACTTTTTTTGTTCGAAAGATTAAATAGCATGTGCAATTGCCCTTCATTTTTATGTGCTACTAATATATGATTATTGTTCTGTTAATTTCGATAAGCTTTTCAACTTTAAATGGGTTTCACTTCAATGTTATAGTCAAATAGTAATTTGACCGTTATGCAGTTCTATTTTTAAGCATTATATAGGGACCTACAGTGCAGTTTTCATAAAGTTGGCTTTCTTTATTTAATTGTCCAATCTATTTTTTGTTTTGTTATTAAGGATATGAATGCTCAAGGATTTTGTTTCTTGCAGTTATTATATGGCTTCTTCAAATTCTACTCACGCAGTTACTTCTACTTCTACTCCTGCGATTGCTTCTAGTTCTACTCCTGTGGTTACTTCTTTGAAACGGAAGTCTGGTGATTTAGCATGGGAATAGGGTGAGTGTAGGAATCCAAGCAATTTGGATCGGGTGACATGTTCATTATGTGATAAAACTTTTAGTGGATGTGTAAGTCGATTAAAAGAACATTTGATTCATCAAGTCGGGAATGTAACGGCATGTCCTCTTGTTACAATAGAGGTGCAAAAGAAAGTCCGAGCAACATTGGAAGATGCACGAAAGAAGACGGTGGAAAAGGCTAGGGTCAATAACATAGTCCAAAATCATGACCTCTTAAATGATCTTGAATATTAAGAGATAGAAGAGATTGAAAGCATTTGTAGTGGTGCATCTAGTCTGGTGTAACTGCTCATGCTGGTGGTAGAAAAAGATCTCGATCAAGTAATGTGAGAGGTGCAATGGACAAGTTGTTTAAAACTGATTCCATGGCAACTCAGTCTTTGTTGGACAAAAATAATCCAATAAAAAAAAGTTGAAAGAAGATGCTTGGATAAAATATTCCATTTGGTCATTTGAAGCTAGAATGCCATTTAATGTAGTAAATCGTCCAAGTTTCCAACATCTTTAAATGCCGTTGGAAAGTATGGAAGAGCCCTTCCAGCACCAACTTACTACTATATCATAACTACTTTGTTAAGAGATCTGGTGAACTATACAAAAAAAATTATCGATGAATTCGGAGTTCATTAGAAGACACATGGTGGTACAATAATGTCTGATAGTTGGACAGATGGAAAGGGGAGATAGTTGATAAATTTCTTGGTTAATTGTCCACAAAGGACTATCTTTTTGAAATATATTGATGCTTCGGATCATATCAAGGATGCAAACTTTATCGATGAATTAATAGATTAAGTCACTTCAGATGTGGGGGTTGAGAATATTGTTCAGGTTATATGACTTATATTGATAAACTTAAAGTTATGTTTTTTTAGTTTATACATATTTAGTTACTGATTTATTGTGCTTTTTCATTTGTAGTTCATAACAGATAACGATTCTAATTATAAAGCCGCGAGTAAAATCTTGATGGAAAAATATTCCAATATGTTTTGGACTCCTTGTGCCGCTCATTGTATTAATCTGATATTGCAAGAGTCAGTGTAAAATTGCCAAAGGTTGTTATCTGATTATAGATCCATTGTCGTGTATATTTATAATCACAGTTTAGTATTAAGTATGATGATAAAGTTAACGGGTAATAGGGAGTTACATAAATCTTGTGAAACCCGCTTTGCGACTAGCTTTTACACTTTGAAGTGTGTTAATGTAAATAAGTCACGTTTGTAATTTGTTTCTAACTGGAACATGGACAAATTTGAGGTTTGCAAAAGATATTGAAGGAAAAAGGGTAGCGCGGATTATGGGAAAAGCTGAATTCTAGAAAAGTGTGTTTTTTGCTTATCAAGTGTTAGCTCCACTTGTTGACGTGATTAGAATCGTTGATACCGAGCTAAAGCCTAGCATAGGATACATATAGGAAGCGATGACTCGAGCAACAATTCCAATCCAAAAGAACATTGAAAATGATTACGATGCACGCACAATAGTTTATGAAATCATTTATGGGAGGTGGGTTGATTAACTCCACCATCCTCTCCTCGCAGCTGCTTATTACCTTAATCCTGCCTTTTACTATAATAAAAACTATCCCAAACCCACCTCCAGAGTTGGCTTCAAATTATCCTTTTGGTAGTGTTATTATTGAGAATGACTCGGCTACTATTATGAGACCACTTGCATCTGGGCGTCCTGTTTTGAGTCATTCGATTAGAAACGTTATTTGTAATATCTATTTTTTTGCTGAACAATCTTCCCCTTCCTTTTCTTTTATTACTAGGGGTAGAAACGGGACAGCCGACTGGGTTGCCAAACAGGAGCTTCTAAGCACTTTGTTTGGTAACTGGAATACTTGTATCCCGACCCAGTTAGCTACTATGATTTGTAATGAAGCCGATCCCTCAGGGGTAGGCTAACTTTTGTAACCGTTTCTTATTTATCTATAATATTATGATTTCGAACAAAAAAAAAAAGAAGAGATAATGAATGGTTTTTGGAAAGCTATTAAAAAGTTTATTCCCAATGAATCATAAAAAATTATGGAGAAGTTCTATGCTGATCTGAGGCGCTATAAAAATGCAACTTTGGCGTTGGGACACCCAATTGCTATGAGATTTATGGAAAAACATTCTCTAGGTAAGCTAACTTTAAAATTACGCAGTTCTTTAAAGTTCAACTTTATTTTATTCTAATTTATAATTACATAGTTGCAGCTTCACCGGATCATTGGCTTATTGATGTCGGTCCTGGATTATAATGGCTATGAAGCCTATGATAATAATTTGGTGTGTATAGGAGATCCGACATGTACCTTGGCGGGGTATAACGACAGTCCCGTGCAGCCATGACATCTCAGAGATGGTGTTTATATGCTCAGTTCTCAATCATTAAATATTTGAGCCTTAATCTCGATGATCTTATGTGAATCACGTGCTAGTATGTGATAAACCTATGAGGATTAATTTTTATTTTTGTGTTTAGCTGCAGACGAGTATTATGTAAATTGCTAATGTGATTTTCGGGTATTGGCCAATGGATATGATGCACTGTAGCGATAACTATCTTGGCGGGGCATGGGGAAAATTTTGTTGCAACCATACAGTCTGAGCTAGCTAGGTTAATGAAATTATTGATAAAATGAATGAATTTAGACTACCTACTTGAACCCCATCTGTAACTCTATTATCGTCTCATGCTCTTGTTCGAATTCGAAGTTGACTTATATGCTACGTTAAGCTATTAATTAAATCTATTCAAAGACTGCCTTATATGCTTTTACTGTATGGTATTGGATAAGGGAGAGAGGGCTAAGGCTGTGATGAATTATAGTGATACGTATCTTTGCGAGGCATGGAAAAATTCTATTGCATCCATGACTTTACAATCTGAGCCAACATATAATTCATGTTTTTGTTTCTTAAATAATGAATATCTAATGAATTTTGTATGTGTTTTTTATTCAATTTTGTTCCTTATTGTTTATGACATGATTATGCTTTTTTTCTAAGTGAATAGTGGAACACCCATGGACAAGGAGTTCATACACTCCAAAAGTTAGTAATTCGAGTTTTATGTCAAACATGTAGTGCTTCACCATGTGAACGCAACAGGAGTGCATTTGATCATGTAAGTACAAGTTTTGATATTTCAGTTTTGCAAACTTTTTAAGTCGTGATGTTCATGTGTTTATGATTGTGATTTAATTTTTTTCAAGGTACATTCAAAGAAGAGAAATTGTCTCTTGCAGGCGACGTTGAACGATATTGTCTTCTTTAATACAACCAGAAACTGAAAACCAATTATCTAGTAAGAAAGAACCATACAAGTGAAGACAAAACTTGTGAGCCATTATTTTTACAAGATGTCAAAGAAAATGATGAATGGGTTATTCCAATGGATGAATAACTTTTTAGTTTCACTACTATCGATGAAGATGAAGCTTGCTACTAGAATGAGAACAAGGGCCAATAACTAGGTCAAGGAGTCAAAGGTGATCTAGATCAAATCTTTGTTCTAATCTACGACTTGTCGACGAAGAGGAGGAAACCCAGTAGTTATATAGTTATTTGTAAAAATTTGTAGTTGGTTCAAGACTTAAAACTTTGGTTTTTTTGTGTAGTTAACTCAATATCCTTATATCTTTTGTAGTTGGTTAAAACTTTTGTTGTTAGTTAATGACTTATATCGTTTTTAAGATTTTGTTTGAGATTCTAACTTGAGTTGTGTTTGTGATACTAAGTCAGTATTACGGCTGTGAAATTAGTGTATAACTGCTCAGGGACCTATTGGAAATTTTAGAAAAGTATTAAGACTACTTTCTAAATAGTTATTCTCTTAGAGTGTCGGGATAGTATGTTTGAGATTGTTAGCTGACATATGATACTTCTCAGGTTTGTTGTAATGTTATAAGTTCAGGTTACCATTTTATTCATTCCATGATCACTTACTAAACCACTGCAGCAAGAATCCATTAATTTTCTTGATGAATATGATGACTAATTTGCAAACCACTGTCGCGCTGTTTTGTGGGATTTTTACAATTATAAAAAGATTAGGGACTTGTGTGTAAATTGATATATTCATATAATTAAGCTAAGCACTCATACTTAGTAGTTTTATAAAGTTTTTAGAATATGTTATTATTTTTAAATTACAACTTGTAGAATATACATGTATTGAATCTGCAAATTTCTTTAGAAACTAAATGGGTGAGAAGCATTTTTTTGATTTTTGTTTGGAGAAAATTAAACGACGGAGATGATGCTTTTAAGAATGACAATTTAAGACAAAAAAGAAAGAAAATAATGACAATTATGTGCTCTCGTCCAAAATAAAAAAAATCATTAAATTGTAAAAAGAACTAATACTTCCTCAAACCACTATGTTATTAAATAATTAGAACATGCATAATTCATACAAATATCATGTATGACATATTTTACATATAAGTTATTTAACTTATAAAATATATAATTAAAATATATAACATTACACAAAAACGACTAGGTCCGCCATAATCCCGCCTAAGCGCTAGGCCCGTATTGACCGCTTAGGTTTTAAACCGCCTAACCTGCATAGCGTATAATCCCGCCAAGGCCCCGTGTAATCCTGCCTAGACGCTAAGCCCGTCTCAGCCGTCGAGGTCGTCAAACTGATTTCTACAGCATAGCCCGTTGGAGTCGAATATGTACCCATGTTAGAACAAGTGGTAGCGGAGGACCCAATAAATGTGGATAAAGTACATCTTGCAGGACTACAGAGACCAGTTCCAGCTATACCAAACATCAAGTAGTGTAAATCCCCGTTAGAGGTCGAATTGAACCCTCAAACATTAAGACGGTTGCTATAATTTCTAAATCAACGTGTGGAAATCCATTATCAAACCCCCAGGGTCACGATGATACTCTTGAGCCATACATGCCACAGTAACACCCAAGAGGTCAACACCATTCATAGAAGACAAAAATGCAAAAAACAATCGAGCCAGACTATTTTCTTGGGAAATACTAGATGCGCCCTTATCTCGTCAAACCACCCCAACTGCCTGCATACGATGTCGGAAAGCCATAATAATCATGTTAACATGTACAAGAGGCATGTGGAGTTGATAACCAAATCTAATGTCATCTTTTTCCGCGCATTTTCTACTAACTTTTTAAGGGAGAGCGCAACAATGTTTTTCCCAACTAAAAACAAAATCCATCGTAACCTTCGAGGATTTAAGTCAGAGTCTGAAAGCACGCTTCTCATAATGTAAAAGTATGGGCTAAGACTCAGCATCATTGTTATAACTCTACCAACTTAAAAGGGAAACACTGTGTGATTATACTAACAAGTTTGGAAGTGCATCATATAACACTGAGGAATTCAATAATACGATAGCGAAACTAGCCTTCACTAACGGTCTGAGTAATAAGAAATTACAGATTCAGTTAGCCTTTAAACTTAACTTAAGCCTCGCAGAGATCCTAGAAGAGTTCAAGTCGTATATCAAAGTTGAAGATGTCCTTTTGATGTCGAAGAAAAGGACCAAGATTTGTGATAAAAAAATCACTACAAGAAAGATAAATTTCATTTAGGGTTTAAAAGAAATAAGACCAAAAAAGGGTGTTATCGATGTAACACAACATAGCCACAAGGCCAAAGTCCAAGGGAGGTGTCGAATCTGATCAAGAATGAGCATGAGTTAAGATTGCCTTGGAAAATGATGGGGAACTATGTGGAAAGAGACCAAAATCAATAGTATCATTTCCACATGTATGTCGGTCATGACACGAACGACTGTTAATCCTTGTTCGCTAAGATACGATGAGTAGAAGGGTTGGTAAAAATACCACCCCAATGGTAGGGCGAACCTTATAACAACCTTGAAAATAACAAGTATACTCCCAAAAATAACATTGCTAATAATCAATATCGAGGATTCCAATTTTTTCCACTCGAGTAACCAAAGGAGGAACCCAGATTTTATGGCAAACATGACCGATCAACCCCATAAAGAGAAGGTTTTAACATGGAGTTGTACAAAATCACTAGATGTTTCGTCGTAGGAACCATATGAACAAGAAAGGAGCGATATGCCGAGCAGGGTCACAAACCTCCTCCGAGGGGGGGTCCAAAAAATTGTGATGATATTAATTTCAACGACACCAACACCAATGGTCTAATGTTCTCATTATGAAGCTTTGGTGATTCCATCCATTATTGGTGATGCACTTACTGACAAAATATAAGTTGATAGATGAAGCATCGTAAATATGCTATTCGTGGCAGCTATTGATAAAATATAATTTTATCGATCCAATGTGCTTGCTTATTCATACACAATTCAAAATTTTAACGATCGAAGTGTAACCCACATATGTCATATTGAGATTCCACTATGTCATCGTCAAAACAAAGTTCGTGGTAGAGGATTGTTAGTCCGCTTATCATGCGACCGTCAGAATAAATACTATCAACAAGCTTCGAGATATGGTAACCACATATTACCTTACTATGATATTCCCGTAAAATAAAAGGGTAATCACAATCTAAAGAAACTATAGCTCGAGTTAGGGAGTGTTATTTCAATTTGACTAGCCAGACCGGACATTTTTGCTTTAGACGTACAAAAGGAATGACAAGGAAACTCCCCAGCAATAGGATTTGTGAAAAAAAAAACCTCGAGACTGGGTAAGGTAAAATATTAAAGTTGTTCAACCCTGAACAATGGTGGATAACTAATCCAAGAAAGGTAAATATTTTATTGAAATGTTGTATTTCAATTTGTATCAAACATGGGCTTGTAGCTATATATATGATCATAATAGAGTCAAAGTAGAAGTTAATAAATCCTAGTAAGGATAATTATATAAACCACTCAAAATCCAAGGTTGTGACGATACCCATACCCATCTATGGAACAAGGTATGCATAATCTTTATTCAAAGATTGATTCGAATTTACTTAATCCATGACATGAATAACATCTATCTAAAACTATATAAGTAGTTAATTCCAAGGGAGGAAATCGGGTTTATGAAATTTAATTAGATAAATAGCGCAAATCAAACACCAGAAAACGTTTTAGCTCAACTAGGATAGCTTGTGTGAGTTAAAAATTGTCCAATGGACTCTTCTAAATCAGAACAGTTTTAGATCTTGTCAATAAAATTTTCATAACTTTTTCAATTCAACTCTAAATAGAAAAATATTTCTTCCCTTGACTTTGAATTTCATGATTATATTTTTCACTAATACTGAATTATAAATTTTTCAATTTCGTATTTTCATAATTTCAATTTTGTATTTCAAAGGGCTACCCTCGAAGTTTGGAAGTAACTTTAAATTTATTAATAACAAATTAAATTTTACTTTTTCAATATTGTATTATTTATTTCAATCCTTATTTTGTTTCTACTTCAATTTAGTTTATAAGCTTTTTTTATTTTATCATTCTAATTTTATGGTTAGAAATTTTATAAATCTAATTTTATGGTTTGTAATTTTAATTAATCTAGTTTTATTATTTGTTATGGATATCTTTGTCGGAAAATTCTACAATTAGACCTGAATAAATTATGTCTACTTTTGGAATCACTTCATATTCAATTTGTAATTTGTTCTACTATTAGAAGAAAATGACGAAGGTAGAGGATGAAGATGACGATGTGTGTTTGCATATGGGACATCTGTTGAGTATAATTGAATGATTGATATAGAATAGTTCCTTATGAGCTTATTATACTTGAGATGAAAAGTTAATCATTTAATAGGATGTTTGGACCTTTATTTTAATTTTTGGAATAAACCCTTTGTTATGGGTTGGAAAGACTTAGTCCCGATTATATTTGTTACGCCTTAATTTTACTTTGTTTTAATACTACTATTGGAAGTTACTGGTCGGTATTGACTTTATAGTCAGATAAGAATTATTTAGATTCGTTGTAGTTTACGTTTATGGTTGGAATTATATTATGGTCAGGATTGATTTTATGATCAAAATCCGCCTAATACGGGTTAATATTAAATGATGGGTTAAAAATGCTAATTTTTGTGTTAGGAAGAATTCATTTGGATACTCTACACGTGTTGTATTGTCTTGGTTGTCAAAACCCACTTAGTTTGTATATTTTGGAAAAATTCTGGTGTTCTATACTACTGGATGCTCTAGATAGTTTTGGGATTTTCAATCTTTTTTGTTGTTCAATGACGAGTTATACGCGTGATTTGATTATTTGGAAGAATTCTTGCTATCGGAAATTTATTCTTTATTTTATAATTAGATTTGGGTAAACTTTATTTTTCTAATTCAACGGGATGTAATTATTTGTTTTAGGTACAGTGAGTTTGAACTTAGTATTTGTTATAAATATTTATTCGGTGTAAATAGTGGGTGATTTAAATAAAAATTCTCCTTCCAAAAGATTCTGTGCAAAAATCTGAAGGCCTAAAAGTTCATTTACCCATCATTAAATTTTGTTTCGCTAATTTGTTTCCTATCATGTATGGTTCGCGGACAAGTCTTGAGAAAAGTCTTATAAAAGAAAAAATCCAGAAAAATCTACTATTCATATGTTAAGTGGAAATCAGAAATTATCAAAAAGAAAAAAAAAAGAAGGAATGTTATTCCATCTCATTGATTCATGAAAGCAATAGACATTATGATTGCCTTCACAACTTCACTCATCTACTAACACTAATTCAGAAGAATTCTATAATATATTTTTACAAGTTACCAAAACACGAAAAAGTGTGATGAAAGTTCACAAGGTCACAAGGATTCATTCTTTAGATAGAAAAAACTAATCTAACATTTACTTTATACAAATCGAAACGTTAGTGTGAGTTTATTCATTCACTTCAAGCAGTGTATATAGTAAAAGCATATTTATCAATTAGTTCAAGAATCCCTTCTGCTTTTCTCCTAGCCCTTGATGTACCATTATGTGCCACACACGAAATACTCCTATTCACATCCTCATCATGTTTAATCTCCCTCAACTTTGTTCGATCATTAAAACACATCGTGTAAAGAATCGCCACACAATTCTCTTTACTACGCTCACTAACTTTCTCCTTTATAATACCAAGTAAACATAAAACACCACCAAGCTCAGTTATCTCGTCAATAGCTTTCTGATGACTAGACAACATCGCAAGAATAGCCAACAATTCATCAATAAGAACACGATCCATAATTTTCTTCATAATTACACGAACTGCCCCTTCAGATACAGCGATCACTCTGTTCTCCACGACTATACATAAGTTAAAAATGGCAGAAGCAGCGTCCTTCATTTCTAAGGGTATACCTTCTTCTAAGAGGTTAATTAAAGGCTTGAGAGCACCAAATTCTCCTATAATATATTTATTCGAATCGAGAGCTGATAAAGTGAATAGCGAAGCAGCAGCGTTTCGTCTTGTTTCGGTACTTCCGAATGTTAAAGACTCAATTAGAATAGGAATAGCTATTGGATTCTCGGCCATTAGTTTTTTATTAGTGTCATGTATGGACAAATTGAAAACTATTGCAATCAAATTTTCTTGGAGATCAGAGTGAGTATTTGGACTCCCTTTTAGTAATGGATTGAGTAAGAGTGGAATTGAATCTGTGATCTCTGCGAAGAGAAGTCGAAAATAAGGCATGTTCTTTGTTAGTATTCGAAGCTCTTTTGCTGCTTCTTTTTGAAGAGATAGAGATGAGGAGGATATTTTCTGAAGGAGTGAATTTAAATGCTCGAGATCTTCGTTTGTATCATTTAAGTCAGGACAGAGGAACTCGAATCCGTGATCCTTGTGCCATTGTAATATCATGTCTCGGATAAGATGATTAGGTGTAAGGATTGTATGGGATAAGAGTTTTTCTGTTTGAGGACACGTTCTATGCCCATCTTTTAACCAGTTTTGGATGAATTTTCGATCATATGTCTGCAAATCCGAATTATAATATTAAAAGTATCTAAATAGTGGAAAAGAGACAGATTTAAGAACGTGAGATCATGATTAAGTAATTCTACAAAGTCTCAAGATTATAAGACGTGGGACCATAATTAAGTTTACCATGTAGAAATAGGAATAAATTATGTCGGTAAGTACATCAAAATGTTGAATTGGTTAAAAAAGGTAGAGAAGAAAACAAATTCTTGACTCTGTTTTGAAAAATTATATTGATCATTTTAAACTAACAACAAATAAATGATTATTTTGTTTCTTTATCAAGAAAGAATAAACAGTCATATCTTGCATCATATTAGAATTCTATAATCGAATCAGTTCTAGGAATTTGCTATAAAGTGTTGAAGAAATTACCTGCCCAGAAGCTAAAACAACAGGTTCAATCATGAGGTGTCCAGAGAGAGGACACTTGAACTCGTTTGGGATTATGTCAGATGAAGATAGTCTTCGAATTTGAGGCTTTAATTTGCAGTTTTTTAAGGCACACAAAGTTTGCATGGCTTGATCGGTTGATTCCAACGTGTAATCATCTTCTTCAACTATTAATTTAACAACCCTTTCAAGCTTTATCTTCAATTCTTCACTTGCGTTTGTTTCTTCGTTTAGTGCTCCACCTTCTTCTGTCTTTTTCGCCATTTTGTTCTTTGTTCTTTGTTTTTTTGTTATCACACGATTGGATTTCTTTTCAACCGGTTAAATTTGTTTTTTTTCTTGTCATTTTCTGTTTGCTTGTTTTAAATCCCCTGCTATAAAGCACGTCGTTTGAATTTTCCACTAAAATACAAGTTACATTTAAAAAAATACAAATACAAAAATACAAGTTACTACTAAAAAAAACCCACGAGTACTTTTAAAACGCGGTAGGCTCTGCAAAGTAAATATAGCGCTAAATATCCTGACGGTAGGAGTGAGCAAGAGTAACACCATCTTTACCAAAATTGTAAAATAGAATACTAAATATTTATTATATATTTATTATAGTAGAATATATTAAATACTTACTTTTACCATATTTACTTATACGTTATCTTGTAAAATTTATATCATAGACAATGTTAATGAGTATAATAAAATATATCTTACCTACTTTAAACTTATATTATATATCATTAATTTAAATTTAAATTTAAATTATTATAATTTAATTTACTAATTGATTTTTATTTTTTGTAACATGTTTATATTAATTTAAAATTTATCTAATTTACGAATTTTTTCAGTTTTTCTTTTAATTTTATAAAATCGTATATCTTAATTTAATTTTTAAATATTTTTATTATAAATTAAATAACAACCCTTAAATATGATCTTTTAATTTCAATTTCATCTACTATTATATATTTATATATAAAATCACAATTATGAATATCAAATATTGGATCTGATCTATAATTTTAAATCTCGTCTCAAAATTTATGGATAACCAAAATGTACAGAGGATCACACAATACAAAATGGGAAATGAGGATAACCACGGCTTATATCCTTCTCGTGTTATGGAATAATTGGAAACAAAAAATAAACATGATTCACGAAACACTTTCTTTGATATAAATCAAATTTTTTACTCTATTCATGTAGGAATGCAAGACCTCTTTGAAAATAATTTGATGAAACAACCCAATATTCAATATATAAGACCACACGAAGCACAGAATGTCATTTGGACACCTGACGACCTCAGAGGAACTGAAAATATCTTCAAATGTGATGCCTCAATTATAATCAGGTCAGAGCCTAGTAGAATTGGGATTGTACATCTTGATACTAACACGGGAAGAAAAAAGACTACCTCCAAAACAATTTGTGTCAACTCAGCAGTTGAAGGGGAAGCTTCAGCTGTTCTGAAAGCAGCTATGATGAATCACGAGCAATATTACAACAAACTCGTTATCTGGTCAGACAACCTTGATATTATTTAAGGTATTAAGTCGCTGTCAGTTGAGTGGTGGTGTGTCAAACCGTACACGACGCGAATTGTAGAGATCGCTAGAATGCATGGCAACATACATTTTAAACATATACTGCGTTATTTTAACCGTTTGACTGACATGATCGCGCATCTAGTTAGGTGGAGGACGAAATTTCAAAAAGGATTGTCTTTCTTAAGTGTCCTATTTTTTAGACTTGAAATCGGCTAACTAGTCTCTTAGTTTTTCTTTTTACGTCGCCCAAAAAGCAAAAGAAGATATTGTTAACCAGATGGGATTAGCTCACTGGCCAAGGCCTTGGTCTACCAATCTAGTGATGCAGGTTCGAATCGAGTCAATGACTCCGAGTCCAAAGTGACTCTCCTATGTAACAAAAAAAAAAAAAAATATTGTTATATCTGTGACTCATATTTTACATAATGCATTGCACGTCCAATTGGTTGATGTTTGAACAAAAAAAATCGGTTGATGGGACCGACTCCATAACATGGACATCAATAATTATAATAACATAAATAATAAATTATTGTTATTACTTTTATTGATCCAAAACATCATTTTCAAATCCTCTGAAAATAAAATTATTTAGAGATTTGTTTTTCTATGTCAGCTATATGGATCTTGAAAAAAAATCGATGCAGCCGTGTTTGTTTACCGAAAGGGTGTATAGACTATAGAGTGACCGCTAGTCAATCAAATCTCACCGACGAAGAAAAAATTCCAAAACATATTAGAGATTTGTTTTATAGTCATATTTCTTGTACCTGACAAAATTCCTTGCTTTAATTAAATACTTTTTGAAAAAAGACAAAATTGCTTTGCGTTTTTTTTTTATTTGGACAAAGCTTTGCTTATCTGTTTGCATTCATTTTTAATAACTTTTTTTTTTGGTCCAAATTTTTCATAACTAAAGCTTTCCTGAAACGTATCATGTATCAAATTGACACACTATATTTAATGATCAACAGAATTACCAGAAGGAGTACTGAGTTCTGTTAGACACGTTTCTCCTTGAGTTTTTTTTATTTCTGACTTTTTTTTAAAAATAATTGCATGATAAACGTTAAAAAAAAAATAATTACAAAACTAACGTATAGGCGCTCTTCCGAGGAGCGCCTCTCCTATTTAAATAATTTTTTATTTAGTCGGCCAAGAATTAGTGACTAAGTAAAAAAAATTAGACATAGGCGCTCCTCGAAGGAGCGCCTTTACTTAAACCTTGGAAATGGATACTGAGGCGCTCCCCCGAGGAGCGCCTTTCTTTCTGCTAAATTTCCCCAACGCTACTGTAAACGACATTTAACCAAAACAGAAAAAGAAGAGAAGCTCGGCTCCCCTTTCCTCCGTCACCGCTGCCGCCGCCTGCCACCTGCCGCCGCTGCCGCTCCTCTGTTTCATTATCCCCACATCTTCTAGGTAATTTCTATCCTATTTTTATTTAATTTAATCATATATATATATATATATATATATATATATATATATATATATATATATATATTAAAGCTTATTATTTTAGGTGTAAAATTGGTTATATACTTATTTTAGGTGTAAAATTGTGTATAATTAGTTGTTATTTTGGTGTTCTTGATATCTAGATATGAATTTTGTGTATAGTTTGAACAATTGCATTATAGGTGCTATTAATTTTGAAATTGCACTTTAGGGTTATCAAATTGCACTATAGGTCCCTGCCTAAATAGTATTATATGATGCTATATGACAATTAATTTTATATTGCAATAGAGGTCCTTTAAAATATTAAAAATTGCACTCTAGGTACCTTAATTCTATAAAATTGTATTAGTAGTCCTTTTATATTGAATTTTGGTATCTCTATTCTAGAAAATTGCACTATTGGTCCCTTAAAAATTTTATTGTAACTTTTGACCCTTTAAATTATGTTTTAGGACGAATCAATGGCCGGACTAAGCCAAATAGACTACGATGTTGCTTTTTCCTCCGAGGTCCCTTGGTCGTCAAAGATGGCACCGGAGCGATAAAATTTGGAAATGCGATGTAAGTTAAACGTTAAATTTTTTCAATCTTTTATTTGTTTGAAATTTACAAATAAGATGACACAGAACGATTACGAAGTTTGGACTGTCCTTGCGACTTTATGGAAGCCCGATGCGCAAATCCTTCCATTTCTCGAAGAAGCCGGTTTTGGGTGTATTCCAAAAATACCCAAAGTTGTTACTGATCGAGCCTTATGCACCGCTTTGGTAGAAAGATGGAGGCGAGAGACCCACACATTTCACTTGCCGGTCGGTGAGATGACAGTGACTTTACAGGATGTTGCCATGATTCTAGGGTTACGCATTGATGGAGAACCGGTTATATGTAATGACGATTTTATTGACCTACATACGGAGTGTATGCGACTACTTGGCAGAAGTCCTGTACCTATAGTGGATGGAATTCCAGTGCAGCGTGGGACGAAAAATGTTTTGCCGTTGTCGTGGCTTAAGGAGAATTTTGGCGATGGTAAGTTTTTTTTTATATATTAAATATCTTTGTCATATATTTTATTATTTTCATTGTTTTTTTTGCTTTAGTACAACCGCCTGTAAATGCCGATCCCGAGACATTGCGGCAGTTTACTAGGGGTTACATTTTGTTTGTCATTGGCGGTTATCTCCTCCCAACTGCAAAAGAAGACTGAGGTGTCTGCTCTATATCTCCGCTTTCTAGGAAATTTTAATGTTACGAGTACGTATAGTTGGGGTTCAGCTGTTCTGGCGCATTTGTATAGTGCGTTGTGTCATTGTGCCGAAATTGTAAGCACTACATATTTATCGGGATGTGTTCCACTCCTACAGGTATTGGTTTTTTAACTATTGTTTTGGTTGCCGATTTTTTAGGCCCTAATCATTGATATTTTGAAACAGATTTGGTGTTGGGAGCATTTACATTTGCGACCCACCGTTAGAACTGTTGATCCGTTGTTGCTTGTTAATGCCCCCGTATCTGCGTGGTAAGTAGAAGTATATTTTTTATTGTTATAAATCACTTGTTTTACAATTATGAATTGGTTGTAGTTGGAGCGGGCGTAAGTCTTGGAAAAGTATATCCATAAATGTTCTTCCATTCTTCCGGGATGAGTTGGATCAATTGGAACAGAGACAGGTAACTGTATTTACTATGTTCGATTTCACCAATTTAGTTTTAAATTTTAATGTAGTTTTCTTGTGGTGTAGGTTAATTGGACACCATATGATGTTAGTCGTCTAGTTCATGTGGCGGGGATTTGCATGGAGGGCATAAATCTTTATTTGAGTGTGGTACCTTTGATTCATTTTGCTAAAGTTGAGTGGTACCGGCCGGATAGGGTTTTGAGACAATTTGGATATGTTCAACATATACCTCAGGCTATTAGGGAAAATGACGATGCTACACATGAGACTACAAATAGGAGAGGAGCGGCACATGAGCCTTGGGAGGCACGTCAAGTCACCTATATTCAAATGTGGGAAAATCGTCTTCAAAATGTCTTGGATATTAACGAGCTTGAAGTATCAAACACCCCTACTACCGGCGATGGTTACTTTGAGTGGTATAATAGTAATACGTGGAAATTAGTCGGTCGACCAAAACCGAAAAGCGAGTCCACCGTAGTCGAACAAGGATATATTCCTCGTGGTTGCGAACTTCAAAAAATGGTAAATCCAAGGCTTCATATAATCCATTTTGATTTATATTACTTTTACTTATTTAAATTTTTTTTGATAGATTGACGGTACGATTAGAGGGTGTGAGCTAGCATTTAGTGATGATGCAACAGTGGATGGTTGGAGAGATTATATGGTGGAAATGATGGGGCATGCCGGTCAATCTCAATTGTGCGAGAACATTCAGAATACTTATATATCTAATATGTCACCAGGGTATACTCCACCAGATGATACCCAGCCTGAGACATCTAGTCGTCAACTAAGAAGAAGGAGAAGAAGATTTTGATTGATTGTAATCGATATTAGGATGCGAACAATATTAGCTAGTAATCGAATTAGTTTTTATTGTTTTTAGTACTATGCACCTTTTTTTAATATAAAGTAGTTTTTTTATTATAAATTGGTTGTTTAATCTAGTAATCTAAATAGTTTTTAGTAATATACAATCTGCAAATTTGATTTGTAAAAAAAAAAAAAAAAAAAAAAAAAAAATTAGAGAGGCGCTTCTATTATGTCGAGAGCTCCTAAGGATGGGAGGCGCTTCTCCAAGGAGGGCCTCATGTGGAGGCGCTTCTCCAAGGAGCGCCTCACCTCAAAACTCCTTCACTGCTGCATCTTTAACCTGCTTAGCCAAAAACTCTTATAATACATTCCACTATGTATTTAAAAAATATTCCACTACACAAAATAACACACTAATTATATAATTTGGTAAAAATTAAAAACATCATTTAAATTTGAAATTCATTACAAATTAATTAAAATCATCCATTGTTTACGATTGTGCGTACAAGTTAGATAAAATTACACCTTTGAATCACGGCTTACAAGTTTTACGATTGTGCCCATATTGATGACATTTACCACATTGATTTTTGCCACGAATTTCTCTAGCATCCATCTCGTTGTGTATGCGTGATGATCTTCTCCGTCCACTCCTTGTAATAATTCTTTTTTTGCACGCCACAACTTGTACTCCGTCATAGATCGGATAGTCTAGCTTATCCATTAGTGGTCTAAACTTTCCCGCATACGATAACATGTAATTTGTGAGAGTTAAATACGGTGACACATAGGGTGCATACGCTTTTTCATCAAATAAAAAATTTACTTCAATAATTAACCATAATTTAACAAAAAATTATTATTCCAAACAATTTAAGCTTCACAATGCTCACATTTATTAGTTATACCAACATGAATTAGATATACAACAATTGATAAAAAAAGCAACTAATTATATCACATTTAAACAAAAAAGAAATAAAAAAAAAGTTAATCTTATATTAGAATTGAAATAACTAATAGTTGTAATAGATAAAAGTTGTACCTTATTAGAAGATTAAGGTGAATGTAGTGGTTTGGTTGATTATTTGGTTTGATTATTGAGATTTTTGGAGAAAAAAAAGGAAAGAAAATGATGGAATAGAGGGGTTAGGGTTTGGAGAAGAGGGGTTAGGGTTACATTTCCGGGTGGGGGTACATATACTGATGGAGAGGCGCTCTCCCGGGAAGCGCCTCATGACCCATTTAAATTATTAGGAGAGGCGCTCCTTCGGGAAGCGCCACCTTAATCCGTCATTAAAAAATTCAAGGGAAAGGCGCTCCTCGGGAGAGCGCCTATGTGTTAGTTTTGCAATTATTATTTTTTTAACGTTTATCATGCAATTATTTTTAAAAAAAATGTCAGAAATAAAAAAAACTCTTTCTCCTTTTACAAAAATAAGACACGTTTCTCCAAAACCCAACTACCCCATCACTAAATAACAACTCTTTTTTCTTTTTCCAAAAGCATATAATATGAAAAATTGAGTTTTTTATAATATATACCAATTTTAAAAACAATTTACATATATATAACAAATCAAAAACTAATTATAAAAGTATACCATTTCAAAATTTCAGATCCCAAAATGGTAAAATTTGGAAGTTGGGATTCTGAAATAGGTAATTTTTTTCATTTGCTTATGCATTAATTGTTATACTTATTTTAATGAAAAATAGATAGTTTTTTTGGGTTACATAGGTGAATGCGGGTTAGCTTGCGCGCACCCGACTAATCCCACGGAGATATACATGTCTCCCCATATATATTTTCATGGTAAATCAAAATTAGGTTACCCATGTTCTGGGAGGGGTTCGATCCTTGTGCCTCTCACTTTATACCCGTTAGGGAAGAGATTTGAACCATGGACCTCCCCTTTAAGTGCTGAAAAAATAGTAAGGTTCTGCCCAGTTGAGTTAACTGATTTTAAAGATAGATAGCTGATCTAGTGGTTAGACTACTTTTCGGTAACTAACAAATCTTAAGATCGAATCTTATTGGAGTCAAAATGATGCTGAGTCTAAAGTGACTTTCTTATGTATTCAAAAAATTAAAATAATTTTGTTTAATTAGTTTTGAATTTATCCAAAACCCAACTACCCCATCACTACATAACAACTTTGTTTTCTTTTTCCAAAAGCATATAATATGGAAAATTGAGTTTTTTATAATATATACCAATTTTAAAAACAATTTATATATAACAAATCAAAAACTAATTATAAAAATATACCATTTCAGAATTCCAGATCCCAAAATGGTAAAATTTGGAAATTGGGATTCTGAAATAGGTAATTTTTTTCCGTTTACTTTATGTATTAATTGTTATACTTATTTTAATTATAGATAGATAGTTTTTTTTGGGTTACATGGGTGATCCGGGTTAACTTGTGCGCACTCGATTAATCCCATGGAGATATAAATGCCTCCCCCATATATATTCTCATGGTAAATCAAAACTAGGTTACCCATGTTCAGGGAGGGGTTCAAGCCTGTGTCTCTCAATTTACACCCGTTAGGGAGGAGATTCAAACCATGGACCTCCCCTTTAAGTGCTGAAGAAATAGCAAGGTCAGTTGAGCTAACCCAACTGGTTTGAAAGATAGATAGTTGATCTAATGGTTAGACTACTTTGCGGTAACTAACAAATCTTAAGATCGAATTTTATTGGAGTCAAAATGATTATGAGTCTAAAGTGGCTTTCATATGTATTCAAAAAATTAAAATAATTTTGTTTAATTAGTTTTGAATGTATGTAATAGTGTAGATAAATTATAATAATTATGATATATTAGTTTATGATTTAGATTGTGTTTAAAATTGAATTAAATTAAATAATTATTAGATTTTAAATAATTGTTTAAATAATTAAATTATTATATTTTAAGTTATTTAATAGGTTCACCTTTAAGTCTTTCAATTAAAAAAATTAGATAGAGGTATACAAAATTAGCTAGATTATCTTGTCTGAAGTATGAACATAATCACTTTTACTTTAAAGGCCTAAAAAGTTTCTTTTCACAGAAAAAGAGAAATATCAGAGCTTCTCAAATCCAAAGTTCCATACCCAAAACAATCTTTTGTCTAAATACTCTCAGTGTCGAGCTAAGGACGAAAGAAGTTGGCTTAGCTCTTCAACGCTTAGTAGTTGTTATAGTTGTTCATAGTTTATTAAGAAGATTAGAAAGACTACATTGTTACATTTCTTTTTATTCTCTCCACTTATTAGCTGCTAAAGTTAGTAATTCTGCAATTTCAATTTAATTGTGAAGACTATGGGGTAACTCAAGTTCTTAATCCTTTAGTTGCCAAAATCGATAGCTAAGAAGTTTCACTAGGGCTTTAAAAGTATTGAGTACTAGTCTTTGTACCCCGGTGTTTAATATAATTCTAGGCATATTGTTCAAAATCCCTATCTCTAGTAATAATACTTTAAAGGTCATCTCAGATTCTCACGTGTCGAGAAGTTATATGAAACTAATAATTTAAGTAATTATTGATTAATTTAATTTTAAGCACAACCTAAATCATAAAGTAATATATCATAATTATTCTAATTTATCTACACTATTACATAAGTTCAAAACTAATTAAACAAAATTATTTTATTTTAACTTTAATATAAAATAATTTAGGGCATCTTAATGCCATAAACAAGACATTCTATTCCTCTCTCCTCCAAATAGGCCTCTAAGATACCCTATGGATGGATTCTGTCCAAAACCTCCGTTAAGTTGGGATGTGCATGACATGCTACTTATTAAACCCACAATTAAAAATAAGTTATTACAATTACTTAGGTAAATACAATTATATTATTGTATATGTGCAAGCAAGGAGAGTTAGGGTTCTTGAACAATCGTTCGAGTTCAATCCAAAACAAAGAAGTTTTGGTTGTCATGTTCGAAAGATTTGCTAAATCTGGAGAGAATCAATGTCATCTATTCTTGATTGGAGAAAGTTACCCATTACTATATGTTTTATTGTCCTGAAAATTACTTAAAATTAGTTATGATAGGTTGGTGTTAATGTTGTTAATATCCACTCTCTTGTTTATTCTCGTTAATGCGGGATTATGGGTTTTATTACTTCTATTTTTAGTATTACGTAAATATGTAAAAACTATAAGGAGTGTGATATTATTAAGGAACTATACTCAACCACATATGGTATATGATGTAAAGAGACCCACTCGCTATACTCACCACCCTAGTAGTGACCACTAGGTTATTCTTCTTCATTTGATAAAGTGCGTGAGGTATTGTTGATCTAGGCATGCACTTTTACAAGTTTGTTGCGGTTCTTGAAGGATTTTTGTGATGCAAACTGAGTCCCAAACAATGAGGAAGTCATCTTTACCAGTAGTTATGTGTTCTCCTAAGAAGGAAGTAATATAACGTTAAAGCCCCCTTAACAAACTTGTATATCACAATCCTTCATGGAGTCCGAGTTCACATCGCTAGAGTTGGCAGGACAAGAAGTTTAATGGTTGAGGAGTCTCCTATTTGATGCGCCACTATGTGAATGAAATGCCACGCCAGTGTGTATACATTATAATTCAAAAGTAGCAATTTGATTTGCTCATAATAGCGCTCTATTGGAAACATGAGACATGTTTGCATCAGACATATCTCAGTAAAACTGTTGCTAAAGAATGGTGTGATCGCCTTGAAGTACAGATGCTTAGAGAAGTATTTGGCTAATCCATTTACCAAAGGCTTAATTAGGAAGGTAATCATGGAAACTTTTAAGAATATGGGACTAGAATCCATTGGTGGGGAGCATATGAATGTTAAGTCTATATGATGCAATATTTTTCCCATCCATATGGCGTAAATTTTGCATACAAAAGCATATTAACTTTTAATTAATTCATAGCCATGTGTAGCAATTCTATGGAGAAGGACTTGATGAATTCATCGTTGAGGTTGATATATGTTGCTCCCACTTAATGAATTCGTAGCCATGTGTGGCGGTCCGGTAGAGAATGACTTGCTGAATTCACCATTGAGGTTGATATATATATACATACATATATATATATATATATATATCATGATTATAGAATTCATAGCCTGTAGGGGTGGTCCTAATGATAAATGACTTGATAAATTCGTGAGACGCATGATGAGACTTAGCTCCATTGTTTTAAATGATCTCTAGACTCGATAGGGGTCAATTAATGTGGCTAGACATTCTTGGAGATCACAATTATGTAATAAATGGTGATGATCAAGTAATATGTAAATACTAGCGGGTAGAGTACGTGATGTGAAGGTCTCAACCAAAGACTGTCAAGATCAAGAGTACGTTCTCTTGCAGCATTTGGTGGTTGTCTCACTTAACTATGTGTCAATTCAACTCAAAATATATTTTCACTTATGTACAATTCACCCAACGTTGATATACACGAAAACACGTTAACCGTTTCCCCAGAGTCTGAGTGGGGGATTGTTGAATTTTTTTTAATAGTTTTCATGCTCTTGGAGAAGACCTTTAGACTTTGACAAAAGAAAGAGAAGGACTTTGGACTTCGGGTCTTTAGGTCTTTGGAAAAAATAATATAAAATATAATTTTATTTGAAAAGATTAAAGCGATGCTTTTATAGGATGGTCAACGACTATAACTCCAAGTGTTAAGAACTGAGCCACGTTGGTTAAAGTGTTCAGATTCATTTTGAACCATGAGGCCAACAAACGTCCAAGTTCATTTATCAGGGTAAACTATGAGGCCAAAAGACGTTCATGTTCATTGGTAAGTGACGAAGAATCAATAACCATCATGCATTAATTGGACAGTTGTTTGTCTCCCATTAATGGACGACGTTAGTGCTTTGTCCCCTTCTTACATATATAAAGAGCTTTTTAGCTTATTTTCAAAACACACATCCGAGTTATACTTCACCAGAAAGCTCAAATTCTCCATCATCCTCTAAATATTTCTGAGCAACAGAGTAGGAGAAATATTCTAGTTTGAAAATACCGGTCACATCCTAAATATTTCTTTTAACGCAAGTATTTTATTGCTTTCCACTCGTATTTCTAATAACGATGCAAGTTATGTAGTTCATATTTTTATTTTGTGTAATAGTGGTATTATAAATTGTTCAATCATTTTTTCGATCAGTATTTTTTATATTACCAACCGAAAGTAGAAACTAAGTTGTAAATTAACCAAAAACAAAGCTTTATGAATGTTCACCAACAATGTATAGAATAATGAAAAAATGAAATATTCAAATTTTAAAAATTGTTTGAAGCCCATAATCCAACAAATATCATAGCGAGTAATGTTGGTTATTAACCCAAATCACATCACCCTTTTATCATCTCGTAGGTGTACTTTAAATTAACCAATCATATGATTTCTCTTTCATGATTTATCATTTTCTTTCTCTTTTATGACTGGTCCACATAAGGGGTGATAAAAAGATGATGTGATTTGGGGTGATATCCAGAGTTAATCATAGCACCAATATGTAACCTTGAATATCTAGAAAGGGGTATTGAGTTTATAAGGTTAGTTGGATACCACATTTTATAATATATATGACCCAATCCGTAGGTACTAGTTACAACCCAACTAAATGAAGTAAAAAGCCCAAAAAGCCCCCACCCTTCAATATTAAATACAGAGAAACCCCCAAAACCCAACCCAAAACCTAATATACAGTCGGAACCCTCCCACCTCTCTCTTCTCTCTCAGCATTGACGAACCCACCTCCCCTCCCCTCCCTTGATGTGCTCTCTGACCTACCATCACTACGCTCCCCTGCTGCCGCCCTCTCTGTGCTCTCTAACCAACCACCACCGCGCTCCCTGCTGCCGCCCTCTCTGTGCTCTCTGATCAACCACTAACATCACCACCATCTTCACCATTATCCACCATCATTTGCATCACCCTATCCACCAAAATCATACCCTATCCCTCTCACTGTATTTCTCTTTGACCAAATAAAACCGCCTCTTGCCGTGGGCCATTAACCACCGTCATCACCAGCATATCCACCTTCCCACAGATCCACCGATCCACCATCATCTTCATCACCAGCAAAACCCCACCCCGATCTGACCTTCCATTCCCGATCTGTTATATGTATTTCACATCGAAACCCAAAAAAAATCTCTTCGATGCAGAAGAAATCCCTCCACCGTGTCCAGCTCCCGCCATCAACGCCATCACCTTCCCGGTGGCCCTTCGCCACCACCATCGTACACCACACTTCGTCCACCTTCCCATCGGTTCACCTTTCAACAAAAAGAAGAACCCACTGCCATGGGTACAACCCCATTGTTGAAGGCCCTCCCATCCACACCATGGGTCCAGCCCAAGCAAATCAGCACCGTGGGCACAACCCCGTAAAGCACGATCAATTTTCTTTGAATGGTACATCCCGTAAAGGCTAATTATGTTTTTGTTTTTGTTCCATTTCTTCTAGATTAGTTTTTTGTAAATTTTTTGTTCCAACGCTGTAATGATATTTGTGTTAGCATTCGAATTTAGTTTTTGTTTCATCTCTTAGTTTTTATTGTTGTTCTTTGTTCCAATAATGCCAGTGTGAAGAGATTACATTTTGTTTATGAAGTGGGTTATGAAGATTTTTTTCTTTTTTGTTTATGAAGTGGCATGTGAAGATATATTTTTTTTATTTATTATTTTGTTCATGGTAGGGACATCCCAAGCACAATACAGCTCATAGTTGTGATTTAGAAAAAATTTCATCTTATTTTTAGTTCCTGTTGGGTATAGTCCAAAAACATGAATGTGTTTGTTATTGTGGTAATATCATGGGTCCGTACCTATCACGGTGTTATTTACAATCATGGGTGATAGTGTTTTTTGTGGGGTTGTATCCATTGGAAAAAGAAGAAGGATAATTTTCTCAGCCCAAACAAAAAGTAAGAAAGTCAAAAACAAAAAAGATTATTAAAAAAAGTTCTTATATAGTAGATTGTTTTTAATTAGAACTTATTTTATAAAATTAGCCAATTTTTAGCTTCAAAATGTATTTTCCTTTTCTAGAAATCCCCAACTTGTTTTTACCACCATAGACTCAATCTGCATAATAAATAAAGCCTCAATCTGCATAACAAATAAAGCCCAATACATGTTAATCATCAATATACTAAGGCCCAAATGATTTATCAACTTATAAAGACCCAGCCCATAAGGAGCTATCTCCTTTCTTCTTAACCCAACATGGTGGCCCAACCCCATTTCCCCCATCTTCCTCATCATCCCTCGGAACTATTCTGCTTCCCGTAGCACAACCATAGCGTGATTAAGCCAAACCTCTGTCACCCAATATGATTATTTCTGCAAAACACCCAACCGAGTTATTCTTCTATTTTAATTTTCTCACGAATTCTTCTTCTAATATATGATTAATTGTCTTTTTGATTTTTTGATTGGATAATAAGTTTTAATAGAAAGAAAATTATAAGAGAAAATAACATTTAATCATTGTTCATCTCAAATTTTTCTTTTACCACATTAAAAATTATTGCTATGAACTGTAATATAGAAATTGAAATCGAAAGTATTAACATTGCTATGGCCTTTAGTTAGCCAAATACATAGGATCAAACTCAGTGATAACCAAAACATTAGATTTAATCAACCCAAAAAAACATAAAGATTTCTTTTCTACCGACTACATATTACCATCATCGACACCTTCAAAGCCACCACCCAATTCACACACCCTTTCCCAAATCCCTTTCTCAACAGGAACAACAGACAATCTGGGCTGTCTAAAAAGCACAAACCCTTTAAGCCCATCATCTCTCTTCATCTCAAGCAAGTCCACTGGTCTATTCATCTCCCCTACAGCCTTCACATCCACTGCACCATCTTTACTATCATCATCATTGTCATCAACGTACCATTCACGCACCACTGTTACAACACCCACCACGCGTCGTGCCTTAGCACCAGAATGATAGAAGAAACAAAGGTCACCAAGACGCATGGACTTCATATACTTTTGAGCTTGCTTGTTCTTTACGCCATCCCATTTTGAGAGACCTTCGTTTGCAGCTTGGTCATCCCATGACCACTCACCTGGCTCTGTTTTTAACAGCCAGTATTGTTTTTCTTTACCCATGTTTTGTACCTTTAGAAGGAATTGTTGAAAAGATATTTGGTCCTCCCATGACCACTCACCTGGCTCCTATATTTATTTATGGTTTATGGCGGGAATTACTAGCGCCTGTTTTTTTAAGTCACGCCTGTTTGGATATATTTTTGGTTTATTTCTTTATAGGACAGGTCAAAAGTCAATTAAATTTTTTTATTTAGAGCAAAAATATATAATCATACATAATATTAACATGTTCGTATAGTACTTGATAAAAATAGGAGTAATGATATTTATCACCCCTATTTCCTTCACCCTTTTATCACCTCCTACATGGAAGATTATGTGGCATGCCAACTAAGTAATTTATTTATTTATATCAATTAATTGTTTTATTCCTTATATTAAATATTTTCTTAATTATCTTTTCTTAATTATTTTATTTCTTAAATTCAATCTATCAAATCTATCACAGCAACGGCGGCGAAAGAATTTTTTCTCTATTGCTTTTCTTTCTTTGTTCTTTTATTTAATTGGGTGCTACACCAATTCAAGGAGAATATGGATACAGACATAGATATGATTGATGATATTGGCACAATCAGAATTTTGTGACATTATAAGTAATCATGGATACAGACATTAGATCCTTCATGTTAATGCTAGATTAGTAATCCTGACGGGTAGGGTTGGAGAGTATATACTTGCAGGATGAACATGGGACTACAGCCAAGGATATGACCCACATGATGGCAAAGTAATTAACCTCACTTTTCATACATTTACGTTTTCAATTTATGAAACCTTTAATTTCATGAATTGAAAAATTATAATCTCAGCCAATTTTTAAAGCTACCCATGTCCATGTCTGTATCTATATTCTTCTTGAATTGGTGTAGCACCCAATTGAATAAAAGAACAAAGAAAGAAAAGCAATAGAGAAAAAATTCTTCCGCCGCCGTTGCTGTGATAGATTTGATAGATTGAATTTAAGAATTAAAATAATTAAGAAAAGATAATTAAGGAAATATTTAATATAAGGAATAAAACAATTAATTGATATAAATAAATAAATTACTTAGTTGGCATGCCACATAATCTTTTATGTAGGAGGTGACAAAAGGGTGAAAGAAATAGGGGTGATAAATATCATTACTCTAAAAATAGATGATCTCATAGTAGAAACAAGTAAATCCATTTATTTCAATTGGTCACATAGTTTTTATATTTCTTCAACGTAAGAGGTATATGATTCGAATCATTTCTATTAACATTAGTTCCAATTAAGTGGAAATATAGGAATAGTCGTGGTGCGTGAAATCTGACCCGAATACTCATATATAAAAAATGGTTTTTGATTATTTAAGTTCTAACCATATTGTCTATCTAGTTAGGCTAGACCTCCCGGTACAGTTCCACACACTTGAAGCTTATATACTATGTTCGAAATCCGACCCCCTCCCAGGTGATAGCCAAAAGTCTCAAACTATTTAGTACTTTTTTTTTTTTTTATCATCAAATCAAACTTTTCATTAATAAATCAACTTCATAGTCATTACAACTTAAGTAGAGTCTTTGCAAGCATAAGGCCCAACATGGGTTATTATACCTTGCAAAGCCCACTTTACTTTTAAAAGATAAAACTTTAAAAAAGAACATTACAAAATTACCACTACACGGTCCACTAATGCTAATGGACTTCTATTACATTAAAGACCACTAATAATAAAAGTACTAGCCCATTACAATAAAATTACAATCTCTCGGCTATCTTTTTAACTCTACTATTCTTTAAAATTCTTTCTTTAACTTTCATTTTAGCCATCTCGCAATTTCGCCCATAAGTTTGCTCTTCATTCAAAAGAACCCCCCGTGTTCTATTTCATTTCTTTGCCACCATACAATGTATATGGAAGTAGTAATTAACAAACTAACCACCATCTTCATTTCATTACACTTCAAACCAATCAACTTATCATTACAATCAACAAAATCTTTTGGCACCCATATAATTTCACATACCTTCAGAATTCTAGTTAATATTCTTTTAGAGAAAAAGCATAGGAAGAACAGATGCACATAATCTTCACTTCCTGCCTTGCATAAACTACATAATGGGTTAATTTGACAACCCCATTCTAACATTCTCTGCTTAGTACTCAATCTGTTTTGTATAGCCAACCAAGATATAAAAGAACACCTCGGTATATTAGCTTTAGCCCATATAAAACTGCTCCAGTTAACATCTTCAATGATTGTAAGACTATTAACTTTAGATAAGGTTTTCCTAAAAGAGAAACCCTTTTATCACTCTCACTCCATATTTTTTGATCACTTCTATTTTGAAGCTTAAAATCAATCAGTTTTGGCAAAATCTTACCAACACATGGGGGAAGTCTCCACCTGTCTTTTCCATAGCAAGTATATATTGTTTTATTACTATTCAGATTATCTTTATCCAGATTTATACCTAAAATCTCTTGAATATTCTGACCATTTAACCATCTATCCCATATAAGATAAGTATTCTGACCATTATACACTTTGTGAGTGATGAAGCTATAAGCGAGATTTCTAACTTTCATTAGCTTACTCCATATCCAAGTATAGCCTTGTTTTTCTTCCATACTCCAAATGCATCTTCCCTTAATTATATTATTATTCACCCACCTACTCCACAGATTGTTTTCTTGAGAGTACATTCTCCATAATGTAAATAATAAACATACAAGATTTAAATTCTCCAAGTTAGGAATGCCTAACCCTCTTTTCTCCTTACTTTTACACACATTATCCCAAGCTATTTTTTCACCTTGCGCACATGAACTATTTAGTACTTGATCAAGGAATGAATAGGCAACAAGCATAAATATATAAGTCAATGGAATAAAAGAAACCTCAATTCATTTTAGTATCAAAATATCCTAGATACTTAAAACAAAGGAAATAATTAATTAGGGTTCATACCCATTACAAGCCTCGGGCATAAAGGGTTTAGTTCATACTAATAGAATGGAAATAAATCAAAACTAATAATAAACAAATTGGATGAATATCATAAATTTTTATATTGAAGGTTTAGTGTACTTAATGTTTGATATAGTAGTGAAGTATTGTGTTGTTAATAAAGTTGTATGTGATAGTTTGTTTTCAGTGTAGATAGTGCATGTTGTTTGGTATTCATGGATTAATCCCATCAAGTAGGTGTTGTTGTATAAATCTTTCCTAGTACTAATTTGTTTCTACGATATGATATATTATAGTGTCTATATGTATTTAACATGAAAAGGGTGTTGCTTTATGTTCATAACATGTATATCTGGTTCAATTATTTATGCATATAGGATTATTCTATACTGATGGGATGAATCCCATATAGTTATGTATATATGAGGGTTTAATGTTAATGAGGGTTGACATAGTAGTGATGTATTGTGTCGTTGACTAGGGTTCCTGTGTTTAGCTTCAGTTGTAGTATTGATAAGGCAAGTTGTATGGTATTAATGGGATTAATCCCATTAAAACTTCATTCTGGTGGCACTTTTAGTTGGGGATCACTTGGCAGTCAAGACATTTCTAGAGTTAATTTACCATTGTAGTGTTGAAGACCATCTACTTTTCTAATCCTCGTAAAATATCTTTTTTTTAAAGTGAGCAATCATTTTAATATATAATGTATTAGAAGATGACTTCTCTAAATCTCTTATGACAAGGTCAAGGAAGGCAGGAATTAGGAGACTGAATTTACATCGAAGGAACATCTTAAAACTAAATTATCAAACATAATATGCTAACAAGATCTTAAGCTCCAGCTTCGAAAATTGGAAACATAGATACTTTTGGATGAAAGGATTCATGCCCTCAGGCTAAATGTAAGACTATGATCGTAGACTACCTCATATGGACTTCCTCGGGAATCTAAGAATCCGTAAGACTATGACCGCTCACGTCCTTGGAAAAGTGCTCTATTTGGTAGGAGTTATATCTACAAATAAGTGACAAAAGTTTAATGAAAATATTTGTTTGGTGGGGAATTTGTTTGCCATACGGGACTAAAGACTTGGATAAGATCCAAGAAGTGGAGGGAGAGATTTGGTTTGTGGATGAAGCGTATGCATTAATAGCGATGTAGAAAGTAGGTAAAGACTATTGACAATAGAAAAGTTGTGTCAAATTTGCAGGCTATAGTGAGTCAATGCTGCGTATAATCACATCTAACAAAGTCTTCAAATGAAGGGTCGCCAAGTTTTTACATTTTGATGGCTTCAACTGTGTAGACCTAGCCAAGATTCTTCTTCTCAAAATGACTAATCAACTGAAGGAAAGCTTCATGTATGGGTTTGAATTGGATCCAAAGTGTAGTTTAACTCCTAAATATAAGATGAATGTAGTATTGTATGCACGTTTTCTCTAATGTTTATTGGATAATTTCGATTTGGTAATATATTTTGAATGTGATAGGATTTATCCCATCACCCACGGTCCATCAAAGTGACTACTTTGAATTGAAACATATTCCTACAAATCCAGTCTCTCCTCAAAACTATTAGGAGCATGGATAAACACAAATTACCAAAATGACCCATCTAGTTTATTAATATGAGTTCCAATAAGGAAATTACAAAAAAAATATCAATAGAAATCAGACTCTTCCAAACAAGGAGGAATTCTCTTGACAACCCCTTCTCCCAAACTGAGGACGCAACAAACGACCTATTAAATTCCTTACAAAAGTTTTTAACAAAGTAATAAATCTCATAAATTTTAGCTTAAGAAAACAACATCAAATTTAAACAAAAAAAGGGAGGCAATATGGTGCTTTGTCAAGGGATCGAGTCTCAGATAAGAAAACAACATCAAATATAAACAAAAAAAGGGAGGCAAGATGGCGCTTTGTCAAGGGACTCTCGCTCCCTTGACAATTCCAAGCAAGAAACTTCATTTAGGCTTGGGGCTTGTTTGAGAGAAAGCGTTCCACTTTTAAAAAGGGACTTCCTTATTTACTTTTACATCTTAATCACCTCCACCTTCGTATTTGCTAGAGCTGTTATACGAGGTATCTCCCGTGAAGGGTCACACACCATCACCTAAAAGATTTGTTTATTCTTCTTCATCGTTCAGGCTGGTATCTTTCTCCTCCTGCTCCTCTTCCTTAAGGTCTTCATTCTCATTATCATCACTAGAAATTAGAAAGTACGTACTTTCTATTAACTTCCACAACACCGGAACCAGGAGTCAAAACACAAAGACTCCTCTTCAAGTGAAATGACTTTGCTTGAATTTAAAGAATTTGTGAGCTTCTCCATTGGTGGTTTGTTTATATCAATCCTTCCTTAGCCTCTTGTCTCTACTCCAACCACCATCTTCTTCAATCTAGGTTCATCCTCAAGAAGCACAGTGCTTGAAACCTTTCTTTTACCCAAAATAGTACTCCTATAAAACCTAATAGGATCCCAATGTGATTCTTATATTCTTGAACCCTCTGCTAGCCTTGTTGTAAGGATATAGAAATGAAATACCCAAAATTCTAATTTCTTTCTCATCAGCAATCTCAATTCATCCCCTCACTGTCAAATCAATACATTTTCTTTTGATATGTCCATCATCTTTTGGAGACACAATAAGGTTGATATGTCAATACATTCACCATCTAAGGCTTAATTAGAACATGAAATAAAGTGAGTGGAAACGTAAAAGTAAAATGGGTTTGCAGAAATTAGATAAAATAAGAGCTATTAAATTTGTTCATTAGAAAAAATTTAATAGAAAAGGAGAACGCGCGAGGATGTTGGTGTAGTTTAGACAATATGCACACGTGACGTTATTCTAGTAGACCATATGAGGCCTTCTATAATAAATCAATAATAAATAATTATTATACATGAAATTAAAGAAAACCCTAATCCATTACTATTTGTTTTCTTTTTATCATCCCATTTTGCACCCTTCTTAAAAAATGCCTCATTCTCTTACCCAGTGGGAACACTAACCAAAAAGAAAACACATCTCACTTTTTCTTCTCTTCATCTCTTAACATTTTTTATATCGAAATCTCCCTCTTTGACATCATCTTTACACCTAATTTTTGTAAATCAAGAGCTCCTCAACCGATTTTGATTGTTATCTCTATCATCGATCTAAATCTTTGATTCTTCCTAACATTTGACGATCTATCTTTACTTTCAATCGATTCATGTTTAAATTATCGTTGATTATCGCATTGGTCAAAGCAAAAAAAGCAGTTGATTTGTACCATAATTGTTTTATAGGTATATTTTTTTTGCCATTACACATCACTAGTTAAATTTTGATATAGTGGATTAACAACTCCATATTCTTGTGTATATTAATTTCTTATTTGGTTTCTAAATAATTTTACCATAAATTCTTGTTTCTGTCATTTTCTTTGTATTGTGGGTTTTGTGTGGGTAAAAAATGAATAATTTTTTCATGATGTATTTTACTATATAACCATGTCTTTTTATATTTAAATAAAAAAAAGTAAAAATATATTCTATGCGATCTTTTATTTTATAACAATGTTAGGATCTTTAATAGATAACAATTCTTTTTGTTAAAAAAATATTATATATTTCCAAAAGAATTATAATGTTAATATAAAAATTCTCAATTTTTTGTTTTGTTTTAGGTAATTTACTTGGTTAAAGTGATCATATTATGAATATAATATATTTTATTTTTTATTTTTTTAGTTATAACTTTAACCTTTTTAGATTTTAGCATACTCATCAATGTTGATAGTTAATACTTTTATTCTTTAAATATACTATGGATCTAAAATACAAATCTTTACTTTTTTGTTCTAGAGTTTGTATTGAAGAGTTAGTTATTTTGTATAGTTAGTGATGTATTTACAAATATTGCAGATGTTGAATTACTCTTTTGTTTATTATGTATTACCCTTATGTAAATTTTTCGTATTTAAATATTGAAATATTTGTTAAGGTGTTTATTGCATTTTTAAAATCGTTCAAATATTCTTTTAAGTTTAAATTATTTTATATTAAGTTCAACTATTTATTCAACGTACTATTATTCTGATATAGATTTGATTTAATTTGTTTTCTTCTAAATTACAGTGCAATATAATTCAAGACGCATAACAAGATTGTTGGTCATGATATTTCAAAAAGGTATAAAAAGATAAGAAATGTCCTCTTAATATAAAAATTTATATTTCTTTACCCAAAATTTCAATTCTTCATGTCACATTTCCATTTTATTTTATTTTTGTCATCACCTTTCCATTCAAATAGTTAAAGATTTTATTTCCAACCTCTTCTATTTTAGATTTGCATCTTAGTTTTCCTTTATTTCAATTCTTACACATATGTTATGCACGTATTTGTGTGTTTGCGTCCCATTGTGTATGCATTTTACAAAACTTTGATTTCATATATTATTTGAAACTTAGGTATTGTTTCTTATTAACTCAATGTTAGTTTTTCTAACATTCCTCCGAAGAATGACGTATCTAGCACGTACCTCTAAGACATGAATGAAGTACCTAAACATTTATGCGTTAAACAACATGACATGCATGGTGAGCCTATGAGAAAGACCATATTAATATAAATTTCTATAAGTTTAATTATCCTCTACATTATAGAAGATTAGATATTTTTCGTGATACTAACACACTTATTAATTAGTGTTTCTATGTACATAGTAGTGGTGCATCCCCACCCCATGCTATTAATCACTATGATTTTATCTTTATCAAATGTGACACTAATATCTTTTTCCCAGCTATAGATTATGACTTCATCAAATCTAGCAAAACTCCATATGTAACTCATAAGCTTCCCGAAGATGCTAACGATAAGCTCGTTGTTAGACACCATGGCTGCTTCAGAAGAACTACCAAAAAATCAAAGACAACTTGGCCCCCCAATCCCGGCCTCTTTCCAAGTTTTGGCAGAAGTAGTGAAGTCATGGGATGGACCCCGGGTCCAAAGATAATTGCTAGGAAGATGATGTAAATAAGAGCCACGATTGATCAAATGTTATTTTAGGTTTATAGATATGTATCATAAACCTACATTATCTTTCTTTTTTGAGTTTAAGATTAACAATAGTTGTTCTGGTAATTTTTTCAAGAATGCCCATTTTGAACTGTGGTGTATTGTTGAACCACCGGGCAGGTCTAAAGATACGATGTTTGTGTGGAAGAATAATTATATAATGTCTTAATCATATCGTCTTATAATTGTATGGTCATTTGCAAAATCTATGATAATTGTGGTGGTTTTAGGTACCTTGTCTTTATTTATGCCCCTAATGATTTCAAGGACCGTCTTTTTCTTTGGAAAAAATACCTTCATTGGAACATTTTTCGCTAAGATCCTTGGGTTATAGCAGAAGAATTTAATGATTTATCCAAATCCTTTGAAAAAGTTGGTGTTAGAAATGAAAATGACGCTCATATTCAAGCTTTCAATGACTCTATTTATCGAAATGGGTTATTTAATCTTCTTGCTAAGATTCATTTCTATACTTGGTTGAATCACGACATGTGAAGGAACACTGATGTCTCCATATTTTTGATAAATTAATCTATTCATGAGACATAATTTTAGGTGCATTATATTATTTGGTTGAGGGTTATTCCCCATTTATTGATAGTTTCTTAATTCTTGCCTTGATTGGAGATTTATTACTTTTAGAGCGTTTTTGGTATAATTTGTGTGTTAATGTGAAGCTCTTAGGTAAATTGATTTGATAAATGCCAGGTCAATTTCAAGGAGTTAAGGAAAGAAGATACAAGGGGAAATCTAGAGTTAAAAGGAAATAAAGTTGAAATAGGAAAGGAAAAGCTGCCATAAAAATCTGTCCAGCTGCAAAGTCATCTAGTGTTTTGAAAACATCAGAAAATACATTACAAATTTGAAGGAGTCCTTTTAGGTTCAGTAGGTATTTGTATCACAGTCGTTTTGATTGTTGTATCATTAAATTTTGATAAGTGACGAAGGAGATATGGTCAAATCAATCTACAAGGTTTATCTTGTCTTACAATTTACGAAAACAAATTGGAGTAGGATTTGGACTCAATTACTTGGCCCCTAATCCAAGATGTTGACCTAGAAACTATAAACATACCTACATACCATTGTAAATATGTCCTTTCTTGAATACTAGTCCTTAGTATCAAGTTTTATCATCCAGAGAAGCAAGCTGACCTGTTGAGGAAGACAAGAAGAAGAAGCTGGAGAGTGACAAGCTCCTTTTCTCCATCCTATTCCTCTATAATTAGGGTAATTATCTATAGATAAGTGGATTAACCATATTTATAAGCTTTTATTATGTAAGTTTGGAATAGTATGTGTTATTTTAATTGAGTTGAGTTTGACGTATATCTGTGTTCTGTGATTTGACTTGTTCCAGCCCTATATTTCGCCAATCTTATAATTGACCTTAGTAATTGGGTTGACACCCTGACAGCAGATTCAGTTATTGACAACACCACATAATCGTCTAGTGTGCGGTAGTGATCTTGATGGGCTTGCCTAACTAGATAGTCATTAAAGTTTGATTTAACCACCAATCATTACGCAGGGTCCCCTTACCCAAGTCCCCTGGTAATTGTTAGCTTGCCACCTAAGTCCACCATGACGGGGGTTAGGCGGAATATCGAATCCCGATTACATATATAATGCTCAATTCACACTTAAGATTAGAATTACGACTTAGTAATATAGGCTCATACTAGTAACCCTAACTACAATCTTATTTGCATTCTCAATTATTTATTCACTTTAGATAATTATTTATCTTATTATTGTTTTAATATAAACATCTGAATTCATCACTATTCTTGAAAGTTTGAGCTAACTACCTGAAACCCTGAGAACGAACTCTTACTTATTTACCAGAACTTGGAAACAATCTATGCACTTGTAGTGAGTTTATCGTGGTATTATAGGGTGTGTGTCCTTTATTATTATCTTTATTTATCTATTATTTTATCACACCTTTGCCACCACCAAACACCTTGATCGGGGTCTTTCCAATTACAAGTAGATAATAATTTTTCTACACTCTGGTTATTATGTCCCTCTAACTGTTATGCCAAATCACTCAACTTAGATTATTTGCAAGGACATATGTTATTATGCCCCACAATGAATATTTAAAATCAAGTAATTCTAGATTGACGACCCAACATATAAGATACTATCAAGATTTATTGGGATGAGTTTACAAGTGGCATGAATGGCCACTTTTTTTCCTTGAAGAAAAAGATGGGCTCAGTGGTTATTGATATTGAAACAAAAATATTAAAAAATTCATTAATTAGAGGAAGATCAAAAACTTGCAAGCTTGATTGACTCTTCTCCAAAAATGATCTCCCTTCTAAAGAAAATCTGGAGGAAATGAAAACTAATTATGTCTCTATTGATGACCTTTGAGTTCAAGAAAAGATTTTTTTGTAAGCTCGTGCTAGGTCCAAATGGATTGATAATAAGGACATCGACACGGTTTATTTCATACAATGTGGATATATGAATAAGATCACTATAATATTGGATAGTTACAATCATTGGCGAGATAAACCATCTATAAAAAACGAACTCTTATTCTCATATTATGATGATTTTTATAGAAATGGTCCCTTAATCCTTCTGAGTATATTGCCTTCCAAATTCCTAAAAATAAAAAAATGAATTAATTATACCCTTATGTAGCAATCCTTTATGGATGTTGACAAGAAGACATGGGAAGTAAGAAAGATCTTGACCTGGATGGTATTCTAGGCCTCTTTTATCATACGATTCGGAATATGATTAACTTTGATTTTTTTTCCAGGCTTTTTTCAAAGAAGAGTTTTCTTTCAATAATATGTATCATACCCTGGTCCCCAAAGGTATAAACATGAGAATCTTTGAGACTACAAGCCTATTGCATCTGCATATGTTAATATTAAAATTTTCTCGGCTATTAATTTCAATCAACTCAAGAAGATTATGTACGAGATTGTTTCCCTGACCTAATTGGTGTTTATCAGTGTTTGTTTTATTCAGGATAACTGATTTCTCCCTTTTTGTGAGATAAAAATCCCCTTTGGAGACATCATTTAGGTGTAAATTAGACTTGTTTATTAATAGTTGTATTTTGCGATAATGCACTTTCTTCCTTTGTTTTAGAATTATTTGTACTTTTAGAGCTTTTTTGTGTTCATTCGTGTATTTAGTGTGAATATTTTAGGTATATGGATACTAGGAGGCATCAAGATGAAGAGAAGAAGTGAAGATTCAAGTCCTTTACAAGAAAAAACGTTAAAGGAGCAAAATAAATCACTTTAGTGAAGGTGGAGGAATTCGAGATTGAGTCAACGTGGTGGTTCAGATGAAAAGAATGGGACATTGAGTTAGCGAAATTTGAGAAGTAGAATCAATGGATTTGGACTTACGATGCGAAAGTTACAGCCTTTTTACCAGGGCCGGTCCTGGTAATTTGGTGGCCCTGGGCAAAATTTTAAATTGGGCCCTAGGACGACTAGTCTAGAAAAATTTTTAAGGTGTAAATTTTTTCAAGCAAATTGACACTTCTAATTTATTTAATACATATTCCATAATAAATTTTAGATTTGAGCAAATAACTACATATAAATTAATCTTTTCATTTATTACGTGAATAACATTCAAATATAAAACAAATAGTATATGACAGATTCATTGTGCACCCAGGGACAATTTTGATCGTAACTCTCATACCCTCTATTTTCATTAGAGCCCGATCCAGGATTTTCATGGCATCGCCCCGAAAAAAAATTAGGCTAATATCTAGATCAGAGGGGTTTGAGGAGGGCGAAACTCTATTTTTGTATGTTTTTTTGCTAAAAAGTTCAGGTAAAATTTGTATTGCGTCCCAAGGCCAGGATGGAAGGCACCAGCATCCCCCTGGATCTTCCACTGCTCCTAATCTAATCAAGATTTGACCCTTATAATAGTGAAATAAAAATTAAACTTAAAATAATAATAAGAATCACACTATGATAACCTTATATCCGTGAACAATGAAAATATAAATCTGGTTTTGATATATTCAAATATAAACCTAAAATTATATGAATTGCATATGTTTAGACAGATTCAAATACATTTAGCATATATAATGTAATATAAAATATATTACCTAATATACAAATAAAACTTATATAAAAGATACACAAATGTAATATTTTTTAACAAATAATTTGTATTCTATTGAGATCTTTTTGATTCATACTTATTGTAATTAATATAATTAAACAATTAAAATATTTTATTTCTTTAAATGGAAAAAATAATAATAAGAACAACTAGATTTTTAAATGACAAACAATAATTTAAAATTTTGAGTAAAATATTTTCTTATATATTTAGATCAAAATATATATAAAAAAATGATTTAAAAATATTATATTAATTTCTATAAAATCATAAACAAAAATGTTAGATTAAAATATAACCTTTTATACAAAATATAAAGCTAAAAAAGTTTGTAAAATAAATATTAGATTAAAATGTTATTTTTTAATTGTCGTAAAAAAATAGATTTTTAAATAGCAAACAAAAACTAAGAGCAATAATATTTTTAAATTAATTAAAGGGTGATTTACTCATAGGGTCCATAGACCATTAACAATTACCCAAAAGTCCAATCAACCTAAAAAGTCTGATTTGACCTTCTGTCTAAAATTAATTAGTTTGACTTACCAAAACTAACTTCCTTAATTATGGATATCTCTTTTTTGAATTAATGGGTTAATTAACAAAACTAAATCATTAATTGATAATATATCTATCTTGAATACAAGATATATCACTTTTATTCTTATTTATATTCGCCTACTAAAATTAATAGGTTAGTTTTGGTAACTCCCCTAATTTCAAATTAGTTATTAGTTTGATTAGAAATCAACACTTGGTATTTTGGAAGGAACATTAATTAAAAATCAACAATCCCACCATAATTTTGTAGGATTGGTAGTGTATTTTCGTTGATATGGTAGGCATAATCATCGGTATGTTGTTGAGATGTATACGAAGAACTAAATTTTTATCGGGTAATGTGAGTAATTTTGGTGGTGTGTTGTGTGAAATCAGTGGTGTGTATATCGGCATATGGAGTAGGAGCTTAACAGAGGTGGGTTATTCGTTATATTTTGATGGTGCTTATGGTGTAGTTGGTGGTGTGTGTATTTTGTGAAAAGCAAACACATTAAAATTGAACAAAGATACTGAAGACGCATATAACATAGCTTGTCAACATTTTGTTATTTTTTCTCTCTAGCCACGGTGGTGCTTTGACTTTCTCCTTCCTTTTTTTGGGCCTTTATTTTTCCTTTTTTCTTTTGACATTCCTTCTTTAGCAATTAACGGTAACATTCATGGTGGGGAGAGGGAGGCCTCCGCCGCCCAAACCGCCGGAAAACTCAGATCAACGCCAATTACAGAGCGGGGCGACTGTGGGACGCGCCGTTTCTCTCCCTTCTACTCCTTCGGCGAAGCTCTCTTCCCCAGCCCAATCTAATGTGCGTAAACTATCTGCAAAAAGACTGAAACTTTTTTCCAATGCCTCGCCGCAGCCACCGCTTAGAAGCCCAACTGAAGGTGCTGAGTCCAATGATTCCGGCGAAGGGCAGAAAGGATCCAAACGTGCACTAAGCTATCCCGATAGAGACGAATTATCTCCAGTAACAGCGGGTATACAACCAGAGTTGGCACAGAAGTTGGATCATTCGAAAGGTAATACAAAAGAAGTTCTGGATATCATGGACTCTTCCTCGGGTCATGATTCCTCCTACCCTTTGAACAACATTATCCAGAACCCAACATTTTCGGAAGGGGAGGATAAAAGGGCTGAGTTCGCAATGGAAGGAGTGGTCCCGGAGATGCAGAATTCCTCGCCATCTGGTAAGCTTCTTTCCCCTGCACCTGTGTCAATTATTTCGTTAATGAATGATGCATGGACTAGTAAGAATATTGGGGTGCCGGCGGATCAAAGTCACAAAGATGGGACAACACAGGTAGAGATTCATCCTCCAAAATCGTATTAGGCAGCGGCTATGAATACTAACTCCCCAGTGACCGAGGGGATTTCCGAAGTGGACCCTTCTCAAAATACCCCAGACAATGGCAATATTATGTTTCACTAAGTGGATAAAGAGGTATTTGATCGGTATGCAATGGTGGATGATACACCATCCCCTGACTCTACTTACCCTCAGTTAATCCGGACTGCGAAACAGAAACTAAATGGATGTAAGGTATGGCACCGTTCCCTCATTATTCGATTACTAGGACACAACGTAGGTTTCAAGTATTTATCGAACAAATTGATGCAAATTTGGGCTCCGAAATCTCACATGGACCTAGTAGAAGTTGGTTTTGGTTATTTCATGGCAAATTTTATGAATTTATAGGATTATAACAAAGTGTTGGGAGGGGGCCCTTGGATGGTATTGGATAGATATTTAATTGTTCGAGCTTGGGATCCACATTTTATGCCACAAGACGCGCCAATTATTCGAACTACTGTCTGAGTACGGTTTCCCTGGTTACCTCTCATAAACTACACAGAGGAAATTTTATCCGGATTAGGGAATATTGTTTGGAAAATGGTTAAGGTGGACCAGTTTACGAGATCAAGGGCGAGGGGTAATTTCACAAGAATCGCAGTCGAAGTGGATCTTGACAAACCGTTAGTGTCAATTATTCGTATCGGTGATTATTTGCAGAAAGTCGAATACGAAGGTCTTCACCTAATCTGTTTTACTAGCGGTAAGATCGGGCACGCAAAAGATAGTTGTTCCGTTTTAAGAGACCAGGGAGAATTGCAAGGGGAGAAAAATATGTCGGTATAGCATGATACTCCGGGGGATGAAGTTATAGAGAATCCTCCCCCTCTTTATGGTGATTGGATGACCGTTGATAGAGGGAGGGGCAGACCAAGGCAAAATATTAATAACCAGGTTGCTCGGGGTAATTACAAAGGTGGTAATATTGGCGTTAATAAAGGGCATGGCACACCGAATAAAAAAAGGTCTGGGGCTCCTAACAATAATAAGGCGGGGTCTCGTTATGTTGCGCTTGCTGATCTTGATAGTGGAGAGTCGAGTGGGGTACATCAGAAGGGCAAAGATACAATCCCAACAATTGGGGAAATTCGCGAGAAAGAAGCGGTGAAGGAGGTTCGATCAGGTGAGGAATTACGTAAACACAATGTAATAGATTTGGTCAGTGATAAATTACAAGGGGGCTTTTTTAGTAGAGAAGGGGTTTGAATTATCGATGGTGAAAAAGTGGGTCCAGCACCTTCCCGTAAAGATAAGAAAAAAGTCAGTAATATCAGTAATAAGGAGGGCGCGGATTTGGGTGATCAATTTGGTCAAAATGGGGCTTCTATGGTTACCTGTGTAGATGGACTTGAGTTGGTTGTTCCGGGGTCGAAGAGTAATTTAGCAAAGTCTGGTGGAAAGTCTAAAACAGCAGATATGGGGCCTTCCGTGAAGGAGCAGCACGCCAGGGACCTTAGTGCAATTATCCGTTCTTCAGGGACTCGGCTACCTCTTGGTCATGATAAAACCTGTAGCGAGAGTCGGCAGGTGGTAGCCAACAACATACCATCTAGTGAAGTCCGACTCCAGGCCATTACTGGAGCAGCATCAGATTCTCGGACGCTGGAAGGGGTCCCTGGTTCCGTCAATTCCAGGCCATAGGTATTTTCTAATTCAGACCCGGTTGGGTCAAATTTATTGCAGGCTGCTACCCACTCACCAGGTTTGGAAGCAAATGATTGGAAGTTCGGGGAATGGGCGCTTAAAGAGTTCTTCTCGGATAAGCCAGATGCACCGGATTACAAGGACTTTTTTCTTGACGATTCGGAATCGGAAGATGTGTTAATGGTCAATACCACTACAGCAGAGGGCGGGCCTATGGAGTTAAAGGATATGGACCTCGAGGAAGGCGAATTAATTCACATCGCCTACCGGGTTACTTATTTCTTTTTATTTTTTTTATTTATTATGACGTTTTCATTAAATAATTATAATGGTAATTGGTCTTCAACTAATTACCCTACTAATGTACTGTTTTGGAATTCTAGAGGTACTAATAGTGCAGGTTTTAGACGAGCTTTCAATGACTTGCGCCAGAGACACAAACCAATTATCGCTATTGTGGTGGAAACAAAGGTTGCGGGGTCAGAAGCTACAAGGATCATTCAGTCTCTTCAGATGTCCAACTCCATTAGAGTTGAGGCAGTTGGATTTTCGGGAGGGATTTGGATTCTTTGGAATAACGAGGATATCGAAATCCAAGTTTTATCGGCTAGAAAACAGGTAATTAATGTTCGTATTTCCAAAGTCTCATGTGTTTCTTGGATTCTTTCTGCAGTTTACGCAAGTCCTAAGGCGTGGATTAGGGATTATCTCTGGGATGCACTTGAAGAGGTTTCAGGAACGGTACAGGAGCCTTGGCTAGTGATCGGTGATTTTAACCAAGTAGGTTTAAAGGAAGACATATCGGGTGAAA
This sequence comes from Nemophila menziesii, assembly GCA_029959085.1. Classification (NCBI taxonomy): domain Eukaryota; kingdom Viridiplantae; phylum Streptophyta; class Magnoliopsida; order Boraginales; family Hydrophyllaceae; genus Nemophila; species Nemophila menziesii. The sequence continues at coordinate 1,333,198 of JARWIR010000072.1, read as the reverse complement.
ATGAGGGTATTTCTCGGTATATGGTCAAGTTCGAAAAGTGGTGAGACAGGTGTGGTTTATCGGATATGGGCTTTGAGGGGCCAAGATTCACATGGAGCGATTCTTGGAATACAGGTTTGAGATTGTTGAAGAGATTGGATAGAGACTATGGTAATCAGGAATGGTTTGATACTTTTGGGGTTACGCGTGCTCAGCATCTCCCACGTGTTCACTACGATCATGCGCCTATACTTGTCTGTCTTGATAGAGAGGCGGTGAGAGTTCCTAGAAAACGGCTTTTCCGATTCGAATTAGCATGGGGACATCATGAGGGGTTTAAGGAATTGGTGGAAAGAAATTGGAGTCGAGGTGACCTTCTGTTAGGTAGCAATATTCACAAAATCAAGGAAGCTCTTCAGGTTTGGAAATTCGATAGCTCCGGTAATATTTTTCGTAAAAAGAATAGACTGATCACGAGACTGTCCGGGATTCAGAAAGCACTCCAAGCAAAGTATAACTCATCGCTAATAGATTTGGAGAGAAGACTTCGGGGTGAATATGAGAGTTTGTTGACACAGGAGGAGGAATTATGGTTTCAAAGGGCTCATACCGAGAGGATTAATTCTGGGGAGCGTAACACGGCCTACTATCACCGAGTGGCCCAAGTGCATTCTAGGCGAGTGTGTGTTGTGAAGATTCGAGATGGCGAGAATAATTGGATTGAGGATTTGGATAGAGAACAAGTTTGGGTACGAGATTTTTATCGTGAGCTATTTTCACTTGAAGATAGTGGCCTCCAGTGCTTTGTATTACCGCGGCTACCTCCTTTGAAGGATAGTGACATTAATTGGCTTAGTGAAGGTGTTTCAGAAGAAGAGGTCCGGATTGCGGTTTTCCAGATAAATCCGAATAAGGCTCCGGGCCCAGATGGGTTCTCCGCAAGTTTCTATCAAAAGTGTTGGGATATCGTGGGCGCTTCGGTAACGGATATGATTAGAAGTGCGTATAGGGAGGGCATTTTCCCGAAGGAAGTATTGGGGACATTGATCCACTTGATCCCGAAGATTAGTAATCCGGAACATTTATCTCAGTTTCGACCCATTAGCTTAATTAATGTCTGTTATAAAATATGCATGAAGGTCCTTGTTAATCGTATGAGACCTATCTTAGCATTGTATATTGGTCCTTTTCAGAGCAGATTTTTACCTCATAGGTCTACTATTGACAACGTGGTTTTGGTGAATGAGATCGATCATTTGTTTCGGCATGCTAATGGGAAGAAGGGTTACGTGGCTATTAAGGTGGATTTGGCGAAAGCATATGATAAAGTGCGGTGGGATTTTATTCAAGACTCCATAGAGTCGCTAGGAATACCAGAAAAGTGGATTGCTCTTATCATACAGGGTATGAGTGAAAATGAGCTAAGTGTACTTTGGAGGGGTGATCCTTTACCACCTTTCAAACCAGAGAGAGGAATTAGACAAGGCGATCCTATCTCGCCCTATCTTTTCGTCATTTGTATGGAGAGGTTATCGATTCTCATTCAGAGGCGTGTGGAGGCTGGAGAGTGGCAACCCATTAAATTATCATCAGGGGGGTTTCCTTTATCGCATATTTTTTTCGCTGATGATCTTATTCTTTTTCAGAGGCTACTGTGCATAATTTTGATCTTTTGCAGGACACTTTGGACACATTCTGTAAAGACGCGGGCCAGACAATCAATAAGGAGAAATCATCGGTGTATTTTTCCAGAAATGTAGACGAGGAAGTAGCGTCAGTCTTTGAAGCTAGAAGCGGATACAATGGTCTGGGAAAGTATCTGGGGGTACCTATCTTCTCGTCTAGGCGACCTCGAGATTTCTATGGCGAATTCATCACGGAACTTAGGGGCAAACTCGCAAAGTGGAAGGGTAACATTCTTTCACTTGCTGGTCGTATCACGTTGGCTAAATCGGTTCTTAGTGCGGCGCCAATGTATATCATGCAAGTGGAGAAATTACCTTCATATATTTGCCAAGAGATTGACAGAATTAGTAGAGAATTTATATGGGGTATCACGGAGGAACAGAAACACATTAATTGGATAGCTTGGAAGGATATTTGTAAGCCTAAAGCTCTGGGTGGATTAGGTTTTCGCTTCGCGGAGGATATGAATCGAGTGTTACTAGGTAAATTGGGTTGGAAATCCATTACAGATTCCAGCACGATTTGGACTATTGTTATGAGACAGAAATATTTTAACTCGAATCATCTACACTATGCTTCTAGAGCAACGAATTCGAAAATGAGTAGAGCCATCGTGGAAGGTATTGCCGTAGTTAGACGGGGATCCCGATGGCTCTTGAATGATGGGGCGGAGGTGTGTTTTTGGCTGGACGTTTGGTTGGGTGACCAGCCATTACTAGACTTTGTCACTAGTGATATAAATTCGAATGATCGAATGAAAAAGGTAAAAGAGTATGTACTAGCAGATGGTTCCTGGAATTGGAACGAATTTCAACATTTACTTCTGGTTTCAAAGTTACTAGAAATCACAGCAAGCACGGTTTCTAGGGGGACAAATAATAAGGACAAATATCTTGGACAAGGGAGATCAATGGGGTCTATTCTACGAAATCGACATATTGGGATATTGAGGATAATGAGACACAATCTAGAGTTAAATGGGACAAGATTTGGAAATTAAAAGTTCCACAACGAATTCGAGTCTTGATATGGAGGGCTGTTCATGATAGACTTGTGACTTGTGGTAATTTGAATAAAAGAGACGTGGTTGACTCGGGTCTATTCCCGGTTTGTGGGTTAGTTGGGGAAAATTCATTCCACGTGTTCAAGGAGTGTGTAAAGGTTCGTGAGGTTTGGAAAATAGTCAAGGAGGAAGCGATATGGTTTTCAGGTACAGGGGGGAGTGGATATGAGGCTGGTTTGGTTACTGGTGTGAATTTGGAGGCAGGGACCTGTAACGCAATTATGGGAAATTACCGTGGTCAGGAACAACATCAGGTCTCGGCTGGTCCAAGAACTTCTGACCTGCTGCGGAACTTGGTGTCAACTACAATATCTTCTGTTTCAGCGCCTCTGGTCCGTGCAGCTCCTCGGGATTTACTGGTTGAGTCGGGACAGCAGTGACTTGGCAACAACACAGGTGAAAGGGCGGAAGAGCTGCAACAGCAGCAGCAGATACATGGGAGTCGGGATGAAGGTTTGTTCCAGGCTGCAACATGTGGCGTTTTTTCTGCAAGTACAACAGCTGGAAGCGAGTCGAGCAACACTTCAGGGAGGGGTTCAGATTTGGTAGAGTTTGAGTGGTGGAACAGAAAAATTGCGAGCAAAAGGTATTTTTACGGTGTATCGTGGAGCGTTTTATTTGGGGCTATAATTGATGGAATATGGCGAGTTCGAATTGACATAGTATTCAAGGGTGGCAAATTTCCTTCGGCAAAAGAGATAGTGAGGAAGGCCATGTTCTTTGCTATTAGCTTCTCGCGTGTATGGGGTTTAACTCCGGGGAGAGAGATTCGTGGCCTACCCTTAGTTAATTTTGTGGGTTGGGTAAAGCCGAAATCGGGCTTCAAGTTAAACACATATGGTGGTTTTAATAAGTGGAGAAGATGTGGAGGTGGTGGGGGCATCATTAGGGATGGTGAAGGTAGTTGGGTATGCGGGTTTTCGATGAGGACGGATTAGGACATGGTCACGGGACTTGAACTCATGGCACTTTATCAGGGCCTTTGTCTAGCGGCGGATTTAAAGCTAACAGAGGTAGAGGCAGAGATTGATTCCTTGGAAGCTTTGGAATTACTTGATCAGTTAGAATATAAGAGGAGTCCAGCAGCTATTTGGGTGGAACAGATTCGGCTGATTTTGGAAAGGAATGTATCGTTCAAGGTGAGGGGTGTATTTCGGGAGAGTAATTTTCGTGCGGATCGGTTAGCAAAGCTTGGAGCATCGCAAGTTGAGCCTCTTCGTAGATTAAACGACCCCCCGGATGGTATTTGGGGTATACTTACTCGAGACCGGATGGGGTGGAAGACTCCAAGGATGATATATAGTCCCGAATTAGTTGTTGAAGTATTAGATTAGCCTGTCTTGTTTGTTTGTTTCTTTGTATCCCATGATCCGTTAGGATCTCCCTTGTAATGAAAAAAAATTGAACAAAGATAACCATTGTTAAGGATGCATATTATTGAAAAAAAACATCTTTTATTGAACAAAGCAAATCAAAACAAAATTAAGGTCAAAATTCTACTGTAAAAACTTTTCCTACTATTGTTTTTAATAAGTTGTGCGCTGATGTAAAAAGGCAAATCAACAGCTCTTTTCGGATCATCCTCAGTTGCGTAACTGGTACCTGCACCATGCGAGATATGCTTCATCACATCAACACTAGAACATGACTTATCAGCACTGGAGCGAGAGCCTGCAGCAACTCGTAGCTGCTGTTTTTTAGAGTAAAAAAAAACTCCAAGCTGTTAAGCTTTCTGTTGCACGTTATCCACCAGCTACGACACAATTTTTCAGACAAAATATTGCAGCAGTTTCTACCGTTACTTGATGTTGTTTATACTTGATGTTGTTTATATTCTGCAATTGAAATTTTCTTGAACTGAACTTTTCTTGAGCAGTTTCCACTGTGGATGAATAGTATGCTGCGAAATGCTAATGCTGCAAAATGGTGGTGTATCTGCTGGAGTGGATGTGTTTAAGCGTGTAACAAATTTACCATATTAAAATGCTATGATTAAGGGATTTATTAAATATGCTACATATATTGAACATGCTACAAATCGATAATTAAGGTGAGATTCTGATACGATTTGATCAGCTGGAAGGTATTGATGGTATATCACAAAAGACTCATGTTCGGGGAAGAATCAAAGGCTGGACTCTTTGGGGGTGGGTAATTGGGTTATTGAACTTAATTGACTAATATATCTTAATTAAAAAGATTGATTTTTAATTGGAAACAATATTATACTTTTAAAATAATTAAAATATTAGTAGCTTGTGAGGCGATCCGGAACTAGATCACATATTGTTTTTTTTTAAATACTATTAGCTTGCGAGTGGATTCGAAACTAGATCACCGACAACAAAATACAACAACCTTATCAGTGAGGCTGGTATCAGTTGACAAATAAAAGAGAGGTTGTTATCAAACTTTGCTTAAATACATAATTTATTAGTAAACATAATAACGATGTGTATATATATAAAATAGCAAATTTGGGCCCCCTTTCAGCTTGGGCCATGGGCGGTCACCTGGTCCGCCCATACCTTGGGTCGGCCTGCTTTTTTCTGAAGTGGTGTACAACAGTTACAAATTAATTAAAACGGATTTGAGCCTTTTTAATCACTTAATTAAGCCCATATGGGCCAAGTCCGTTTTATACCTCTATATAAGCTCCCTTTGACCTCATTAATCAGGATATCACATTAGACACAATATTTTGACAGAGATGAAGCGCTTTGAGCAAGGAGCAGAAGAGAAGGAGATTGGTCTTCCGACCAATCTTCAACAATTCAACACCAAATCCCTTTCCTATTATTATGTACGTCTCAATTTGTATTTATTTATTTATATAATTATGATCTAAACCTTAAATACTTGAGACTCGTATTTTGGAGGGTTTAATTATCCAGGGGGGGGGGGGTAATTATTGAACTAGGATAGAGACGCGTTGGGTTCGTTATTGAGCATGACAGCCTTAACTAACCACATAGCCAATAAAGTATAATCTTAATTATTCGAAAGTAGCTTATAGTCGCCCTGACGGGGTTAGTAACACCGTAAAATAGCTTTCTAAGTCTACCCTGACGAGACTTAGGAAGATATTCCCGACTAATATCAAATACCTACTTTATCATTAAACGAATGCATTAGATTGTGAATTTAGGTGATCCCTAGCGAAACTCAAGTATACCTCTCATATTAAGTAATCTTATTTAGTTTAATTTAGTTTTCATATTAGTTTAATCTCAATTCTTGCGGTATTATTTTATTAATAAGAAACAAAACAAATATATCTTTTTATTTATTTATCACAATCACTTCTACTATTCTTTCTAAACACTTAATCCTAATCTTGCAATACCCGTGGAAACGGAAAACCCGTATTATTTATCTATTACTTGGAACGACCTATACACTTGCGGCTTATTGCTTCTCTTTTTCCGTGTTAAATTTATATCACACTCTAAGAGCGACTAATAACATCCTCATTGCGCACGAAGTCTCTGGTTTTCATGTAATACCATGCAGTCCAAAAATTATTATCTTTTATTGAGGTGGATATGTGTAAAGCCTATAAATATATTAGATGGGACATTCTAGAATTGGTTTCGGAAAAGCTTGGATTTCATGATACCTGTGTTTGCTAGTATATGAATTGTACTTACGAAAACAATTTCAGTGGAGAGCTACTCATAAATATCAGCTCATACAAAATTCTCGTGCAAGATTCTCTATTATAACCTTTTATTTTTTATCTTATGACTTAGGCTCTAGTCGGACTCATTAATCTGTGGTATAGGAATAGAACGACTAGGGTATTTAGTTGGCCATGCATGCCCATGCCCTCACTCATCTTCTTTTTTTTGGCATATGATTCTATATTTTTATAGTCTAAAAACTTGGGGGTTCAAAAATTCCAAGGGCCTCAATTATTGTCAAAGGTTAATATCTCTAAATCTAGTATTTTCTTTAGCAAATGGACTCATGCGGATATTATGACTAACACGGTTAATAACTTGGAAAAATCTAAGGTTGGAAGTCTAGGAAAATATCGGTGCATCGCTATGAATTATACTATATCTAGAATGAACTTATGTTACCCAACAAAATTAAGGAAGTGCTTACCAAGGCTATCGTTTAAGTTATTCTAACTATACTATGTCTTTACTCCTCATGAGAACTTTTTGTAAAGATCAGACTATCATTTTTTCTCATTTTTAGTAGGGTTTGTAAAATAAGAGAGTTAAAGAAGCCATGAAAGAAGCTTCAAGCAAAGCAGAGAAAAGAGATGAAAAACTAAACGAGAGATATAGACTTTATTTTCTATTTCTTAGTTAATGAATTTACATTTGTTAAAGCTATGTATATATACAAGATGAACTATCGCATCTTAGTCTAACTAAATGACAGCTGCAACAGCTGTATTTTATTCCAATTGACTAACTAACTAACAACCTTAACAAACTAATATCAACTTTGCATTTTAGTCCCTGCACTTCTCTTCTTTATTTATTTTGCTCAAGTGCTTCTTGTCAACTTCAGCAGCTATATTCCAAGATCCCCCCACAAGTGGAACATGGATATTTATAATGTTCAACTTGGAAAGATTATTGTGAAATGGTAGAGAACCAAGAGGTTTTGTGAACATATCCGCAAGTTGTAAGTTGTAAGTCTCCCTATTAATCGACGGTATGAGGATGGATTATCCATTAAACAAGATTCATCCATACGCAATTTTAAAGTTGATTCCATAGGAAAAGCAACTGGTTTGCATTCAGTCAAGCCACATTCATCAAGAATATCCAAAGCATATTTTCGTTGGGATAAAGAAATACCTTTGGAATTACGAGCTACTTCAATGCCTAAGAAGTATTTGAGTATTCCTAAGTCCTTAATTGTAAACTCTTTGTGAAGAAAACACTTAAGTTGATCAATTTCTTCAATTGAATTACTTGCAACTATAATGTCATCTACGTATACAAGTAATGCGATGAAAGAGGGTGAGTTATTCTTGATGAACAAACTGTAATCACTATCAGAATGTTTAAAACCATATGAAGTGAGAGCATGAGAAAGTTTAGCAAACCATTGCCTTGATGCTTGCTTAAGACCATATAAACTTTTCTTTGACTTGCATACAGAATTAGGTGGGGCTGAGAGACCTTGAGGCACATTCATGTATACATCCTCATTCAATTCTCCATGTAAAAACGCATTGTTAACATCTAATTGATGTAAATGCCAGTTGTTTATAGAAGCAAGAGCTATAATAAGTCGTATGGACACAGTTTTTGCAACCGGTGAAAATGTGTCAAAAAAATCGAGTCCCTCTTGTTGATTATAACCCTTAGCTACAAGACGAGCTTTATGCCTCTCCAAAGTTCCATCAGCTTTATACTTCAACTTGAACACCCATTTACAACCTATAGGAGATACATTAGAAGGCATAGGAACAATATCCCAAGTGTGATTGTCTTGGAGGGCAGTTAACTCGTGATGAATAGCAGTCATCCATTCAGGTGATGTAGATGCTTGCTTATAGGTTTTAGGTTCAATTTGACTAGAAATAGAGGCAATGAAAGAGGTGTAAGGTTGAGATAATCTATTTGTGCTGAGAAAATCTGTGATAGGATATAAAGGTTGTGTAGAAGTTGTAGATAGATGTAATGAGGATGTAGAAGGACAAACATAGTCTTTAAGATAGCTAGGAGGTTGTCTGGTTCTGGTAGTTTTGGTAGTTTGATTGGTTGATTGGGGAGGATTATCTGTTTGTGGAGAGGGAATATCATTTTGTGAGTGATTTGGATTTTGTTGAGGTTGAACAGGAGATGAGAGAGGTGTTATATAATCTGAAAGGTTAGTGGTAGATGGTGGAAACAAGAGAGTGTGAAGTTGTGTAGATGGTGTAAATTTTGAAAATGGGAAAATGGTTTCATGAAAACCCACATTTCTTGAGATTAAGGTGGTGTTGGTTTCTATGTTGAGGAGTTTGTATCCTTTTGTTCCAATAGGATAACTCAAGAAAATACATTTAAGAGCTCGAGAATCAAATTTTGATCTATTATTTTGTAGGGTAGAAGCAAAGCAAAGAGAACCAAACACTCTAAGATGACTGAGGTTGGGTGGTTTTTGATAGAGAATTTGATATGGTGAGAGGTTGTTTAATAGAGGTGTTGGTAATCTATTGATTAAATGAGCAGCTGTTAAAATTGATTCTGACCAATATTGTAAAGGAAGGTTGGATTGAAACATTAATGCTCTAGCTGTAGTGAGCAAATGTTGATGCTTCCTTTCAACCAAGCCGTTTTGTTGAGGTGTTTCTACACAACTCAACTGGTGTATTATACCTTTATCTGAATAGAACTGTAGAAGATTGAACTCTCCTCCATTATCTGATCTTAGTATCTTGATTTTAGTGTGAAATTGTGTGAGAATAAGATGATAAAAGCTTAGTAAATGTTGATGAACTTCTGACTTTGCTCTCATAAGATAAATCCAAGTACATCTTGAGAAATCATCTACAATAGTTAGAAAATATTTATGTCCTGTGTAAGATTCTTGTTTGAATGGTCCCCATATATCACAGTGTATTAATTCAAAGCAAGAGTTAGTACAACTTTCAGAAATGGGAAACATGAGTTTCTTTTGTTTAGCAAAATGACATGAATCACAAACATTTGTTTTTAGAAAAGTAATGGAAGAATCTATTGATTTTAATGCAGATAGTTTAGCTTTTGATGTATGACCAAGTCTAGAATGCCATAAATCAAAAGCTTCAGTTGATGTATGAAGAGCTAGTTTTGGAGAAGAAGTCTTGAAGTAATATAAGCCTTAACTTTCATAAGCAATCCCAATCATCAGCTTGGACTTTTGAACCTGTAATATACAGTGAGATGGAAAGAAAATCACTGAAATCTCTGAGTCTTTAGTTAGTCTTGAAACTGATAATAAATTGTATTTCAGTATTGGAACACAAAGCACATTATGTAGAGTAATGTGATTGTTTATGCGTATACTACCTTTGTGAGTAGCAGAAATAGCTTCACCATTTGGTAAAGTAACTGGTATATTAACTAGTGCAACATTACTAGTATATAGAGATTGATTATACACAAGATGATTTGTAGCACCTGTGTCAAGTATCCATGAATCTATATTGAAATTACCTTCTTGTGTTGAAACATGATGAACAGCAGGGAGAGAAGATGAGTTTTCTGCAGGTCCATGTGCAAGAGCCATTAACTTTGCAATATCTTCAGGGGTGAGATCATTCAGAGTAGGTGTTTTTGAATATGTTTTGGATTCTTGATCATTGAAATCTGCATCATTATCTTCTTGAACCATAGCATAGTGTGCTCTTGGGTTATATGATCTTTGATTGTTGTTATTGTAGATTCTTTTTCCTCTAGGTCCTTCCCATCCAACCGGATAACCATGAACTTGATAACAAGTTTCAATGGTATGTCCAGTATAACCACAATGACTACATATTACTCTCTTTCTTTCAGGAAAATTGTTGTTTCGTGGGGTGTTTTTGACATAAAATGCATGAACAGGTGCATCATTTATAGAACTTGTAAGTAATCTTTGACTTTCTTCTTGAAGAATCATAGAAAAAACAGAGTTTATACTTGGTAATGGACTCATTAGAAGGATTTGGCTCCTAACAGATGAATATGATTCATTCAATCCTATTAGAAACTTGATTACGAAATCATTATGTTGTCTTTCGATTAGAATTTCTAACAATTTGCATGAACACTGATTCATATGTCCACAAGAGCAGCTAGGTAAAGGTCTAAAATGTATATATTCATCCCAAATAGTCTTAAATTTTGCAAAATACTCTGAAATTGAGCTATTGTTTTGAGAAATTGAGCTTAAGCTTTTTTCTAAATGAAACACTCGTGTTCCATTGCTCTTACTGAAACGAATTTTCAATTCATTGTATAATTCAAAAGCAGAAGATACATATAATAAGCTTCCTCTAATATCTTTAGAAATTAAGTTTAAGAGCCAAGAAAGTACCAAATTATTTGCTCGATTCCAAGCAGAGAAGAGAACTAAATCTGTGAGTGGTGGTTGCGTAATATCTCCATTAACGAAACCTAGCTTATTCTTGACTGATAAAGCGATTTCAATCGCTCTTGACCATGATAGGTAATTTTCTGCAGTTAATACCTCAGAAACTAAGGAAATCCCAGTGTTTTCGCTAGGATGTAGATAGAAAGGGCTAGAAAAATCCTCTGTAGGTGATTGATTTGCCATTGAAGATAGTAAAGAAGTAGAATCTAGAAAAGAGAGATGTTATGCGGAAGATTTGTTTAATTTTGCTCTGATACCATGTAAAATAAGAGAGTTAAAGAAGCCATGAAAGAAGCTTCAAGCAAAGCAGAGAAAAGAGATGAAAAACTAAACGAGAGAGATAGACTTTATTTTCTATTTCTTAGTTAATGAATTTACATTTGTTAAATCTATGTATATATACAAGATGAACTATCGCATCTTAGTCTAACTAAATGACAGCTGCAACAGCTGTATTTTATTCCAATTGACTAACTAACTAACAACCTTAACAAACTAATATCAACTTTGCATATTAGTCCCTGCACTTCTCTTCTTTATTTATTTTGCTCAAGTGCTTCTTGTCAACTTCAGCAGCTATATTCCAAGAGGGTTTGAATCATAGGAAGCGCATTAACTAGATTTCTTGGAATAAAATTTCTATTCCTGAAAAATATGGGGGGATGGGCTTCAAAGAGTTTAGAAACATGAACTTGGTATCATCAAATGAATATAAATTGTTCTTAATGATTTTGAGGACCTTCTTCTTCTTTTGGAAATAATATCCAATTAGAACAACTTGTCGCCAAGATACCTAGGTTATAGCGAGAGACTTAAATGAATTATCTAAAATTTTTGGGAATTTTGAGGTTAGAAATCTAAATGACTCTCATATTTAAGCTATTTTTGAATCCATTTCTCGAAATGTATTGTTTGATCTTCTTGCTAAGTGTTATTTATGTACTTGATCAAACAGGTTTCGTGAACATTATGTGAAGGCATGCCATGATAAGGTTTTTTTCAATCACAAATGAATGCTTATATTTTTGGACTCTATTTTGAATGTCCCTCCAATTGTTGGCTTAAATCTTTTCTCTTTGATTATTTTGAAGAAAAAATATTTATATATCCTAAAAAAATATTTATAATGGAACATGTCTGGATTCACGACCCAACTTATGAGGATCTTATTAGAATTGATTGGGATGACTTCACTAGTGGCGTGAATGGCCACAATTTTACCTTGAAGAAATAGGTGCCTCGAATTTAAGGACCATTGGCGTGATATTCTGCTATTCGCTTATATTGACGGATTTGGTCCTTTTAAGTTTCGATAAAGAAACCTTTTCAAAATGAATGAATAAAATGATCCTTGGATACATGTTTACGTAATTTTATATTGTCTAGAATTCATTTTAAAAGTTTAGTGGGTGTAATTTATAAGTTATTAAAGGTAAAGGGCCTCATAAATAATCAAATTAAGATCATAAATGTATTACAATGGGGGAAATTAGCCTTCTACGATAACACGTGTAAGTTATATATATATATATATATATATATATATATATATATTACTACACACCCCTAATGATATAAAAATATAGTAAAAAAATAAAAAAAATATTGGAAAAAGGAAATGGACGAGTAGCATTGTAAAACCCTAAGACCCTAAAATGTTCAAACTTTTCTCCATTTTGATTTATTTAATAATATGATTGAGGTAACTCCCCTACCTTATATCGGTTGTAGTTCGTTATGTCATAATTAGTATTGATTCAAATAAATTATATCTACGAATTGATATAATTGATGTATTGAGATACCATGAAATATGAAATATTGTGAAATCTATGTTGAATTATATTAGGCCAAGAAAATGTTACGTGGTCTTTAAACTGTGACACCTATCCGACTAGTAAAACTGTCAAGGGCATTGTATCTTAGGTGGAAAGATACACTAAAGGTGTGTTAGTGAAATGTGACTTATATGTTTCTCTCATGGGGGTTAGAGATGTGAGGAGTGGGAAATTATACCAAGGTTTTGTATACCGACGCATTAACATTAAGTGTTGAAAATAGTAATTTATTGCAATTCTAAGTAGTGTGTGTGAAATATTATCATATATAACTATCTAAGGTAACAATGGTCATATATGAAAGAGACATTGTGATACATATAAATTTAGAAATTATATATCAGTACTTATAATTCAATTTATAATAATTTATGTGGATTCATTTTCTAGGAACACATGTTCTATTTATTAAGTTTTCATATATTATTCGGTTTGTTCTACTTTTATAGAAAAAAGTGGGCAGGAAATCCCCTAGAGAGATCACACGTTTAACATATTTATAATTGTTAAATCAAGTGTCGAACTAATTATATAGGAGATTCGAGATAGTATTTTTTTATATAACATTTACAAGAGTATAAAATATATTGAAATTACTAAATTAAGATTTGATTTAATGGTTTGGATATGCTCTAGCATACATTGATTTGATAAAACCCTCATTTTTATTTGGTTTATGTTAGGTTGCCTTAAATATTTAGTTAGCGGAATTGGGAGATATTCCCTATTTTATGTCAATTTGTTATAAAAAATAGTTTGCGGGATTTGGGGATATTCCCCATTTTATGAAAATGTTGCACCATAGGTCCCTACATCATGTAAATATTGCAGTGTTGACCGGGGCATAAGATAATTTTATTTATTTATTTTTGTATTCCCTAAGGATAAACAAAAAAAATTGGGACATGGCTCCCTACCTCTCGGCTAAATATTTGTCTCAATAACCTTTTACGACCTAAGATACTTATTAGACCATGTAGAAGTTATCTAGTTACTATCCAAGCAATTAGGGCGCAAAGATCCTTAGGTGTCGTTTGTTTTTTTAAATAATAAGTACTGAATATTGAATGAACAACTGAATATAACTTATTTTGTTAAGAGGCAGTCTCTGAATACTTTAGATTTAGTTTGAAATATTAATGAAACAGGCCAATTAAGAATTCACATCTAAATTAATCAGAAAGACAATCTGTCTTATTAATCCAGTGTTTAATGAACCAGATTAAGATTGCATTAAGTACAAAAAACACCCAATTCCACTTTTGCTCATTACTCTCTAGCATATTAAATCTTTTATATACCATCCCTCTATCTTCTCTCTCTTTTTATGTTTTCTTTGCCGCTCTCTCTCTCTCTTTCTCTCTTTTCATTTATTTCTCTGTCGCTCTCCATTCTCTCTCTCTCTCTCTCTCTCTCTCTCTCTCTCTCTCTCTCTCTCTCTCTCTCTCTCTCTCTCTCTCTCTCTCTCTCTCTCTCTCTCTTTCTTTCCTCTTTATTGTTGTGATAAACTTATATAACACAAACCTCTCTTTATCGCTCAATTTCTTATACAACACAACCCCATCCCATCAAATCAAACTCGAAAAAGGGATCTATGGTTGAGTTTAAGGTATTACAGGATAAAATAATCCATTTTTAACGGTAGTCGGTAAGAACTCCTAGAACTTCTTTTTAGTTGTTTTTCACAAATTCCACTAGAGATTTCTAGGGTTTTATTTTTGTGGGTATAAATGTATATTTTTTGTTGATACAAATTTGTATTTTTGTGGTATGGATATATATTTTTGTGGGTATGGATTTGAATTTTTTAGTGGGTATCTGTATTTTCTATGAGTATTGCTCTCTATTTCATGAATATATACCCATTGATCTATATTTCCGTGGATATTGTATGTGTGCAGTGGTTGGAATATATCCATCACAATGATGTGTTGATTTTATAGAAATGGGTTTATTGATGTTCTTACAGTGATGGGAATATACCTATCACAGTGATGTATTGATTTTACTGAAATAGTTTTTTGATGGTCTTACAATGGTGGGTATACACCCATCACAATGGCGTGTTGTTTTTTTATTAGTTTTAATTGATAGTGTTATTCTCGTGCAAGAAATCAAACCAGTGGGTATATATCCATCAGTGATATGGACTTTGACAAGGACAAGCGTATCTTAAAATTTTGGGTACAGATACCCATCGAATAATGATAGAAACCTTGACAAAAAAGTTGTATATTAAAATAATGGGTATAATGTCTATCACATAATTGACTGGACTTATAATATAATTATAAAAATTCCTGGATAGCAGATATAACTATAAAGACCTAAAATGCAATTAAAAAAAATTCTAAATAGTTGATATATACTTATTATTGAAATAGATTTATATTCAATGAAATAAAAGAAAAGAGCTTAAAAATAAGTATACATAATATTTTGAATTAGAATCATCAATAGAACAAAAATTTATTATATCTTTTAATTTTTTTTAAGTTTGAAACCTTTAAATAGATTCCTTATTTCTTAAAGAGGAGGTCCATGGTTCGAATCCCCTCCTTAGCGTGTGTAAAGTGAGAAGTACAAGGCTTGAACCCCTCCTTGAACATAGGTAACCTAGTTCATATTTACCATGAGAATATATATACATGGGAGACATATATATCTCCATGGGATTAGTCGGGTGCGCGCAAGTTAGCCTAGATCACCCATGTAAAAAAAAGGTCTTATACACAGGTTGACAAAAAAAGTCTTAATATACCAGGACTATATATGTAATCAACCTTCCCTGTTCCCTACAGCTTGGCATATTTGGAAGAAAAGAATGAAAGGATTATTTGACAAGAAAAAGTGGGTGGTAATGAACATTACACATAACACAAGAGACATTATCGCTAGACTCTTTGATGAGAAAAAAAGAAACAACCGGTCAAGAAGGCCTACTAAAGAAGACAATAAGATGACAAATGGGAATAATCCAGTTATTGATGATACAACGGAAATGATCTGGTGTAGTGATGCATCTTATATCAAGGAATAGGAACCGGCAGCGATTGCAGTAGTAGGTGTGAACCCACAGGGTATAATTACACACATGAAAGCTATTAGATGTAGGATCAAGTCGCGTTTAGAAGGGGAAGCTTGGGCCCTTCTTCTAACTCTTAGAACTGCATGAGCCAATAATACTCAGAGTAGCTCTTTCTACTATGATAACCTTGAATTAGTTCAAAGAATAAACAACCAAGGAAGGCTTCACTGGAGTCTAAATCCTATTGTTGAGGAAATAAAAGGATGGCTTAACGCTTTTCCGCTCTAAAAGATATCATACATCAGAAAGGAGCACAACTCAATCGCGGACGCTTTAGCTAAATGTGCTAGAAAGAACGTGAGTCTCACAGGATGGAGAGACTTCTCAGTCATCGGATCTTTTAATTTTCTGTCTAAACTATGTAACCCTAATACTATGTAATTTGTTCTGTAAAAAAAAAAAAAAAAAACTCGTTGACGTTATTTTATCTATGTCTATTCCTTCATGATTCACAAAATTAATTTAGCTAAATATTATGCATTATATTTTTTTTTTTATTACACACGAGATCAAAAAGACCCTGAAGAAAAAATTCTTTTACTCGTTATATTATTTTCGATTTCATTGAACTCTAGCAATGTGTTTTTAAGTAAATGTGCTCTATGTTCTATTTTCTTATAATATTTATTTTTAAATTCTTTTAGTGACTGTGGACACCGGAAGTACCTAGTCACAAGTACTAGAGAATCAACGGAAGTAACAAAAAATCTTTTTGAGGCTTCCTGTGAAGTCGATGTTGCGTTGTAAGTGTGTTGACAGGTTATGATACAATATTATCTTTATCTCACACTTCATATCAATGCACCTTAGCGAATATGCATCAACCTTTATCCTTGTACATGATTATTAGTAAATACAAATGTATCTTCTCTCTGCTCTCACCTACTACAGATACCATTTATTCTCCCATGAATGTGGAATTATTTAGTTGCAATGTTTTTGGTTCACGTAATGGAAGATGTTGGTGAGATTTTTATATGGAACCCAAGGACTAGAGATTGGAAGTTACTGTCACAATTTAATTTCAATGATAAGAATAACCACACAGAAATAGGATTTGGTTTTAATTTAATTTCAATGATAAGAATGAACTTTTGGTAGATGATACTAGAAGTTGTAGTAAGGCTTGTAATGTTAAGTTTAACGGGATTCCAAGAAAAAAAATCGTAGCAGATTGGGTAGCTAATAAGAACTAAAGGGCACTTTGTTTAGTTTTGAAATGTTTTCGCATTTGCCCCAATTAACTAAACTCGTGACTAACGACTATAATGCTATAGGTATTGAATAGCAGAAATGATTATATACCAATTAATTAAGTTTAATATTTTAACAACATAAAGGGCAATGAAAATATACATGCACAACCAACATTAAATAAAGGGAGTAACACAAAAAGAGCAATAAAAACTCATCTCCTCACAATTCATATTCTACATAATTCATTCAATTTCATTTTTTTTAAACCAAACAACAAACAAACCACACAAACTGGAGAAAGCATCCATACTAAAATCCACAAAAAAAAAAAACGATTAACCCTTGTCATATTGCCAAAGCCTCTATCTTGAAACTCATAAGATTACATTGTTGACCCTGCAAAGTACAAAAATGAACCTAAAAAATTAACATCTACTAAAATAGCACCACTAGTAAAGTTCTCCAAATAGGATCTAATAACTCAACCATTTCTAGTAATTATCAAGAGCAAGATAGTAAGTAAAATTCCAACAAAAAAAAAAAAAAAGTAAAATTCTAAAAGTTAAGGATACAAAAGAGGATACAGATGTAGATAAAACTGCAAGCAAGCCCCTACTAAAACAAGCAAAATTAATATCATAACAGTAAAACCACAAATCAAAATAAATACTAATTTCCAAAAAAAAAACTTACCAAGTAAACTTATCACACAGGATTGTATCTATCTTCAAACTCAGACACAGATGATTTTTCTCGCCTTCTATTTTTACGTTCTGTATCATTGTATTTATCACGTTTATCCCTTCTAGAATATTCTTCTCCATCACGTTCATCTCTACTTTTTCTTCCTCTTCGATCCGGGCTTCTAGAATATTCTTCTCTATGTCTACTTTTTCTTCCTCTTTGATCTGGGCTTCTAGAATATTCCTCTTTGTCACGTCTACTTTTTCTTTTATCCGGGCTTCTAGAATATTCCTCTCTGTCACGTCTACTTTTTCTTTTATCCGGGCTTCTAGAATATTCCTCTTCATTACGTCTATTTTGTCTCTCATTCGAGATTCTTGTATGATCCACTTCATAATGAGGCCTTTTGATACTTTTGTGATATGATTGAGATTCCCTTTTGTGCATATTATCACGAGATTCCAACATTTTTTCATTACTATGTTTTTCATATGATTTTTCAATTGGTTTAAAAGTTTCGGACACAAAAGCTTCTTTATTTATCCCACTCGCTAGCTTCATTTCCTCCATATACACCTCAATTATATCCCTCATTTTCTGAAAAAAATAATTAAATAATAAATCATATTAAATATATATTGCATTAAGTCATAAAGTAAAGTTTATGGTTTACTTCTGTAGTTGATCGCTTCAATTTCTTGCCACGATAAGACATTCTTCTACGTTTATAATCTCTTTCCTCAGCTAATATTTCCTCTTTTGTCTTCATTTTATTTGTCTCCTAAAATATTACATCATAAGACCTCTTTTTAAACCTAAAAGTGAATGTATCTTTTACGTAACTAACCTTGTTATATGATTGATGCATAAGAAATACATCATGTTCAGTCACTGGCTTGTAATTTCGACGTTTTTTTCGCTCTTCTTCAGCTATTTTAGATATTCTTTCATGCTCCATCATTCTACATTTATTAAATGTTTCTTATACTATTAAATTTACAAGCTTAACATAAATGAATTACTAAGATTAAAGTACCTTTGATATGCAGTAAGCGATTGTGTATTTCGCAATGCTCTGATTTGCTCTTCTAGAATTGATCTTTCATGCAAAGCTGTTATAGCAGATGTGACTTGTGATAGAATAATCTTGCTTTTATCAATTGTTACACTTACTATACCTTCATGATCATTTGTACAGTTTGATTTTACGTTTGATTCAGACAAGATTGAATTACCTAAGGAAGAATCTAATACACATTGCTTTAGCATATTGATTGCGAAAAACTTCCCACTCACTTCACCGTATAATACAGTAAATTGAGAGCCTAACCATATCAAGACTTGGGTTAATATTAAGCAACTAAAACTTGAATCGGACTTTCTGTTCTCCTTTGTCTCAGCTGTAAACAAAGATTCCCCAAAATTAATCGCTTCTTCAACAATGGCTTTTAGACATAGCTTGAATAGTAACACTATATGATCCGTCGTTTCGAAATCAATCACAACACCATATTTAGGTGAATTGACAACTACCCAGGTACGAAAATCCATTAAATTAGAATTTTCCAAGAGTAGAATGGCTCGGAGAACACAATAAGAATATGAATTTGGATAATCTCTCCATTGATTAACCTCCTTCTTAATCGCCCAAATCTCCGAAGGCAAAAGCTTAACCGAATCAGTATTAAAACCTTTGGTCTTATAGGTGGAGCTAGACTGAACTAAATTAGCACATATTTTGGATAGAGAATCGGGTAGTGAGAGGAGTGGTGGGGGATGGTGGTTGTTAGGGGTGGTGACGACAGCTGGGCAATCGGAGTAGAAGAAGTTGGAGGTGGAGGTGGAGGTGGAGGATATGGAGTGGGATCCAAGAGGGTAAGGAGAAGAAGGACAGTGAAGGTAATGGGAGATGAGGGAAGATGGAGGGAGGTGGTGATTGTGGTTGAATGGGCATGGTATGAGAGTAGTGGTAGAGGTGGTGGTACGGAGGAGAGGAGGAAGGGAGGTGAGGGTTGACTGTGAGAGTTGGAGGAGAGAAGTTAGGGTGGAAAGAGCGGTAGGGAGATCAGAAGCTGTGGAGGTCGTGGTGGTGGTCGTGCCGGTGGTCCAAGGGGGAAGGATGGGGTTTGAATTGTGGCTGCGTGATGGTGGTGGTGGTGGATATAATGGTGGAATTGAAGGCGGACGTGGAGGTGGAGGTGGAGGATTCATTGTTCTTCAATTTTCATTACCGCGGTGCGGACCAATTTATAAGGGTTTTTTTTTTCTTTTTTATGTTTTTTGCAACAATTATTCTTGAATTTTTTTTTTGGACGAGTGTAGAACCTAATACAAAGCAAACTGAAAAAAACAAGTATCACTAGAGGAGAAGATATGAAATTCTCCTCTCAACTCTCCCTCAACATATACTTAGCCTAAACATTTCGATTTTATCTTTACAACCAAATCATATCCAAAAATTTCAATTTTTTGGTGTGTGATTTTCTTTACAAAGTGTTTTTGCCTTAACAAATTCAAACTAAACACTTTGCTCTCCCTTTCTCCTTTTGTCTCACCTTCAAATCTTCTTATACCCCTTTCTCTTTTTCAACCTTTCTCTTCATCTTCACATCTTTTAATCTGATCAATCCATTATCTCGAGCTGGTTATAATGGATTTCTTCGCTTCCTCACATCCTCTAGCAAAGAACAACAACTTGGTTATCACACCTGTTGCTAACACTCAATACAAATTAGCAAATGAACACAAACTCACAGCGAGATTGTTAGTAAAAGAACAAATCAACCATACATTTACAAAGAATCATATTAACAAGTATTTGGCACTTAAAAAATCAGTTGATGTTGAAAAAACTGGTAGAAATACTTTTGTCATACGATTTGAAGCTGAAGAGGATAAAAACAAAGTGTGGGAACAACGGCCTTGGACATTACAAGGAAAACACTTTGCGATTAATCAATATAAAGCAACAGAAAAGAGCATGGTGAAGAACACTACTCTATGGATACAATTATCAGGTATACCAGTAAACCTTCTCTCTACTAAATGCTTAGGTGAATTACTTACCTATTTTGGGGAGATTCATCAAATTATCTTACCAAATACACTTGAAATTGATGAAAAAACAATTACCCGAGTCCAAGTAGACTGGGATTTAACTATGCCGCTTATTCCGGGAATCAACTTCTGGGAAAATGAAAATAAACATGCGTGGATCAAATTTTGTTATGAAAACATAGGCCAAGTGTGCTATGGCTGTGGGATTTTTGGACATCCGGAGAAAGGATGCACAAATCCTAAATTGAACCCTAGATTAGGGAGCTGGATTAAAATTTCTACTAGAGGTCCAGCCCAAATCTATACTCTTCGTGAAGTTATTGATACTAAAAAGAAATTAATTATTAACGAGGAGAAGAGATACTATGGAGAAGAAACGAGTTACCATGGCTTGAAGCTGAGTCAACTCAATAACAAACCCACCACTAACGGAAAAGAAGACAACAAAATAGATTCCGTTAACCACCCTAACGGAGTGTTTGAATTTGGTACGAATCAAGGTAGTGGCAACAATGGCGGTAGTGGTAAGGCGTACAGTACGAGCTCCAGTACTGAGAGAGGAAAAAACAAAAAAAAGGAGTACGGGTTTGAGGAGGAGAGAGAAAAGGCTTTACGTATTAAGATTTTAATGGAAAAGGAAAAGGGTTTAGCCCAAGTGGCCCATGAAATGTCGTTAAAACTCACTACCAACCCAGCCCAATCTGATAACCTTCTTTTTGGGTCCTTTAATGAAACCAACCCAAAAATTAAAAGCCCCAATGTTACCATACTTAACACACCAAGCCCAAACACTTCAACTATCAACCAAACACGAAACAAATCTTACTCTGAAAACATTCCAACCTCTTCGTCTCCCCAAACCTCTCCACCACAACAAAAATCCCCAATCCATATCAACCCTAAACATCACACACCACTCTCAAACAACCATCTCTTGAACAAAAACAACAATACTAAAGTAACAACTGAAAATGAGTTCAGCACACCGATTACAAGATCAAAAAAGAAAGCTGAACTTGAGTTACCTAACATCTTCGAGGGTAGTAAAAACAAAGAAGAGGGTACAAGCAGCGGTATTAAAAAGGATCAAAAAGGAAAAGGTATTATCATACAAGAAGGAAGGCAATCTATTAAGATTAAAAGGAAATCAGTAAAGAAAAATTCTTATGAAGCAACTAATACTAAGCGACAGAAGACTTTATGGGCGGCTAGAACGAAAATGGATATAATTCGACATGAAGAAACTCAAATTGATGGTGAAGAACAAGAAGGCCGAGCTGCTGAAGAGGTTTCCGGGGTTGACCCAAATCAACCCCAAGTGATTCAATGATACAAACCGCCTGGAACTGTCAGGGGATTGTCACACCTCTGACAGTCCAGACCCTCTCTGGTATGGTTTCCAAATACCAGACTAAGGTACTATTCTTATCTGAAACTAAAAATCCATATAAAAATGTGAAAAAACTGGAAAAGATTCTGAATATGACCCTTGTAGATACTGTTGAACCTATAGGGTTAAGTGGAGGACTGGCCCTATTTACTAAAGATGGTATTGATATTAAAGTATTGCATAAAAGTATTAACTATATGCACTGTGAATTAAATTATGAAAATGAAAATTTTTATACTACCTTTGTCTATGGAGCACCTTTAGACAAAAATAAAGAAAAATGTCTTGAAATGCTTAGTAAATGTAACCCGGGTAATAACAAGGCTTGGAATCTAATTGGAGATTTCAATAATATAAGAAATCTACATGAAAAAAAGGGAGGAGATGAAAGATGTAAAAAACAAATGAAACAATTTAATGGTTTCATTAAACATAATAAATTAACTGAAATTGAAACCAAGGGAGTTAAATTCTCCTTGACTAATAAAATAGAGGGAGATGAGATGATCAAATCCTTAATTGATAGAGCCTTTGAAAATAATGTGTGGAAAAACAAATTCCCAAATGCTTGGGTAGCCCTTTTACCAGCTATAGGATCTGACCACTAACCCCAAATACTTACTCTGAAAGATAATAAGAAAAATAGGAAAAGAAGGTTTTATTTTGAAAATAATTGGATAGAGGAAAAGGAATGCTATGAAATTATTAAGAAAGTGTGGGAAGATAGGAAAAATAATTTACCTTATATACGCAATAAAATGAATTTGAAGCTTAGAAACTGTAGCATTTTACTTAGTAACTGGCGTAAAGAGAAATACAATAATAATAAGAAAAGAATAGATAACTATATGAAGGAAATTGAGAAGATTTATGATAACCCAAACACAAAGGATTGGAAAGAGTATAATATCCTTGTTAGTAAAATAGAAAAAGCATGGAAAAATGAGGAGGATTATTGGGCCTCTAGGTCGAGAGTTACCTGGTTGAAAAGAGGTGATAAAAATACCTCATATTTCCATGCTTATACTAAAGAAAGAAGATGTATTAATAAAATTATGCGCCTAGAAAATGAAAGTGGGATTTGGATAGAAAAAGAAGAAGATATTAAAAGTGAGATATGTAACTACTTTAATAACATATTTACTACTGTGGGTGATAGATTTTATACCCCCATTACTGATCTTATAGAAAAAAAAGTGAATAGCAATATGAATGAAAATCTAGATAAAGCATTGACAATTGAGGAAATTAAAAAAGCTATTGATGAGTTAGGTGCCCATAAGGCACCTGGACCTGATGGTTACCCAGGAATTTTTTACAAAAAGTATTGGGATCTGATTAAACTTGATGTAATTAGAACCATTAATAATTTTTGGTATAATGGAGATTCACTGAAAGAACTTAACAACACTTTCATATCTCTTATACCAAAGATCAAAAATCCGAAAAATATTAAACAATTTCGACCCATTAGTTGCTCTAACTTTATATATAAAATTATAGCTAAAATAATGGTTAATAGGATGCAACCATTTATGAATTGCTTGATTGATGAAAACCAATCGGCTTTCATAGCTGGAAGGCACATTCAAGACAACACTTATATAGCTCATGAAGTTATAAACTACATTAAAGGGAATAGATACACTAAAACCTCATATGTGGCTATAAAAACTGATATACAAAAGGCATATGAAAATGTGGAATGGGATTGCTTGAAAATTATTCTCTTAAAATTAGGTTTTGGCGAAAAATGGGTTACTAAAATTATGGAATGCGTCACTACTGTCTCATATTCTGTACTTATAAATGGTAAACCTTCTTCATTAATGAAACCCACAAGAGGCTTAAGGCAAGGTGATCCATTATCACCTTTCCTTTTCACCCTTGTAACACAGCTACTCTCGGTTTTAAATAAAGAAAAAGTCAAAAATAATTTGATGGAGGGTATTAAAATAGTAAAACAATCACCCAATATCACTCATTTATTGTTTGCTGATGATAGTATCTTTTTTATGAAAGCTAATGGCATTGAAATTAACAGTTTTAAAGATGTAATAAACAAATATGGACATGCTACAGGTATAAAATTTAATTACAATAAGTGTGGGATTAAGTTTAGTCCTAATACTCCTGAATATATACAATACATGTATGCTAATAAACTAAATATGAATATAATGGAGGACTTAGGCATTTATTTAGGACTCCCCACTGAATGGGGTAGGTCCAAAGTTAAGGAATTAAATAACCTTGTAGAAAGAACCATGAATGAAATTGAAAATTGGAAAAATTTGTATCTCTCTAATGCTGGTAAAGATATACTTATAAAAGCTATCCTATCTAGTATCCCAAATTACTATATGTCCTCGTTTATCCTACCAAAAAAATTTGTGATTTGATTTCATCACAAATCACTAAATTCTGGTGGGGTAATAGAGGAAATAAGAGAATACACTGGGGCTCTTGGGACTCTCTTACTAAAAGCAAATATTGTGGAGGACTCGGTTTTAGAGACCTACACCTTATGAACATTTCATTACTTAGTAAACAAGCCTGGAATTTATTAAATAGTACCAACTCTCTTTTATATAAAACATTGAAAGGTAAATATTATCCAAATTCTTCTTTTTACAATGCTAAAATTGGAAACTCTCCCTCATGGGGATGGAGAAGTCTAATTTTAGGTAAAGAAGCGATTAGTGATGATATTAAATGGAGAATAGGAAATGGTAAGGATATTTGCCTTCATTCGCAAAGCTGGATCACAAATTGTAAAGAAATCATTCCCCCTACCGATAAAAATATACTTACTGTATCTGACCTCATGATGAAAAACAAAAGAGGTTGGAATATAGATATAATAAAAAAGAATTATAGTAAAGAGGCCACTAATCTTATACTAAAAACCTTCATACCTCTTATTGAAGGTACAGATACCCCCATTTGGAATAATAGTAAAACTGGAAACTATGAGGTTAAAATAGGATACCAAATCCTAAAAAAGAAAGCTGAAGTAAAAGAGGATATTAAATGTAAGAATAAGGGGTCTTCATCTCACTATATAGACCCAAAAATCTGGAAATTGATGTGGAACCTCAATATTTCTCCTAAAGTTAAAAACTTTATTTGGAGAGCTTTTAAAAATATACTACCAACCAAGGAGAACCTATGGAAAAAAGGTTCTTAACTCGGCTAAATGTGATATATGTGATAAAACCACAGAATCTGTAGAACATTTATTGATGGATTGTGATTGGTTAGAGCTGTTTGGTATGCTTCACCTCTTAACTTATATGCTAGCAACCAGTACTCTACTAAGTTAGATACTTGGATGGCTAACATATTTGAAACAAGCCTGAAAATAAATAGTAAAGTTGCAAAAGAATCAATAGAGAAATTTTGTTATATTACTTGGCAATGCTGGAAGGATAGGAATGAATTTAAATATAAAAACTCAAAGCTTGACCCTATATCAACTGTTGAAAAAGCTATGACTTACTGGTTGGAATACAAAAATGTGAATATCCCTAAGGATGACAATATTGTACTGAAGGGATACTTAGTCCCTACCTATGAAAATTCAGCTGTAAATCAGGAATTGGAAATGAATGAAACTATAAATGAAAGAAGTAAGAAATTAAAATGGGAACCCCCACCCATTGACATATTAAAAATCAATAGTGATGCAGCATTTTCTAATAATATGGCTACTATCTCTTGTATTACCAGGGATCATCTTGGAAACACTAGGAAGTATAATGCTTGGGACATTGCTGCAGAATCACCTCTAGAAGCTGAAGCATTGGGAGTGCTTAAAGCTTGTCTTTTGGCGCGAGAAGAAGAAGCTCGAGTTATCATTGAAAGTGATAGCCTCCTAGTGATGAAGACTCTTGAGAAGACTTTGCAATTTTCTTGTCCTTCTATTAGTAATGTAGTTAATAGCATCTATTATATCTCGGAATTTTGTAAACCTTCGTTTAGATGGTGTAAGCGAGAATGTAATAGAGCTGCGGATTGGTTAGCTAAATGTAAGCTTAATGGCAACATGTTTAGCCTTAGCCTAGATAATACCCTCGGGCATTGGCTAAAACTATTTTATTAGTATTAATGAAATCTATTAGAACAAAAAAAAAACAGTAAATGAAATCCCAGAGCGTTCGCCAATGCCTAGTCTGTTGAATTGTTGTTGTAGATCCATATGTGTTGCATGATTGGCAGTTGCCCTGTGTCTGACATCTTTTGCTAGTGTATTATCAGCTCTGACTTAAAACCTTCGTGGAATGTGCTTGAAAAAAACTGGGCCAGCTTCTTCAGCTAGTCTTTGAATGTGTTTGATCCACGGTCTGAGCTCCCACCTAGCTGCCGACACTTGCTGAATCCCTTGAATGAGATCAAGGTTATCCGAGAAAACCGTTTTCTCTTTGTTCGGCCATTATCTCCCAATTTCAAGTGCTGTAATGACAGCCTGCGCTTCCCCCTGTGCGATACTATTACAGTTAACCGTGCTCTAGTACACTTTCCGGCATCCATCCTCCATATTTGTATGAACAATTCCAATCCTGGTTGGGAGGTGTGTCTGTGTAAATGAGGCATCACAAGTAAAAGCAGTTGTAGTATGAAAATTAAAGTCATGATCCCGTTGAAGCGAAGGACCAGTTCGCAGAAGAGAAGATTCGTTGTTTGAGAACCACTCATTTCCGAAGTGTTCCTGAATATTTTTGTTTGTAATTCGAATAATATCATCAGGGTCTAAAACCATGTTGTTGTGTCTACTTTTCATCTTGGATTTCCAAATGTTCCAAAACATTGGTAGGAAGTATGAATTACAATTGACGTTCGCCAATCCCCCGTAATATAAAGTAGGATCATCTGTAAGAGCTATGTGCTTATATCCATTTCAACTTCGGTCACATGGAGTTATAATGCCGATCCAGCCCATGTAAGCCATGATAATCCACAAGTGAGAAGAAGGTGTTCCACCGTCTCTTGTTCTGCCCCACACCATATACAGGAGGCTTGAACGACGCATTTTCTTTTTTCGAGGTTCCGTCCTGTCGGAATTGCATTGTTACATGCTTTTCATGCGAAAATCCTGACCTTTGTTGGTACATTGGACCCTAAATTGTTTTCCATAATGGTCCCCCTGTGGGAACACCAGTAGATTTGTGGGGGCTTCAAAAATAGCCTGATCTGTAAGAATCTTGTACCCTGTTTTTGTCACATATTCCCCGTTGTGCGCATATGGACAGATGAATGAATCCGGTGAGTCGGTCGGGAAAACTCTTTCCCTTAGTATAACAGGGATAACAGGTGTGGGAAAGAGTTCATTGAGAATGTCCGTGTCCCACTGTGTTGAACCTGTTTTCCATAACTCAAAAAAAAAATCCACCTTACAACCCTGCGGTCTTTCTAATTTCCATTGTGTATCAAGCCATTTGTCATTCCAAATATTAATAGATTTCCCATTAACAATCTACTATATACCATATTGTTTTAACATATCTCTACCTTCAATTAAACTAGCCCATGATCATGTTCGAGATTGTCTTAATTTAACGTTGAGAAAAGTAGTATTCGGGAAGTAAATACCTTTTAGTAATTGTGCTGCAAGTGTGTGCGGATTGTGCAGAATTCTCCAGGCTTGTGCCGCCAAGGGTGTTGTGTTCATTCTTTTAAAATCTTTGAAACCCATACCTCCTAGCATCTTACTGACCGCCAATTTTTCCCATGCTAACCAATGAATACTCGTCTTTTCACCTGAGTTCCACCAAAAATTTGAGATTGCCGATATTAGTTTGTGGTAAAACGTAATAGGGAAAGAAAAGATAGACATCGAGTAAGTGGGAAGCGCTTGGAGGACAGCTTTAATAAGGATTTCTTTGCCTCCATCGGATAAGAGATGCGCTTTCCACCCCTCTGTGTTCAACTTTGGATTTTTTGTGGCATACCGGTATTCCCAAATATTTCCCGAGGTCCTCTTTTTCCTGTTTGCTAGTCTGGTCGTCACCGTCAGTCATTGTGGTACCGGCGTATCCCTACTAAAATAAATTGATGACTTTTGATAATTAATATGTTGCCCCGAAGCTTGAAAATATTTTAACACACAGTCTTCGAAATGGCCGACTTCATCACCTTCAAGCGTGAGGGAAAAAACCGAGTCATCTGCAAATAACAGGTGAGAAACAGACAGACAATTTCTAGTTATCTGAATACCTTTCATCATTTTCTTCTTTACCTTTGTCTCGATTAGGCTAATAAGTGATTCAGTTATTAACGAAAATAAAAAAGGAGACAGATTGTCTCCTTGTCGTAAACCCCGTTGAGATTTAAACTTTTTTAATCTTTCACCATTAAGAATTAATTGAAATGTAACCGAAGACAAACAATTCGAGACCCATGTGATCAATTTCTCGTGAAACCCTGATTTACAAAGAACTTGTAAAGAAATTCCCAACGTACCTGATCATATGCTTTGGTCATATCAAGCTTTATTGCCGCCATTGGTTTGGCATTTTTACGCTTCTTTTTCATGTAGAAAGACAACTCCTGGGCAATCAAGATATTATCTTGTATTGCACGCCCTTTAATGAAGGCTGCATGTGTCAGTGAGACAATCTCGTTCATGAATACCTGTAACCTGTTTGCTAAATTTTTTACAATAATCTTATATCCAAAATTTACACAGGATATTGGTCTATAATCTCCAATGCCTTCTTGGACATTTCCTTTTGGAATTAGGGTGATAAAAGTTTCGTTTAACGTGTCGAGAGAAATATCGTTATTAAAGAAATCTTGTATCATTAGGAAAACGTAGAATTTAATAATATGCCAATATTCTTGATAAAACTTATCGTTTAGGTTGTCCGGGCCTGGTGCTTTGGTAGGGGACATATCAAAGACTTCTTTCTTCGTCTCGTCCATTGTTGGTGGTCGAGTAAGAATGTCATTCATTTCTTGTGTTACCTTACATGGCATTCCTTCGAGTGAATCATGCATTAGGTCGTGATTTCGATCTTTGAAAAGGACGGAGTAATATTCCTGGAAACCATTTCGAAAATCTGAACCCTCTTCCATCCATACTCCCCACTATTTTTAATTCGATATATTCTATTTATATTTCGTCGACAGATTGTTGCGAGGTAAAAGAATTTTGTGTTTTTGTCCCCATATTTGAGCCATCCTTTCCGTGCTCGGTCATACCAATACTTTTCCTCCGCTTCATATGCCCTCTTAACGTCTTCCTTGATCACCATCTGTTCTTGTAATATGTTTGTCGTCATCTGTTTTGTTTCAAGAAATACCAGTCTTTTGGTTAACCGTTTTATCTTGAGGGCATTGTTTTTTAAGGTACGATTACTCCATGACGTGAGGGAGGTGATTGTGTTATCTTTTTTTCCCACAAAGACCGGTAAAGAGGGCACAAGACCCGCTTCTCCTCATGCCCATTGAATCACCCCTTCACATTGTTCGTGTTCAATCCACATCGTCTCAAATTTGAACCATCTTTGTCCTTGCTGGTGAGGTTTGTCTTATTGTAGGATAAGAGGGCAGTGGTCGGATAAGTTACCGATATTCCAGTTAGGAAGAGGACTCAAACAAGGGGATCCTTTATCCCCTTTCCTTTTCTCTCTCCTGACGGAAGCACTGATAAACCTAATAGAAAATGCGTGCCTACAAGGACAGATAAAAGGAATCCAAATTACAAGAAACTGTCCAGAAATTTCTCACCTCTTATTTGCATATGATTCACTTTTCTTTCTAACGACTGATAATACAGATTTACGAGCGTTCAATAATTGCCTCACGAAATACTGTGAAGGTTCAGGACAACAAATCAACTATCACAAGTCAGCGGTTTACTTTATTAAAGACACTCCAGAAGAAATACGGAATCAGGTTACTCAAGCAATTCATATGGAAGAAATGGACGACCTAGGCAAATATCTAGGTATACCGTTATGTCACAAACGATCAAAAGTAGAAGCACTAGAGTGGATATCAAAAAAAACATTCTCCAAAACAGAAGGATGGAAAGCAAAACTATTATCGAACGGAGGAAAAGAAGTTTTGATCAAAGCTGTTCTACAAACTATACCAATATACACAATGTCAATATTCTCGTACCCAGTTTCATGGTTTAGGAAATTAATTCCAGCTATTGCAAACTTCTAGTGGAGCTCAGGAGAGCGAAATAGGATACATTGGCTGGAATGGAAAAAACTGGCAGTCAGAAAACTACTCGGAGGTATTGGATTCAGAGATCTCAAACATATCAACACATCATTACTAGGAGCACAAGCATGGAGGAACATGAACAACCCAAGAACACTAGCAGCAAGACTTCTAAAAGGTATTTATTTTTCCAACTCTGATTTTATGAAAGTTAAACTGAGACAAAGCAGAACCTGGAGTTGGGAGAGTATCATAGAAGGACGGGACTTTATTAAGAAACACGGAATATACCAAATTGGAAATGGACAAAAACAAAAATCTGGACAGACAAATGGGTGAATACTCCATGGACACTGTCCAAACCAGAAGGATGTGAAATTGAGAAGGTTAACCAACTATGGGAGCAGGACGAGGCTAAATGGAATATGGATCTACTTGATGAGATTTTTCCACATCCCATTATACCATAAATAACTAAGGTACAGTTGTTAGGGACTGACCAAGAAGACAAATAAATCTGGTCGTTTTCCAAAAGTGGAGAATATACTACAAAGACTGGATACAAAGTACTGACGGACGAGGCTGTTATTCATGCGCCTCAATCAGCAACAACGGGAGCGAATATTAAAGAAGAGCTATGGAAGTTAGTTTGGGGAACAAATACTCCAAAAGAAATCAAAATTTTTATATGGAAAGTCTGTAACAACGTTTTTCCTACCAAGAAGAATTTAGTCGTTAGACACTGCACGGATTCATTAAATTGCGAATGGTGCCCTGGAAAAACAGAAACGGTTGAACATCTATTACTAAGCTGCAAGGTCTCACAAACTATTTGGGCAGCTACCTCGTTACGAATTAAAATACAACCGGATAATATCAATGACATTAAGTATTGGATTCCATAGATTATTCAAATTTTCACACAAGGTGGATAGGAGGAACAAAAAATTAAAGATTATATTTTTATCACACTTTGGAATACGTGGAAGGCTAAAAAGAAAGCGGCACATGAACGGATACCAGTATGTATCGATCAGGTCTTGAAGGCGGTACACAACTTGATGGGAGAACTACATGGATTTGATTGGAGAAAACAGGTGGACAAAATACCAACAGGGAGGAATGAGATACCAATCGAGGAACTATCAGAAGGGGATATTACATTTTATTGCGATGCGTCATTTTCAAACAGAGCAGACGCAACAGGTATTGGAATTGTTCAAACGCAAAACACCACACCCCACACTACAATCAACAACATGGAGACTCAAAGGTGTGACACGATACTATTGGGAGAAGCTTTGGTTGTTCTTTCGGCAACCAGAAAATTTAAAGCCTTTCCAGGAAAGACGAAGACAATTGTTTCTGATAACCTTGAATTAATACAAGGTGTTAGGCAGGTGTCAGCAGCAAGATGGACGATTCACCCAATCATTCGACAAATTAGGAGGATGATGGATGAAAATGGCCCGGTATCTTATCGGCACATACCGAGAAGATTGAATGGTCAAGCAGACGTTCTTGCAAAAACTGTTAGGTACGGAGTCAAGATGCAAAGGACGGAGGTTAGTAACATTATTTTGGAAGTTTCGAAGATGGGAATTGAATAGATTATAGTTATGAGTGTGAAATCCGTCCAAAAAAAAACATAGTTTTTTTTTTGGAACTTTAATCAATTAACTCCTTAAAAATAACCCATTATTATCGCACAAACTCGTGCTATAATTACAAGATTATGGAAAGAATCGGAAGTTTGATGCATGACTAGTCAATTTAAATTTTTTTATATTACTTTTTTTTTCTGAAAAGAAGTTTTGTGTTGGTAGAATCCTCTACTTACACAAACACCGATATTTGTGGATTCTTAAAAACAAAAAGTGTTATGATCTATGGAAACAATAATTACATATCTTACTCGTATTCTCTCCTTCCAGTTTTATATTCCAAGCATATATACTAGACAATTGGCAAAGATCAAGTTATAATTTGTAATCAATGTCTAACGTTTCTATTCCAACCGATTTAGTTTTTAATGTACTATCATGCTTACCCGTGAAGTCTCTTATGCGATTTAAGTGCGTATCCAAATCATGGTGTCAGATAATTTGCAACCCTAAATTCATTAAAAGACATGTCAAGAAATCTACATCTAATATGAAGCTTCTTGTTAACGAGGATACCACAGGAGACGCAAAGCATATTGCTGAAGAAGTTTACACGGGAGACCTGAAGCTTATTGCTGAAAAAGTCAACACGGGAAGCCCTATTCTATATGAAATTTCAAACATGAAGGAAATCAAATACCCGCTTATAATCGAAGACGCGAAGCAAATAGTGACGTTATCAGGCTCTTGCAATGGCCTGCTCTGTCTACTCTATTCAAAGCCAGAAGGTACAATTGTTTTGTGGAATCCTTCAACTCAAAAGCACCTTCTGTTACCTATTTGTTCCAATGAATATAGAAAGACCTTGGAATTCTATGATTACTGCGTTCATGGTTTTGGGTACGATGAAAGCACAGATGACTACAAGGTGGTTCAGTTAGTAAGATATGAAAATATAGACGATCATACTAGTTCCTATGAAGTTAACATATTTAGTCTAAAATCAAATAAATGGAGGAAATTGGAGGACTTTGCATATGGAGTTGATCTTAAATGGGGGAACTATTTATCAGGAGTTCTTGTTAATGATGCCCTGTATTGGCTGCTCAACAACCATTCTATTCTTGCTTTTAATCTCAGAACTGAGAGATTCAATATTCTACCATCACCACCAGATTCAGTTCAGACTCCCTTCTTGTCTTTAGCAATTTTGAATGGTTGTCACCATCTATATTGTGACTATATATATGCTAGGGAGAAGTGGATAATGAAAGATAATGGGTCTACGTATTCTTGGACTAAACTAATATTGGATTCTGATACACAATTGTTGATTATGAGGCCGACGAAATTTTGGAATAATATTGATATATATAATCGTGAGAAGAAATCGTTTGATCAAGTAGAACTCCCAGGAAAGTGGGATATTTGGTATTCATGCCTATACTTTGAAAGTCTAGTCCCACTCGATGATGGATTTGGAGAAAGTGATGTTACATGTATTGAAAGAGAAGAAGATTTCCGACCAATAAAAAAAAGAAGAAGATTATATACCATTTAGTAAGCAATTAAAGGGATTTCATCAACTGAAGTATCGTCTGATTTCATTAGGTATTAATAGCAAAATCTTTTCTGAGTTTTACATGGTTAAACTAGAGTCAATTGAAGACAGTTGTTGAATAGATGTTCTCCGTTGGAAACAACTATGGTAGGAAATTTGGATGGGTATTTGAATTTGTATGAAGAAATGAAGGTTATTGGGATTAATTATGTGCTTGTCTGTAATAATGTTGTTAAAATTTTAATACTATTTTCTTTAAGTATCTATAAGTTTTAAATTTAAGAGATATCCAATATTAAAAATTGTTTAATTTCCGATTTTTAGAAATATATAACATTGGAATTGGAAGATGATTGGTAACTTGTAGAAGGAATCATATAATGTGGCATTAAACAAAGGAAAGAGAAAATAATCATTTAAGAGGGAGAAACGTTTTTATTGGTGTTTAAAACCTCCACATAGGAGGTGATACATGGGTAAAGCAAAAAGGGGTGATATATATCTTTACTCTAACTCAATGCAGAGTAAGTGAAAAATTACAGCTATAAACATCATAAGATATGACTAAATATTCACAAGAAATGATTAATATTGCAAACTTGATATATTTGAAGTCAATATATAGAAGCTCTTCATGTATTCAAGTACCTCATGGTTCATGTTAAAAGAAATAACAAGTTGACTGAAACCTTGATTGGTGCTTTGAAACTTCGTGTTGCATATGATTTGAATGTTTTTATTATATGTGCGAAGTTTGATGATGAACTTTCGATTAAATCGTACTAAGATCTACAAATACACGTGAAATGCATTAGTGAAACTACACTTTGTATTACTACACCTTCCCCCAATCTTGCCTTCTCCATGCTTTTTTATCATTAATGCATGGACATCGGGCTGTTAGCTATTTGTATATACATGTAGTAATGATTGTACAATAATTATAATCTATGATGGATATGTAATAAATATATTCATCATTCTCAATCATCTTTAGAAAATCTTCAGAGTGCACCACCACTTTTAATAACTGTTTTTGAACAAACTCATACTCCCTCCGTTCCACTTAAATTGTCCACTTAGCTTTTCACATATATTAAGAAACATAATAAATGCATTCACCATTACAAAAATACCCCTAATAAAGTATCTTGATATCTTAAATGTGTATTGGAAATATAAATTTTAATATTTTAATAAGGGTAATAGTGGAAATAGTAGTAAAAAAAGTATCTTGGACTTCTAAGTGGACAATATATTTGGAACATTAATTTTAGTAAGTAGACAATTTAAGTGGAACGGAGGGAGTACTTATTATCTGTTTTTATTTGGTTGAGCATAAATTGCACGACTATATTTGTAGATGTGTATTTGTTTGGCTCAATCCCGGTTATCTCTCATTAAGTGAACCTACATTCAATCAAAATGATCAAAAAGTATAGTAATAATCACCAATTCTCCATACGTTCTGTTCTACATAGCAGAAACTAATTGTGTAAATCAAGGACATGACTAATTCAATGGAACGACACTGCAAAACATAGAAGTGTTAATTTCTCTTCTTTTTTTTTTTTGACGAAAGATGCATAAATTTAAATTAAAGAAGTTTACAAATTACAAAGATTGTCCAACCAATCCCGTAAAAAACGAAACAAAAACGAAACAAGGAAACTAGCTTGAAGAAAGAAAAGAAAAACAAAACAAACAAACATCGTCCAAAGGAAGACAGAAAAGTGAATAAGGCTATATATACAAGCTCAAACCGCAACTTCTTCCCGAGATGAAACCGAAACGAAATTGCTACTGAAGTAGCGGGCTGAGACCAACAAGGGTTGAAGAAAACATGATCTTTAAGAAGATAAACTCAAGTCTCCAGATGAGGGGTAGAATATCGACTACTATTTTAATTTCTCCATTTGTACGTAACTATGTTATGTGAATTAGCCAAATGTACTATCCTCGTTACTAAACTAACAACATCACAATTATTATCAGTATCATTATCTGATATTCCGATTTCCAAGTACAAATCTTAGGCAAATTTAAATCATGCTTGTGTAATTAAACTTTCTAGATTGTTATATTATTGATCTCTTGTGGAAGTGACTTAAAACACTCAAGGCTCCGTGTAATAAATTGGTAGCAAAAATAGTACGGATTTTTATATCGATATCCATCATTTACTACACTACTCCAAATGAACAAGATTAGGAGGTGATCATTAATTTTTAAATACTCTGTTTGAATATCAAATTACTTACAAAACAAATTAAAGGGTAAATGTTACTAGAGACCACTAAACTATCTAAACAGTCCTGTTTGGGCCACTTAACTATTACAGGTACTAAACAACCCACTAATGTACCAAAATTGTTCTAAATTGCCCACTTTGTTAGATTGCTGTTAAAATTGTATTAAAAATGCCTGTTACACTTGATTAGCACGTGAAAGACTTACCTAAGTCATCTTTTTTTTTTTTAGCGGATTTTGGAATAGATCTCAGTTTCTCTACAAAAATACGAGCTCAAGAGCTCAAATTCATCAAAACAAAGGTATGTATTTGTAAAATTACTTATAGTATGGAACGTGTCATCGTCTACATAGAAGGTGTTACAAAGTTTTAACGTACGATGAGTAAACATTAAAATCTAGCGATCAACTTGCTCATTCCACACCAGTCCGATCTTATTGTGTAAGCTTAATTCTCTAAGTGACTTGCCATCATAAATTGTACGAGGCCGAGAATGTATACGGTCAAGAGCAATAAAAAAGAGTTCAAGTATTTGGACAACTTGAATCCATTCGTCCACATGTGCAAATTTATACCACAATTCATCTATAATAAGCTCAAATTACTCTACATGTATCTTTAGCTATGAGTATCTTAATAAAGTGATGTTAATAAATTTGATTTCATATTTTTCATTTGTGTCCATATCATGTGCTAAACTCAACGTAGGACACCCACATAAACGTAAGACACACACATAAACCATGCAATGTAATTAACAGGTTGATAAAACTGATGAAGCAAGGAAGAAATTTTCTAATGTGGAGTCTATTTCATCTGCTCAATATTTCAGGAAACAAAGCCAATGTTACAAATTCATTGGCCCCTCTTCAAAAGTTCTCCGTATGTATTGAAGAGGTTTAATAATTTTTTTTGTTTGTTGTGAAAGAATGATATTTCTTAATTTTCAGGACTCAAGTGCGATCTCTAGTACTAATTTATTCGTTGATGGTTCGTTCGATTCATCTATTCGTGAGTTTAAGTCAGTAGAATCATTGTATTAATGTAACAAGCATTTTTTATTTAATGGAGCAAGTAATTTGGAACATTTTTGGTATATTAGTGGGTTATTTGGACCCCGTAATAATTAAGTGGCACAAATAGGACTGTCGAAATAGTTTAGTGACCCCTAATAACATTTACCCCAAATTAAAAGCTGAAAATTAGAATTAATCAAAAGGCAGGTACATAAACTCTCGTTAAGTCACCATCTCTCTCACTTTATGGAAACTAAACTTTCCTTGTAAACTATGACTCCGTGTGAGTTATAATCATAGTTAAGTATTCTTGTTTTATGAGTGTCGGAGGCACACAATACCAGTTTCAATTTCTTACCCTTTTCCATTTCTGTTTGGATTAGTATGATTTCATTCTTCCACCACAATTGAGGATACCAAATTATAGCCGTGTTGATAATTCCACGAATGCTGTCTTGTTTCTCCCAAGAACCCACCACTCCATATTCCTTCATTACCCATATCTGCATACATATTGATACTGAATATTTATTGTAGGTAAACAAGGCAAGACTATCATTTATGATTGTGAGAATCTTCTGAATTTGATAGTCATGAAGGATAGCTTCAGGTAACTTTATTTCTTGAAACAACTCACTGCTCACATCAAAGGAAACTATAATCTCAATCCTTTTGCTTTCGGCATTTCTTATTTGGGCAGCCCAATGCAAAGCACCATTGAATGGTACTCCCGTAACACGAGAATAACTATATAACTTTGGCAGCTTTAGATCGGGTTGTCTCCAAGAATTAGTACTCAGATTGTAGACTTCAGCTTTACCGGTATAATTAAAAATATTAACGACCTTGTAATTATTTTTGTTGGAATCGAAACCTAATCCAGTCAAGGTTATCAGGTCATCTACATTGAATGGGCTTGGAGGAAGAAGTTTAAATTCCCTAGTTGCTGGATTACATAAGACTAAGATACGTGTACAATATGAGACACAAAGCAATAATCCATTGCAAGACCATGAAACACCAAAATGTGTGTCATAAAAGTAAGGTACCTCGAGATGAGTTGAGATTTCATTGAGCGATTCAAACGAATGAAAGGATAACAATCCTCTAGTCTCTTTACTGACGTGCTTAGTCCCCTTAACTAGGATGCATTCATTATTCTTATCTTTCGTGGAAAGCTGATGCAATTTAATGAAATTA
Organism: Nemophila menziesii; assembly: GCA_029959085.1. Taxonomy (NCBI): domain Eukaryota; kingdom Viridiplantae; phylum Streptophyta; class Magnoliopsida; order Boraginales; family Hydrophyllaceae; genus Nemophila; species Nemophila menziesii. The sequence continues at coordinate 1,295,339 of JARWIR010000072.1, read as the reverse complement.
GGGCTTTTAATTAAATTACACCAATATTTACAAACACTCCTGAAACGCATCAAAAGCTTCACCGGCAACGTCGCTAATATTGATGTTATCACATCGTCCGGTATACTCTGCACCTTCATATTATCTTCAAGTAAACTCTTTGACTTCATCTTTTTCGATTTTCCCATTTTGGAGAGAAACTCTGTATGCTTTTCGACGTGTAACCTTTTGTTTTTATTTCAATTTTTCAATTAGGGTTTTACAAAATTCAAGCCAGGCCTTTTCAAATAAGCCCAAGTAAGCCCAAGTAAAAGAACAAGCAAATCTAAAATCTTAAACTGGGAAATTTATAGGTTTTGTAATTAACCTAGTTCTAATTTACTATGAAAATATACATAAGAAACCATACATATTTTCTGTCAAGGGTTAGTCGAAACACAACATAGACTGGACCATCCCGCGGAAAAAAAAGAAATCGTGGTTAGATTCTTGTTAAAGAGATAAATCAAATATTAAAATACCTTTAAAAATAAAAACTATATATAAATAAAAAACGTATAAACCACCGAGTCACTAAATATAAGTACTATTAATTTCCGGCCACCACCTACCAACCACTTTCAGCACCGCCATCCAAAATATACTAAGAGATTTTACTAAGTATCGTCTCTGACAACTACCAATCGAGCATAACAGGCACACCACACGGGACGTACTCTATGATTCACACCGTACGAAAAATATTTAATATACTTAGCAATTCTCTTAATTTACATATCAATTCTCTTAGCATGATACATAATCACTAAGTACAATACAAAATTACTGAGTAGACTCGATAAATAAGTATTAAACAACAAAATAAAGGAAATTATAGCACAAATTTATTTTACTAATAGAAAAAAATTACAACTCTTGATAAAAAATAAAACAAAAATATTCTACCTAAGAATAATTTTAAAAAAACCTATTACAAATAATTAATACAAATCAAGATTACAAAAATACTAAAAAATTACATGTGGCTAACATTAGCATGACGTCGGTAGTATTCAATGTGAATCAGATAACTTTCTCGATTCAGAATTGCAACTTTAATGGAGCACCTTCTCGACTCACATTGTACAATAAATTCATTCACGAAGCTCGACAACGCAAAGCATAAAAATAGTTGTTGAAGCTGGTCTTCAACCAATAATTAAGTTTCATAATTCTTGGAACAAATTTTCAACCAAGGTTGTTCAAAGCTATAGAAGATATCTCGAATAGTGAAGCTTCAACCAAGGTTTCCAGTGAGATCTTCATATAAATCGAACAAGGCGTAACTGAACCAATCAAGACAAACCTAAATCGACAAAAATAATAGAATGAAAGAATCACGGTGCTTCAGCAATGGATCAAAGCTTACTCATGCTCAGATTTTCTTAAAAACCCGCACATAAAAAAGAAGATCAAACCTTACTCGTCCATGGATATGAACAAACTCCATGGTCCAGCATGTCATGGCATGTAAAAACCTTCATGTTTAAGCACTGATGAATAGAAATCCATCGGCGAAGACGAACATATATCTTCGGTCAACACTATTAAAATTCGAAAACAAACTTGTTTATTTATTTATAAATTAAAACGGCCCGAGTTGTAAAATTAGTGTTCGAACTCGACTCGTGAGAATATAACAAAGCTCGAGCTCGAACTCAAAAGTCCTTATAAAAGTGTTTCGAGCTCGATCTCAAAAGCTTGTTTAAATCTATTTCGAGCTCGAAAGCTTTCTTTTTATCTCGGGTTTACTTGAATTGATTATAAGATAGATTGTTGCAAACCTTTTAATTTATAGATTTTCAATTAGAACATAATTGACTATTTTTAAAATACCATTAAATACAATCACATACTCTCTCTTTGGATTTTTGAATTTTGAATGGTCTTGTATAACTGGGTAGGTAAAGGGGAAGTGAAAGTTAAGTGTTAGGGATAAGATAGGTTTTAGAATATAGTAATTACTTTCAAATTTTGAATTGTCAAATATTGGAAATAAATATTCAATAGATATTTATAACTTAATTTTATTATTCACGAGCTTTAGTGAAAAGCTCGCGAGCAGGCTCGGCTTAGCTCGTTTGATAAACGAGGTCGTGTTTAGGCTCGAGCTCGGCTCGTTTAATTTAAAGAACGATCTCGAGTCGAGCTTTTTCCGGAGCCGAGCTAGAACTGCTCACAAGCGGCTTGGTTCGTTTACAGCCCTATCAACAATCCACAACTATAACAACCGACAACCCAAAGGCTCTACCAGTCCAACCTAACAACCTAAAGGTTTAGCTATCCAGCCCATCATTGGGTTCGATCACCAAGTACTCGTGAATGTTGTTCAAAAGTTACCCCAACAATTTTAATACCACCGGGCACAATTTTTAGTATAAAAACACCTTTTGCAAGTTGTCATCAAATCAAGAGGAAATATTGAAGGGCATCAAATATACATCCACGTGGGTGATACAAATACATATCACGTCGAAGATAAAGCCTCATTCCACCATCACCCCAAAGACTTAGTGGCTGATGATTAGGTACCCAACAAAATTCACCCTGAATAGGGAATCATATGGCATACCAAGAAGATAGAAATGCTTGAGTAAATATAGAAAGTCTTTTCACTTGGGATATTTTAGATTTGTAGTTGCCACGAAGAATCAAACCTCAAGTCTTAGCGGTATATAAGTCAACATACACAAATAACCATATCAACATGTATGTGTGTCACATAGAACTTATAATGAATCTAGACGCCATTTACTGTAGAGAATTTCCCTCTACTTTATCATATAGGGTTGAACAATAGTTCTCCAAGCTCAAACCTCATACTATATTGAGAAAAAAATCCTCATATGATAGGAAATTTTGCCCATATTTCTTAAAGTTTGTAAGTCAGGGTTGTTAGAGGTCAAAGTCCAGGAAGATATAGTTCAACAACTACACGATTTATTTTCAAGAGAAGAACGAGGCTCTATAATGGTATTCTGACCAACATAGAAACACTGCTTATGAAGTTGAGGTACTCGACAACACAACCTATCTGTTAGCTTACACATATGGGACACAAAGTAGATTTTCTAAACTACCTTGCAACCAAGCTGAATTTGACTTAAGACAGATCTTTGAGGAAGCTAGATTGTAAATAGTAGTCGAGGACATATTTGATTTTTCACAATAGAAAGAGAGCCAGATTTCACAATACACATTCTTCCAACAATGCAAAGAAAGGAAAGGATAAAGTAATATGTTGCTGAGAAAACCAATAAACACAAAAACCAAGGAGGATTTCACGACGAACCAAGAAATTACCCTGACATGGAGCATGGGGAAACTGAAGGAACACAGAGGCTAGCTCCTCATGAAATATTACTTTAAACAAAATGTGACTCTAATTTTATATGACCACCCAAGCTTATCTGAAACCTTGATAAAATATATAATGCTCGATATCGACACTTTCATTGAGATTCTGAGCATGACACTATATAAGGAATACCTTATGCTCATCAACGAGGTATGAAGGCTCGAGAGAACTTGTGAAAACTACCTAATGTCTCCATATTTGTGATAGATTATTCTAGTTTAGAGACGTCATTTAGGTGTATTGTGTTCTTATTTTAGGTATTTTTCCCTATAAATTGATAATGTCTTAATTCATGCATTGATTTGGATGATTATTACTTTTAGAGCATTTTTTGTATAATTTGTGTAATAAATGTGAAACTCTTAGGTATAATGAATATATTAGATGCCAAATATATGTCAAGGAGTTAAGAAAATAAGATCCAAGACGAATCAAGAGTTAAAAGGAAATAAAGTAGATTTAGAAAAGTGAAAAGGCTGCAAAAAGTTGTTGTCTAGATCTAAAGTCTTCCCGTGTTTGCGATGTTACGCAAAATATATAAGAAATTTGAAGGAGCCCTTTGACAAATGGATAGGTCTTTGAGATACTATCTGTTTGTTATAAAATTCACTGAATTTGGCCCGGTAATGAAGGAGTTATGATTATTTCAAACTTAAGAGGTCAACCAATCCTACAAGTTAAGAAAACAAATCTGAGTTGGATTTGGACTCCAATAACTTGGTCCACGCTCTAGGTTTCGACCATACATCTATATATATGACTACCTAACTTTGTAAACACGTCCTTGATTAAATATTAGTCCTTAGTATCAAGATTTATCATCTAGAGTAGCAAGTTGACAGTATGTATCTTATCTTTAGTTTTATTTCTTCTAGTTAGAACTAATTTTACCATAGCTTGGGTTTTCATGTGTATAATCTTTGAATTATATTTCTTAATTCTATGTTATTATGGGAAGCGACAGTTAATTGATTGAGTTTCTTATTCACATATTTGTATTATGTGCTTTAAATTAATTTTTGTAGTCCTTACTAGTGCACGAGTACAGAGTTACCCCATAAGTATTTCGATTTTCGCCCTGATGGGGGATTCAATTGTTGACAACACCGCATAATCGTCTAGTGTGCGGTAGTGATCCTGACAGGCTTGACTAACTTGATAGACACTAAAGTTTGATTTAACCACCGATCATTGTGCAGGGTTCCCTTATCCAAGTCCCCTAGTAAATGTTAGGCTGCTACCTAAGTCCACCCTGACTGGGGTTCGGAGGAATATAGAATCCTGTCTATTTATACTTTCTTAAACCTTGAATCACTAGTATATCTGGAATACGAATTAGAAGGATAGGTGCATACTAGCAGACCTACGTTATATTTCTCATCTCCATTCTCTTAGTTTATTTATTTGCATTATTTTATGTTATTTAGATTCTTATTCAGAAAACCAAAAAAATATTTATCTTCTTATTTGTCTTTTAGTTTTAACAATTAATTTCTCATGCGCTTCTATCTTAAACACAATTCGATCTAACAGACTAAATCCATGCGAACGAACTTTACTTATTAACTATGACTTGCAAACTATCTGTGCAATTGCAGTGAGTTTCTCGTGGCAGTAGTGGTGTATGTTCTTTATTATTATCTTTATTCATTTGTTTATTTATCACAACTTTGCAACCACCACTACCTTATCCTAAGAAAATGGGTAAAAATGAACAAAAGAGACAACGATTCACTACTCTATGATGACGAGCCAGATCCTTGCAATTAGGAAGGTCATGTCCCAGAACAAAGAGGTCGAAGTCACAATCGAGAAAGAATTCCATGCGAAAGGGTAAAACTAAGCTTATATTTTAGAAAATGGCTTTAACCTAAAAGTAAACCTAAAAACCCAATAACGTGTCCTAGAGCGGGTGAATAGGATAGTGCTGAAATATGAAATCTAACTCGTAATTGCAACACTTTATCCTACCTAAAGATGCAAATTTTACATACGGTAGATAAAGTGACTAGAGCTACACCTCAAAATTGATACAAGAGTGTGAAATATTCAATCAACTATTCCATGTATTGATTCCATAGTGAATACTAGTCAAAAGTCAAGTATGCAATTCAATATACACCTAACATACAATACTATGCCTAAAGATATATGTAATAAAAAAGAAATATAATAAACATTTGTAATGCAAAAAGTAAAGAGATGAGGGAGAAAGATACAAACACAAGATTTAAAGTGATTTGGCCTTTCTTGTCTACATTCAAGAAATAACAAATAGATTGAAAACTTGATGTGGTTCATCGAATCTTGCTTGTTACAGATATTACATATAGGTAGAACGTTTTATTATTTGTGTGATGTTTGAGACGACTTTTGACGAAGTTTAGATTAACTTGTATTAAGATCTATAAACACACTTAAAACACAATAGTGATTTCATGGGCTACTTCACTAGTATTTTTGTTAATATATCTACCCCGAATATGGCGTTCTCCATGCTATTTAATGGAATAATGCATGGACATCGTGCTGTCAGCTATTTGTAAATATGCATGTACCAATAATTGTACAATAGTTATAATCTTTTAATTGGGAACAATGTTGGGTTGAGTTGTACTGCAATAACTTGTCATGATTATACTGTTGGGTTTGGAACCTAAACCACCCTTCATCTTCCTTGAATGAGTGCGAATTTTAACTTTTATTAATTAATCTAACTTGAGCTCTTAATGGGCAAAGCAAATGAGGAAAAGACCAATTAATAACACCAGTTGAAATCTTTGTGCGTCAAATCAGAAAAGGACACTCTGTCGCAAATGAGGAAAAGATCATTGTTGGTAGAAAATTGAAATAACTGTTTTAAAACAAGGAATGGAAATCCAGAAAATACAATTTCGATGAATGTAAACTTACTATTACAGAAATAGAAATACGATTACAATAGGAACACTTATACGGAAAATTAGAAAAGAACTACAACGATTACAACATAATATGGTGTTAAAAAGATATTCTGACGCACTAGTTATCTCTAACGGAAATTCAGTCCAATGTAGTTTCTAGAGAGAAGAGAGGTAGAATTTTTGTTCTTTTTTGGTGTGTTTCGTAAGTAAGACAAGGAGGGGAAGAGTTGTATTTATAGGGGAGTAGGTGAGGAGAGACTTTGCAGGTTCGTCCCAATTAATGACCTTGATTGTCTCCATAATTGGTCCTTGATTGACTGACCGTTTTGGTTAACTCATATGTTGCACACGTTTTAATTTCCAGCAATGAATTTGGACACTATGTTGACTTGATACATTCCCGTGTTGACCAAGTTCTGTAACAGATGACTGGTGCATAATTGGTGGACGCTTGTCTTCTAGTGCGTAATTGGTGGTCCTTTGTCTTCTGGCTGAAAGGACTTGACTTTCCACCGAATACTATAAGAACTAGTCTTCTTCTACTAGAGTCTCTTCCGAAAACTAGTTTCATTTTTTATATTTTGACTCCCCAAACTCCCCCCACGAGCCCACGCCCACTCCCACTCCCACGCCGGGCCGAGCGGGTGGTGGTGCGCGCGTGTGGGGTTTTGCCTTTTCCCTTTTGGCTTTTATAGCCTTTGGTCCTTTTGAAACTATTAGATAGGTAAGCTATTTTAACTATTAGCTTTTCTATCTCCGCTCCTATGTAGGACATTTTCTTCACAAAAAATGTCTTTTCCACTTCTCCCATAAGAACATGAAAAGGAATTATATTAATACCTTGTTTTAAATTAATTTAAACACTACTTATCTATTAATAAATTCCAACAATCATAGTTAAGTATTCCTGTTTCAATCATTTTATGAGTGTCGAGGGCACAAGATAACAGTTTCCATTTCTGTGATTCCCTTTCGCTTGTTTCAAAAAGTATGGCTTCATTTTTCCACAACAAACAAGGACACCGATATATAACTGAGTTGATAATTCCACCAATGCTGACTTGTTTCGTCCAAGAACTCATCACTCCATATTCCTTCATTACCCATATCTCCACAAATTTTGGAAAATAGGAGCAAGAGCCTTTGAATGTAAACAAGACAAGAGAATCATTTATGATTGTGAGTGTCTTGATAATTCGACGATCATGAGGCATAGCTTCAGGAAACATTATATCTTGTAACAAATCAGTGCTCATCAAAAGAAATGATGATATCACTCCTTCTGTTATCGGCATTTTTTAACTGGGTAGCCCAATTCAATGTTCCATTGAATGATACTCCCCGAACACGAGAAGCATATATATTTCGCACTATACGCTTTAGGTCGATTTGTCTTTAAGAATTAGTACTCAGATTATAGACTTCAAATCTATTGGTATTTGTAAGAGTAACGACATTGTAATCATTTTTTTTGGAATCAAAACTCAATCCATATAAGCTTACATGTCCTGATACATATAAGGGGTTTGGAGGAAGAAGTTTAAATTCCCTAGTTGCAGGATGACATAAGACTAAGGTACGTGTACAGTATGAGATACAAAGCAACATTCCATTGCAAGGACACGAAACATTAAAAAAGGTGTCATTGAAGTGAGGTCCCTCGAAATGAGTTGAGATTTACTTGAGCGATTCATATGAATAAAAGGATAACAATCCTCTAGTCTTATTGCTGACGCGCTTATTGCCCTTAACTAGAATACATTCATTGTTATTATCTTTCGTGTAACACTGATGCATTTCAATGAAGTTGGGGTTTTTGATTAAATCACACCAAGATTTACGAACACACCTGAAACGCAGTAATGGTTTCACTTGACACCTGGCTAATATTAATGTTATTACATCGTTAGGGATACTCTGTATCTGCATATTATCTTCGGCTAACCTCTTTGTCTTCATCTTTTTTGATTTTCCCATTTTTGAGAAAAACTTTATATGCTTTCAGATGTGTAACCTTTTGTTTTTGTTTCAATTTACAATAAGGGTTTAACAAATTTAAAAGTCTTAACTTAGGCCTCTCCAGATATATAGGCCCATTAAAGAAAAAAACAAGCTCACCTAAAATCTTAAAAAAAAAGAAAAATGTTTTATTAAAGGAGCCAATAATCAAAAAATTTCTATTAAAAAACTATTAATAAAAAGATGCATATATAATAAGACTCTTTATAAAAAAACAGGAACAACCTAAAATACCCCTATATATAGTAATTAAAAAAAGAAAAAAATTAGCAAAAAAACAAAACAAAAACTAATACACACACATGCTCGTCCATGTATTTTTTGTTAAAATTATCTCAACTAATTCTAAAAAAATAAAAAAAAATCTATATATTAGGATAAAGCAAATTAATATTTACGTTTATAATCTTATTTGTAATTTTTTGATTTTTTTGAATTTTTTTCGTAGACACGGAATTTCATGTTTTGAACAGTGAATTTCATGTTTTGAATAATGAATTTCATGTTTGCAAAAAAAAAATCACTATTTCAAACAATGAATTTAATGTTTTAAATAGTGAATTTCATGTTTTAAACATGAAATTCCGTGTCTGCGGAAAAAAAAATTTAAAAAAAAATCATATACGTAAATATTAATTTTTTATCCAAAAAATGCAATTTTTTTTATTTTTATGATTTTTTAGAATTACTTATAACGATTTCAAAAAAAAAAATCACGGACGCGCGTGTGTGTGATAGATTTAGTAGTAGTAGGTGGTGGTGGTGGTGGTAATGGTAGTGGTAGTGGTAGTAGTGGTGGTGGTGGGGGTAGCGGTGGTGGTGGTGGGGGTAAGGGTGGTGGTGGTGGTGGGGGAAGTACCTTATTATTTGTTACATATTTAAAAATAAAATATTGTATTAAAAATAAAATAATATATTTAATAATAAGGGTAGTAAAGGTATAAAAAATATAAAGAAGATGTTTTCTATAAATAATTATTTTATTAGACATTTTTTATAAAATAAATTATTGAAGGCTTAATTTAACAATTAGGTACTTTTATTAAACTTCTTTTAACAAATACCTCATTTAAAAGAGGTACCGTAAAAATAAAACTAAAATTACACTCGAAGTAAGGAAATGGAACTAAAAAGGGTGATTGAGGAATGCTGGGACCAGGAAGAGTTTTACTGGGCAGATAGAGCGAGAGATCCAAATATTAAAGAAGGCGATAAAAATACAAAATATTTCTTTGCGACAACTATGCATCGAAGAAAAGTTAATCGAATTAATATGTTGAAGTACAATAGTGATGAGAGGAGGTCACGAATATTTAAGAAGTTATTAAATACAAACCATCAAAAGTTAATTTTCAGATGAATGAAATCCTTACGAAGATACCGGACTCGGAAGAAATAATAAATGCGGTTTTTTCGATGGATGGGTCTAAAGCCCCGGGTCCAGATGGATTTCCAGGGAAGTTCTACATGAATTTTGGGAAATTATAAATAAAGATGTTGAAAAGATAGTGATTGATTTCTTTACAAATAACACTTCACTTAATCTTCTTAATGATACAATTATTACATTGGTGCCTAAGGGGGATAAGCAAGAGACCATTAAGGATTTTAGTCCAATTTCTTGTGTGAATTTTTGCTACAAGATTATATCGAAAATTATGACTCTTAGGGTTCAACCTTTTATGGATGATATATATCACCTACGCAGTCAGCTTTCATCAAAGGTAGAATTATTAAAGATAATGTCTTATTGCACAGGAAGTCTCATATTTCTTGAATACAAAAAGGAAGTCAAAAAGTAACTATGCGGCGGTGAAAATTGATATAGAAAAGGCTTATTATCAGGTTAATTGGGAATTCTTGTTTGAAACCTTGATGGCTTTAGGGTTCTCGGAGAAATGGGTTGGTTGGATAAAAAATTGTGTGACAACGGTGTCAATGCAGATTAAAATGAATGGTCAATGACTTAAAAAGTTATATCTGCAACAAGGTTTAAGGCAAGGCGATCTGTTATCTCCCCTTCTTTTCTCTCTACTTACGAAAACCCTCACTGGCTTAATAAACAATCAATGTAGATAAGGTAATATTTATGGGATAGCGATCACGAGACAATGTCCGAAGCTAACTCATCTTTTTTTTTGCGGATGACACCCTCTTCTTTATTAAAATCTCAGATACAGAAATTGAAGCGTTTAGGGAAACTCTGAGAATATATTGTCAAGCCTCGGGGCAAAGAGTTAATCTAGCTAAATTTTCCATTTTGTTTAGCAAAAATACACCAGGGTACATTACGGAAAAGGTTTCGGATTCACTGAATATTGGTGTTACTGAATCCCTTGGAAAATACCTAGGCTTACCTCTAACACTAAAAAGATCGAAAACTGAAAATCTCAATTACATCAAAGACATGTTATTAACAAAGTCTACTAGCTGGATGGCATCACTCTTATCAGAAGGCGGGAAAGAAATACTTATTAAAGCTATGATGCAATCGATTCAGAATTACGCTATGTCAATATTTGAATTCCCTAAAGTCCTTTGTAAGAAGCTTACATCGCTGGTGGCTAATTTTTGGTGGGATACTAATGATAAGAAAAAGATTCATTGGCTAGCATGGAGTAAAATGGCAAAGTCAAAAAAAATTGGAGGTATAGGGTTTCGGGACTTTCAAAAAATGAATCTAGCATTGTTAGTAAACCAAGCGTGGAGAATCCTAAGTAATAAAGATTCACTAGTTCACAGAGTTTTAAAAGGTATATATTCCCCAAAGGAGAGTTTATGGGATACAAAACTTAAAAATAAAAGGTCATGGAGTTGGGCGAGCATACTCAAAGGAATACAAATACTCAAAAAGCATGCGATATGGTAAATTGGTAATGGTCAAAGTGTTGATATTTGGAACCATGAATGGCTTATGGGTAACTATAATTTGGATAGTGCTAAAGCGGCAAATCTGAAATGGGTTAGTGATTTAATGGACAAAGACTCAATAGGTTGGAGTGTAGACCTCATAAAATAATGTCTTTGACCCAGTCGTGGCAAATGACATTTTGAAAACCCCTATTACAAATGCTCTTAAGGAGGACAGACTTATATGGCCTTTTAATAAATATGGAACCTATTCAACAAAGTCTGGGTATCACATGTTAGTCGGAGAGGAAATTAAAACAACACCTCAATCATCAACTACTAGGGAGAAGGAAAATAACTCAACATTATGGAACTTAATCTGACATGCTAATGTTCCATCAAAAATTAGGAATTTTTGTTGGAGAATCTGCAACGATATACTCCCATCTAAACAAAATATAAAAAAGAAAAGATGTAAAGATGATAATACTCGTGAATGGTGTGAGATGGAGTTAGAGAATTCTGACCATATTATCCTTAATTGCCCGTTTAGTATGCAGGCATGGGCAGAGTCTTCTCTACAAATTAAAATTAATAACCAAATGAATGAATCTTTCTCTGAATGGTTAATGAATACTATAACAAGCTACACTAACAATGGATGGAACAAAAGGAAAGTAACAACTATTATTCTCGTTACTGCTTGGAATATTTGGAAGGAAAGGATGAAAGGTTTTTTTGATAAGAAAAAATGGTCGGTGGTCAATATATCTCAAAATACAAGAGATATGGTGGCACGATTATTTGACGAGACAAGGAGAATTAATCAAATTAAACGACCTAAACCTAAGGCTAATAATCCCGAAAATACGAATAATCCGGTTATTGATGATATGGCTGAAATGGTCTGGTTTAGTGATGTATCTTTCTTAAGTGAATGGGAACCATCTGCTATTTCTTCCATTGGCGTCGACCCTCAAGGTACAATCTGTCAAAGAAAAGCTATTCGTTGTAAGTTTAAAAACATTTTGGAAGGTGAAGCATTGGCTCTTCTTTCGGCTCTTAGATCAGCTGGATCAAAGAGCATTCAGAGTAGCTCGTTCTACTCTGACAACCTTGAATTAGTTCAAGGTATTCATAAACAGGTTAAACTACATTGGAGTCTCAATCCAATAATCGAAGAAATTGAAGGATGGTTAGACATCTTCCCGCTTTGGAAAACTTCATACACCAGTAGAGAACATAATTTGATTGCGGATGCTTTAGCAAAATGCACAAGGAGGAATGTGGACCTATCTGGATGGAATACTGCTTAGTAATTAACTCGTTTAATTTTCTTGTTAAGTATTGTAATTCTAGATTAATGTAATCTAATTTCCCATTGTAAAAAAAAAGACTAAAGATCATTCTAGGTGACTTCAGTTCGACTTTATCCCTCTTAAACCTGCTCCAAATCTTTTCTGGAGGGTCATTAAACATACAATACGTCCAATCTTGTGGAAAACCCAGATGTGCCATCCAATCTGCACATATATTGACCTCTCTATACATGTGCCCAAACATATATGATATATTCCTTGCTAAGATAACTAGAATCCGCTCAATTCAATCTGCTATAGGTCCTCGTCTATGTTCTACCCCGTTGGCCGCCTCAAACGTATTATTTCAGTCTACTTCCACACACAAATCCGTAATCCTCATTTCCTCCGCCATTTTAAGACCTTCATACAATGCGACTAGTTCCACCTCCACTGGAGATTGGCAATGGATCTTCTTCGAAAACCCTCTAATCCACATTTCATTATCGTCGCTAATAATAACCACCCCCCCCCCCGCGCCAATAAAGCTTCCATTTGTATTGAACTTAAGCCCGCGATTTGGTTTGCTCCATCCGGTAATTCTACATATTTCTTTCTAACAGCTCTTTTGGGATTGTGACCCCAAACTCTAATTATATTTGAAGCCTAAAATTTCGCTTTTTGAATAATCGCTTTTCCATTACGAGGCGGATCCCCATTAAATACAGAACCATTCCTTTCTCGCCACAACACCTCAATCAAATACCCAAAACACATGCTCCATGGTATCCTAGCAAATAGGAGGATACACGACATGTTGTTATTTCACCAGTCCATCTAATTTACCCATGGAACATCCAACTGCATCTGAGGTAAGATACCAGCTGTGTTGCTAATTCCGATGCTCTCCCCGCCCCTGGATTGTCGATTTTTGGAGTTCCTGAGGGTGTCATAAGAGGTGGTCCGCTATTGTAACTTTCCCAAGCTGAAGCTGATATGTCGCGGCTCCAAGAATAGCTCCGACGACTAGGGATGGCAATGGTTACGGTTAAAAACCGAACCCGATGATAATCGGACCGATTTAAAACCGAATTATATAACCGTGGTTAAAACCATTAGGTTATGGTTTTGAAAAGTGTAACCGATGGTTAAAACCGCTAGGTTATGGTTTTTGATAAAAATAAAACCAAAAAACCGAAAACCGTTTATATATATATATATATATGTTCAAATTTTATAATAATTTAGGTTAAATTAGATATATTTAAATTCTAAAAACAAAATCAAAATACTAGATTTAACTAATTAAATAATAAATAAGCAGTTTAATCAAATACCAACATAATTTTTTATAAACCTTGTAGTTTTCTTTTATATGTGTGGTTTAATTTTATGAAATTTAATATATTTATTAAATTATCATTTGAATATGGTTAAAAACCGCAAAACCGTTTAAAAATCCGAAACCGAATAATACGGTTATGGTTTTGAAAAATGTAACCGATGGTTAAAACCGTTAAGATATGGGTTTTAATTATAAAAACGGTTTCGGTTATGGTCTTTGGAATTTTTGCAAAAAACGGATCTGTTGCCATCCCTACCGACGACCGATACTTTGAGCACCCAAGGAACCTCCTTTTCGGGTTGATGACCGTCCAAAAGGTGCTCACCTTGCACCTTGCACCGTACACCGAAGTAGAAAACCCAGTCCTTCTTACCTGGGTCGGTCATCGGACTTGATGCCGTCATGTTTCTCGATCCGGGCATGGCGATGGAGTTCAATGATGAACGAAGACGAAAGAGGAGACGATCGAAGAAGAAAGGGAAGAAAGTGGGTAGGGTAAAATGAATAAGGGTAAGAATGGATTGATTTTAAGGTTAGAAAGAGTAAAAGGGGTAAGCGAAATGACAAATTTGCCCCTTCCACGTCAAAAAAAAACTCGACTGATGATGACGTCATGCTGATGTGTTGAGGTTGTGGCATTGACGTGGGCCACGCGGCGTTGACTAACAGTCAAGTGACAGAAAATGCAAAAAAGGGTTAACGGTGTCACAAAATACTAACCTAAAGGTTCATTTCATAACATTTTATAGATCAAGTACCGCCAGCGCATTTTCGTTGAAGATAAAGGGTCGCGCGTGGTCTTCACTCTTCTTTTTATGCCACTCGTGATTCTTTTTTGGAGGAATCACTGGACCTTTACTAGCCAAAGGCGGCGCATTCTTGAAGCCCACAAACATTTGTTCCCGTTGTCTTGCTCTTTTGTTTAAGCGTGTTATCTTGTTTGCTGTTTCTAAGGTTAGAAATTGCTCCCCCAAATCTTTAGTTTGTTCTTCCTCGTCTGTTAACATCGCTCGTTGTTGTGCTTGCGTTGGCCGGTAGTAGAGCCGGTGGTTGTTCTGGCGGTTCCTCCATTTAGATTGAAGGGAGATCGTTTTCCATTTGTCTCTTCTCAAAGAGAGTTCGCCGTTCGTCATGTAGAGAGAACATTTTAACACATTTTTTTTTTGTTACATAGGAGAGCCACTTTGGACTCGGAGTCATTGACTCGGTTCGAACCTGCACCACTAGATTGGTAGACCAAGACCCTGGCCAGTGAGCTAATCCCATCTGGTTTTTTAACACATT
Organism: Nemophila menziesii; assembly: GCA_029959085.1. NCBI lineage: Eukaryota > Viridiplantae > Streptophyta > Magnoliopsida > Boraginales > Hydrophyllaceae > Nemophila > Nemophila menziesii. Next base: position 1,280,264 of record JARWIR010000072.1, on the reverse strand, counting down.
TTTTTGCATAATATAGGAACATACTGTTCAATTTTTGCATTTAGGGGCCTATTGTACGTTTAACTCTGAAAATAAATCCGGGTGTTGCCCCCTAAACTCCATTCTCCTAACATAATATTATCCTGGCTCCGCAGCTGGGTGGTTCTTGCTTGTGTTTCAAGAATTAATTTAATGAATAAAACTGCAAGTATTTGTATGCGATGATGAACAACTAATTATTCATGTTATTACAAAGCTTATGGCGGTAACTATTAAAAGCTCTATTCATTTCATGTGGCGCACCACTTTGTGATGTAGTGACTCAACCCATTTTGGATGATTTTTGGGGTATTTAAAGGTTGAGTAAACGCAAGTTGGACTTGGGGTATTATTACCATTTCCGAACAAACTCGTAATCATTAGATGTGTATTTGTTTGTCTCATCAGTCCTGGTCATCTCTCATTAAGTGAACGTACATTCAATCAATATGAACCATAGGATCAAAAAGTATAATAGCAATCACCAGTTCTGTTCTACAAAGCAAAAACTAATTGGTGTATAACAAGGACATGACTAATTTAATGGAGTGACCTTGGAATGATACAACAAAACATGGAAGTGTTAATTTTACCATTATTACATACCTATCTTACGTGAAATAGCCAAATGTACTATCTTCCTTGCTAAACAAGCAACATCACAACTATTATCAGTATAATTATCTGATATTCCAATTCACAAGTACAAATCTTAGGCAAATTTAAATCATGCTGGTGTTATTTAACTTTCTAGATTGTTAAATATTGATCTCTCGTGGAAGTGACTAAAAACACTCAAGGCTCCGTGCAATAAGTTGGTAGCAGAAATAGTACGGATTTTTATATCGATAACCATCAATTACTACACTACTCCAAAATGAACTAGATTATGAGATCAATATATTATGAAGGCAATCAAGACATTGGAAATGATCATTAATTTTTAAATACTCTCTTTAATCATCAAAATAATTTTAAAACAAATTAAAAGCTGAAATTGGAAATATTAATCAAAGACCGGTACATAAACTCTCGTTAAGTCACCATCTCTATCACTTTATGGAAACTAAACTCTCCTTGTAAAATAGGACTCCGTGTGAGCTATAATCATAGTTAAGTATTCCTGTTTCAGTCATTTTATGAGTGTCAAGGGCACACAATATCAGTTTCAATTCCTGATCCCTTTCGATTTCTGTTTGGATAAGTATAGCTTCATTGTCCCACAACAATCGAGGATACCAAACAATAGCTGTGTTGGAAATTCCACCAATTCTTACTTGTTTCTCCCAAGAACCCACGACTCCATATTCTTTCATTACCCATATCTCCACAAATTTTGTTACTGAATATACCCCACTGTTATTGAATGTAAACAAGGCAAGACAATTATTTGTGATTGTGAGAGTCTTCTGAATTTTATAATTATGAGGGATAGCTTCAGGTAACTTTATTTCTTGAAACAACTCACTGCTCACATCAAAGGAAACTATAATATGAATCCTTTTGTTTTCGGCATTTTTTATTTGGGCAGCCCAATGCAAAGCTCCATTGAATGGTACTCCTGGAACATTAGAAAAAGCATATAACTTTGGCATTGTAAGCTTTAGATCGGGTTGTCTCCAAGAATTAGTACTCAGATTGTAGACTTCAGCTTTACCGGTATAATTAAAAAGTTTAACGACCTTGTAATCATTTTTGTTGGAATCGAAAACCAATCCAGTTAAGGTTATCTCATATATATTGAATGGGCTTGGAGGAAGAAGTTTAAATTCCCTAGTTGCTGGATTACATAAGACTAAGGTACGTGCACCATTTGAGACAAAAAGCAATAATCCATTGCAAGACCATGAAACATCAAAATGTGTGTCATAGAAGTAAGGTACCTGGAAATGAGTTGAGGTTTCATTGAGCGATTTATACGAATAAAAGGATAAAAATCCTCTAGTCTTATCGCCGATGCGCTTAGTCCCCTTAACTAGAATGCACTCATTATTCTTATCTTTCGTGGAACGCTGATGCAATTTAATGAAATTAGGGCTTTTAATTAAATTACACCAAAATTTACAAACACTCCTGAAACGCATCAACGTCTTCACTGGCAACGTCGCTAATATTGATATTATCACATCGTCAGGTAAACTCTGCATCATATTATCTTCACGTAAACTCTTTATCTTCATCCTTTTCGCTTTTCCAATTTTTGAGAGCTAACTCTGTGCTTTCCGACGTGTAACCTTTTGTTTTTATTTCAATTTACAGTAGGGTTTGACAAAATTCAAGCCTTACTTAGGGCCTTTCCAAAAAAGGCAAAAAAAAAAGAAAAAAACAAACTCATCTAAAATCTAAAATCTAAAATCTAAAATCTTAAACTAGGATTAATTTATAGATATTGGTAATTAACTAGTTTTGATTAGGGATGGCAACGGATCGGATATCCTCGAAAAATTGCATAACCACATCCACATCTATTAAGAAAAACGATAACCAAATCCGCATCCATTAACCATCGGATTTTGGAATTATTTACCAAATCCGCATCCGCGACGGATGCGGTTTATCCGCGGTTAATCCGTATCCACAATCGTTTAAATGATTTAAATAAAATAAATTATTAAACATTTTTAAAATTCTAAACAAAGTTATTGGAAGAATATATAATGATACTAGGCAATATAGTAATATCATAGATAATAATTAATTAGCTAGTTTATGTATGGAATAATTATATTTGATCGATATTATGTATGAAATTTGTATATATAGAATATCTTTACATATAGTATATATATTTTAATATTTTTTTTATATTTTTATTCGGATTTCGGATTATCCATCGGAGTATTGTAAAAGACCAAATCCTAACGGATAATCCACCGGTTACCTTTTGTGAGAACCAAAACCTCATGGATGCACCATCGGTTCCACTAACGGATTTTTTATCGGATCGGATATCCATCGGTTCCAGTTAATATGTGAACCATTGCCATCCCTAGTTTTGATTTATCATGGAGATATACATAGAGAGATGTATATTTTATGTCAAAGGGTTAGTCGAAGTACGCACAACTTCGAACAAAAAAAGAAAGTACGCGCAACATCTAACCACCACCGAATAAAATTGTGGTTCTTGTTGAAAAGGTAAAATCAAATACTAAAATACTATAAAAATAAAAATTATATAAAATAAAAAAAAGGGAAAATGACTCAAAAAATCAAACTAATAATTTTTGATGCCCCAAAGAATCAACACAAAAAAATCTGCCCAATAAAATCATGAACTTAATTATTTAATAGCCTATATGACTATACTACCCTTACTTAACTTTTATACTACAATTACTTAATATATATACACTAATTATTATAAAATCTTATTTCATTTCCGTTTCTCTTTCTCTCTCTTCCTCTGTCTCTCTCTCTATCTACACGATAGAGCTTTCTCTCTCTTCCTCTGTTTCTTCTTTATTGATCACGCAATAAGATTGTTGTTCTCTCTCTATCAATCACGAACGACGACATAGAATTGCGTTTAGTTCATATTCATGGCCGATTTGTTCTTTCTCACTCCACGGTTCTTCTCTGCATTTTTGGATTAAATTGCAGTTTTATTTCTTCGTTCTACTCAAGTATTAGAGTTCTCTTCAACAAAATCGTGTTATTCTTCTTGTTTATCTACGATTAAGGTATTTTTTTAGTTTTACAGTGTTTTTGATTGTTTTCCAATTTTCGTTCTTCGATTCTTAATTATATAGGAACTGTAGTGATTTTTTGCTGTTTTTTCTTAATTTAAGGACTATATTGCAGATTTTGCATAAAATTTGGATTTTTAGAGTATTTTTCTGTAGTATATAGTTGTTTTTGTTTGCTCGATAATAATGTTTAATGCATAATATAGGAATCTTCAAAGCATTTTTTGATTTATATAGGAACTGTATTGAACTTTTTTCAGTTTTTTCATAATTTAGGTACTTGTAGTGCAGCTTTTGCACAATATTGGGACCTTTAGAGCAATTTACTATAAACAAATCTTGGACTATAATATATGTTTTTGATGTGATTTATATGTTCATTTGTTTAGATTTTTTGATGTCTTGTGTTGATGGATGTTTTTATATCCATGATGGGATTTATATGTTTTTGAGGGGATTTTACATGTGTTTTTGTTTGGATTTTTGATGTCTTGTGTGTTGATGGGATTTTTATATCCGCGATGGGATTTATATGTTGTTGATGGGAATTATATGTTTATTTGTTTGGATTTTTTGATGTCTTTGTGTTGATGGGATTTTTATATCCGCGATGGGATTTATATGTTTTTGATGGGATTTCTAGATGTTTTTATGGTAGTTATATCCGCGATGGGATTTATATGTTTTGATGGGATTTATTTTTGTATTTGTTTTAATTTTTTGGTGTCTTGTGTGTTGATGGGATTTCTATATCCGCGATGGGATTTATATGTGTTTTGATGGAATTATATGTTTATTTGATTGGATTTTTTGATGTCTTTGGGTGATGGGATTTTATATCCGCGATGGGATTTATATGTTTTTGATGGGATTTCTATATGTTTTTATGGTAGTTATATCCGCGATGGGATTTAGATGTTTTTTGATGGGATTTATATGTGTATTTTGTTTGGATTTTTTGGTGTCTTGTGTGTTGATGGAATTTTATATCCGCGATGGGATTTATATGTTTTTGATGGGATTTCTAGATGTTTTTATGGTAGTTATATCCGCGATGGGATTTAGATGTTTTCTTGGAGTTATACAGTTATATTTTATGCTAACTTTTATATCTTTTTCCCTTTTTCAGGTTCTTGGTTATGGAGTCTCAAGTTCTTGTTGAGTTTAGAAATTCGCCAAATAATTCTTTTTGCCCATTACAATTCATTGATTCTTTTGATTCGATCAAGAGTTACTGTAATCAGCGTTGGCCTGTTTTAAAAGATGCTTTTGTTGAATATCAGTATTCTTATGGTACACAACAGGGATGTGTAATGGTTAATGATATGGATTATAATACTATAAAGTGGTTGGTTAATCGCAATGATGAAATCCCTCCACCCAATGTCATTATTGATGTAATTCCTTGAATAATCCCATCATCTGCTCCTACTTCTGGAGTTACTTCTACAGATTCTGGGACTTGTTCTACATATACAACTGCTACTTGTTCTTCACGTACAACACATGAATTAATTAGTCAGAATTCTCAAGTTACTGATGAAGGTGTTGACAATGTACGTCGTGATACTGATCAAATGCGTCATAAACGTAATGAGAAGGTACTATTAAGTGTTGACTGGGATAAGTGTTTGAAGTCGATTGGTGATGTTTATTATGGTGGTATTAATGAATTCAGATTTTGTCTTGGTAAGTATGCATGTGAATCTGGTTATGATTTTGAATTTGTGCACAATAGTTCTTCTAAAGCAAGTGCTTATTGCAAGAATAGAAAATCAAAAGATTGTAAGTGGTATGTTTATGTTGTGTCTGATATTTCGAAGACAAAGCTTTATGTCCGATCTTTTGTTAAAGAACATACTTGTGTGCCACCTGATCAATCTATGACTTCTGACCGTCTAACTTCTGATGTTGTTATGGAAGTAATAATGGATGAGATTAGGAGTAAGCCGGCTACAAAACCTACGGATATTGTAGTCCGTCTAAAAGATTCATATGGTTTTGATATATCATATAAAGTAGCATATACTGCAGTTACAAAAGCCAGAAAATGTCTTTACGGAGATGTTGGTCTATCATACAATCGAATTGGTCCATATTTTGACAAATTAAAAGCTGCTGATCCTTCTTCCCAAGTTTCGTTACAAGTTGATCCTATAACACGAACTTTTGAGAGTTGTAATGTGGCATTTGGTGCATGCCTTGCTGGTTTTCGTTCATGTCGGCCTTTGCTCTTTATTGATGGAACATTTCTCAAGAACAAGTATAAGGGAGTATTACTCATTTCTACTGCAAAAGATGCTAATAGCGGTATGTTTTCCCATCACAGTAATCGAGTCACATCAACTGATTAGTCCCACAACTTCAATTTAGTCCCATCACAGTAATCGAGCCCCATCACAATAATCGAGTCCCATCACAGTAATCAAGTCCCATCACAGTAAATTAAGTACCATCTCCCGTAATTTTGAGTCCCATCACCGTTTTTTGAGTCCCATTACTGGTGTACTCCCATCACACAGATCATTTGCATCCCCCTTATTATTCCCATCATCCTTATTATTTTAAACTCTTTTGTCATTCGATTTTTTTTATCATTATGTTTTTGATTTCAAAGTTAATACTTTTTTATATTTTGCAGGACTTTTTCCTGTTGCGTTTTCAATTGTACGCACGGAAGATGGTGATACTTGGACTCAGTTTTTGAATTTCCTCTATCCACATGTTTCTGATAGAGAGATAACTTTTGTATCTGATCGCCATCCTGGAATTGTGCTAGCATTACGTACTGTATTTCCTAATTCACATCATGCTTTTTGCATGGTCCATCTAAAAAAAACCTTAAACTCAAGTGCAAGGGTGGTTCTGGATTTGCTAAAAGCATGGCATCGTATCTTGATGATATTGCCTATGCTGTTAATGAAACAGAGTATAATGCTTGTGTTGCAGCTTTTTTGAAGGCAGGAAAGGAGAAAGCAGAAGAGTTTTTGGGTAATTTGCCCAAAGAGCAGTTTTCTGATGCTTTTTTTAAAGGGAAACGATACGGTGAAATGATTTCAAATGCTGCTGAGTCTTTTAATAATCAGATTAAGTCTCGTCGCGAGTTACCCGTTACAGAGTTAATTGATAGTATACGTAATATGCTGATGGTTCAGATGTATGATCGCTTGGTTAAAGCAGAAGCTTGCAAATCTACTCTCTCTTCCATGTCACATATTAGATATGCTAATAATTTTAAGTATTGTCGTTCGTGGGTAGTGAAACAGTGTAGCAATCATGTTTTCCAAGTTCAAAGTAATCCCATCATGACTGTTGATTTAGAAGCCCGGACATGTTCTTGCTACAGTTGGCAAATTACCGGTTTCCCTTGTGTTCACGTTGTTTGTGCATTGGAAAAATCTCGGAAATCTATTACGTACACATGTGTTGATGAATACTACCATGCTTCAAAGTATCGCGAGACTTATTCTTTAAGTATTCCATCTCTTTCAACTTTTCAAGATGCCGATCTCGATTCTGCTGAGATTATTGTTCTTCCCCCCAAGTACAAGAAGATGGCCGGCAGGCCAAAGAAAAACCGTATGCCTTCCGGAGTTGAATATAGTCGGAAAAAGAGAATGTGTGGTCGATGCAAGCAACCTGCATATCATAACAAGGCAACTTGCACAGTTGCCTTGGTATAATAGTTTGAATAATTTTCTATGGATAAACAATTAACATGTTTTTACATTTTTTTCTTCTCAATATTACTTTTATGTAACAATTACAATAACGATTACTCTTCCACTTTGCATAATGATTACTTATCCACGTTTTGTTTTTGTTTGTGTATATATGAGTCTTATTCATCCAGTGTTGTTTTTGCTTGTCCTGTAAAATACATGTAAATCCCATCAAGAGGACAAATCCCATCATTCCCACTTGAATCCCATAATCCCAATTGATAAGTCCCATCATTCCCACTTGAATCCCATCACCCCAATGGATAAGTCCCATCACTCCCACTTGAATCCCATTTTTTTTCTAATACCCTAATAAGTCCCATCACCCCAATTTGTGACTACTACTAGATGAGTTCCATCACCACAATGACTCGATTTTGTTCCTTGATGGGATTGACTGTACTCATTGATGGGAAGTCCATCACCCCAATTGATTCCCATCACTTTAATTTTGTTCCATGATGTGACACCACCCGTTGGTTACCATCAACCAAATTTAGTCCCATCACCCCCCAATGATGCCATCACCCAACGGTGATTTCCCATCACCCAAATTTAGTTCCCATCACCCAAATTTAGTCCCCATCACCCAAATTTTGATGGGATGTTTTATATCCGTGTACAATGATCCCCCATCATCCCAATTGTTTCCCATCACCAACATTTAACTCCCATCACTCTTAGTTGTTCCTATCATCATTGGGTGGCCCCAACCAACTGACGATTTCCCATCACTCGAATTTACTCCCATCAACATCGATGGGACTTAAACACTTGATTCATGTCCCATCCGCCTAATTGAGTCCCATTACATCATACTCAAGCCCCATCAACACAATAAGTCCCATCGATGGGATTTATATGTGTATTTTGGTTAGGTTTTTTTATGTACTGTATTGATGGGATGTTTTATATCCGTGTACAATGATCCCCATCATCCCAATTGATTCCCATCACCAACATTTTAACTCCCATCACTCTTAGTTGTTCCCATCATCATTGGTTGACCCCAACCAACTAACGATTTCCCATCACTCGAATTTAGTCCCATCAACATCGATTGGACTTAAACACTTGATTCATGTCCCATCCGCCTAATTGAGTCCCATTACATCATACTCAAGTCCCATCAACACAATGAGTCCCATCGATGGGATGTATATGTGTATTTGGTTAGATTTTTTGATGTATGTATTGATGGGATGTTTATATCCGTGATGGGATTTATATTTTTTTTGATGGGGATATATATGTGTATTTGATGTCTTTGTGTTGATGGGATTTTTAATTGAGTCCCATTACATCCTACTCAAGTCCCATAAACACAATATGTCCCATACTCAACAATTATTTCCCATCATCTATGTATGTTCCCATCATCCGAATCGAGTCCCATCACCTATTTGAGTGCTATCGACATCAATAACTTACACATTACCACCGATTATTTCCAATCACCCCAATTTAGTACGATCACCCCCAATGTTGTCCATCACTATAGATGTTTTTGCAATAAGTCCCATGAATTCAGATTCATCAACAAATAATAGTCTAGTCATAACAATAAATACGTTAACTATTCGACTAAAACTATTCATTCAAATAGGAAATTAAATAAATACATAAGTTAGAATACTAAACCAAATTCTACAATTTTTTCAAATTTAATTGTCTGCTATTTTTTTTCTGTTTCTTTTTTTGAACCATCATTTTTCTTCTTCGTTGACCTTCACTAGACTCCACAACTTGAATAGGATCCACAAATTGATACATAGAGCTTAATTCTTCATGTGACTTATCCAATTGTATCATAATATCTTTATTTGCCTGTTTAAATTCTTCAATAGATTCTTCAGAAGCCCTGTTTTGTTCAATAAGCACTTGTCTCCCATAGGCAAGTTCTCGTATGATATCTTTATCTTCTTTTATTTCGTTTCCCATGGAAGTAATAGTTTTCTCTAGCTCAACAGTTCCAAAATCATCATACTGATTTTCAAGTGTGTAAAAATTATCGTATAGAACTTTAATTTGTTCATTTTGTTCTTCAATTCTTCTTTTAAGACGTATTTTGTTAGTGTTTTGATTTGCGTACATTTCCAGATATTGTGTTCTCCCATTATCAGCTTCTTCCTTTTTTTTTTTCAACTCTTCTGATACTTTAGCAAAATTTCTTAATTCTTCACGCTTATCTTCAAGTATACTTATCTTCTCATCTCTTGAAATAATATCAGCTTCCAAGATTGCAATTTCATCTATTATTTGTTTCAGCTTGTTTTCATTCTCATCCTCACCCTCACTGTTTGCAAAAACAAATTTTTTATTGGATTACAACGTGATTAATCGTACTAATATATTTTGTTATTGAAAGTATTGTAGTAATAAAATCATTATACCTTTTAGTGTCTACAGGTTCATTATTTGTAACACTTGTTTCCCCTTCCAATGTTGAACGGAACTCTCGATCCATTTTCTGCAAAACCAAAAATAGGTCTTAATCTCTTACTGTTTTTTTATCTAATTCATATATAACACATAAATCCCATTAGTTTACAACCTGATACCATAAATCCCATCACTGTTTAATAAAACAAAACAAATAAAAACTTTTTAAAAATTACACAAAGTTGAAGAATCCCATTAAACTTTTTTTATTAAATCCCATTGAACTTTTTTATTCGTGCATGTAATGATATCATTGTACATTGATATATAATACCTTTTGTATTAAAATTATTTGTCTGGTTCATTCATCATCAAAATAAGCTTTTTAACTATAAGTTTAAAAAAAAAAATAGAAATCATACCTTTTGAAGAAATACTCGTAAGTGTTTGATTTTTTGCTTTGCAGTGTTAGAAGTGTAATGAACTTTGAGAAGAAGTTAAGAGAAAATGTTTTTGGAACGGTTTTGTGACGCTTGAGTTTTATAAATTTTCAGAAATAATTATGCTACTGCGTTCGTGGGTGTGATAGTGGGATGTTGGGTGTGATAGTGGGATAAATGAAGGGTCAATGTGGATACGTTATTAATTTTAAAAAGATTAAAGAAAAATAAGCCACATGGCACCTATTATAAGAATATTTGATAGTAAAGTTCATTAATGAATTGTCTTATAGCACAATGGTCACAAATACTATGCATAAGTTCTACACTTGCCTATTGATCATAGTTTGAATCATATCAACTACAAGATAAAAAAAATTGTTTCTCTCTTTTGGTGGGATCTTTTTTCTCCTTAAAGTATTATATTAGTAGGTGTTTTTTTGTTTTTATTTTCATAGTAGTCATTTTGGATTCATATTCCTTGTTGATTCATATCACTACTAATTATTCCCATCACTTTAGTTGAGTCTGATTGTTGTAATTGAGTCCAACTATTGATTCGCATCCCTCCCAATGAAGAACATCACTTAGTTGAGTCCAACCTATGCAAATGAGTCCCATCAAAGGTACGATTCCCATCACCCAAATCGAGTCCTATCACCACTATAAAATACCATCACTCGATAAGTACCGTCACGCCAATTGAGTCCCATCACCTGCAATGGGTTTTTATTGATCATCGAGTGGTTAGAATATCAACGGGATTCGAACATATAAATCGAGTCACATCATACTTGTTTGTTTTCATTTTGGTTGATTTTGCCCACCTATAATAAGAATATTGATAGTAAAGTTTATTAACGAATTCTCTTAGAGCACAATGGTCACAAATACTATGCATAAGTGATACACTTGCCTATTGATCATGGTTCGAATATCACCAACTATAAGGAAAAAAGATTTATTCGTCTCTTTTGGTGGGATCTTTTTTCTTCTAACTAGTCTCCATCAACATGATGAATATGTCATCGATTTCAAAAAATGTCATCGATTCTATTAAGTCAAGTTAGAACATATAAATCCCATCACCCCCGCTTGAGTCTCATCACCATTATAAAATATCATCACTCGATAAATCCCATCACACTAGATTGGGGCTTTAGTACCATCTCCCCAATTTAGTCCCATCACCATGATAAGTCCCATCACCTCAATAAATTCCCATCACCACAATGGTTTGTATTCATCATCCAATGTCTGATGGGAAGGTTAGAATAGTAATTGGATTTGAACATCTGAATCGAGTCCCATCATCTTTGTTGATTCCAATCACTTAGTTGAGTCATACAGTTTGCAATTGAGTCCCACCAAAGTGACGAATCCCATCAACTCTCCTTTAGTCCCATCAACACTATAAAATACCATCACTATTTTGACACTACAAAATACCATCAATGAATTCCCATCACCACTATAAAGTACCATCACTATGTTACTACTAGATGATGGGAATCATACAATGATTGACGGGATTTTAGGATAGTAAATGTTGATTGATGGAATATACTATTATTTGTTGATTGATCAATTGCAATGATGGGACTCATTGCAAATCATCAATGTGGATAGGAATCAATTGGAGAAAAACAACTTCTAATATAATACTTTAGGCAGAAAAAACATCCCACCAAAAGAGAAATAATTTTTTTTTTTGTACTTGGTGTGATTCAAACAATGATCAATACGCAAGTGTAGAGCTTATGCATAGTATTTGTAACCATTGTGCTAGATAGCTTCTTTGTTTCATTTGTTGTTAAATTTTTTTATATGATGGGATTTTGCTTTAATTGGTCATTTGAATTCGCCAGCGTACTTAATCCCATTCACCACTTATTAAAGAAAGAAATGAACATAAAGGAACCCAGAAACTAACACATCACCGCCACTTTCACTCCAAACACATTCTCTCTCTTACTGTAAACTAAAATACACAATAACAACTATCATTCGTGTAAAATTGCAGATACCTAATCAAATTTCTTCCTCCTGCTCACTAATGAAGATTCATAACACAAAGTAGAAGAATTACAAAAAAAAAGGTAAAGTTTTCAAAGTTCATTTCTTCTATTTAGTTACATTCATATTAACATTTTGAAACCCTAGAAAGTGATTAAATGTTGAAATAATGATGAAGATAACTGTTGAAATTAGCCATTACTTATCATCTCGAGTAATTTCTGAATATTTTAATAACTTGATAATTTATGAATGGTGCATCTGTATAAATTATTATATGTATGTTTTTCAGTATATGTGTAAGTTTCATAAGATAAACTTTATATTAAGATGATTTTAAATGTACTGGTGTTTTCGTAATTTAGTTTAATTATTTATTTATTTGTACTTGTTGTTCCGTAGTAGATATGTTTATATTTTGACATATAAAGTACTACATTGCAGATATGGCTCCAGAATTTAGATCTAATACCGATGCAATTTTTCAAATTGTGAAGCATGAAAAATTTACACATCAACATTTAACAGTTTGTAGTCAACTTCCTTTCTTCAAACTTTTAATTGGATTATACCGTATGAAGGATAAAAGGAAAAACATAAAAAAAGACAATCATGGAGTTGCAAAATTAATATCCTTATACTGTGTAAAAGATAAAGGATTTAAAATTGGAGGTAAGATAGTTAAATTCAAGAGATCAGACATTCAATTGATTCTTGGAGTTGACAGTGGTAAAGTTGATGTACCTTCTTCAAGTACAAGGCAGGATGTTTTCATCTCAACGTGGTTCCGTGAGATGTTTCCGTCTGAGAATGGAAGTAAATTGGTATCGAATTCTGTTATAAAGACTAAACTTGTAGAATTACTGGATTTAAACGATCAGACTGAAGAAGTATTAACGAATATTGCAAAGCTCATGTGTGTTTACGGGCTTAGTACAATTTTTTACCCTTACTCAGCTGCAAAGACATATTGGTGGTTATTTTCGGTATGTCAAAACTTAGAAGCTCTAAAAACTTATGACTGGGCAGGACATTTATGTAAAACGATACTCACTTCAATAAGTTTAGGGAAGACTACACGTGTACTAGGACCAACTTGTGCACTTATAGTAAGTTGACTGATTTTCTTATATATGAAAAAGAATATAAACTAACATTATTTATTTTTGATTTTGTAGCCATTTTTCTTTGAGCATGTTTCTGGTTGGAATCCTGATAAAGTTGATGCATTCCCAAGGGTATTGAAGTGGTTAGATGTTTGCGATAGTAAACACCGCAAATCAAAAGTAGTGAAATGCATTTTCGATGCTTTAGAAGTTAATGTAAGTACTAATATACTCTAATTATTGTATTAAATTACAATTGGATTAAGGTTGAAATTCGTTTTGTGTTTTGTTTTTTGAAACTATTGGATTGTATCTAATGGGATTTTTAGTTAAATTAACGGGATTTTTTTTTTAGTTTATAGTATATTGATGGGATTAATACCAAAAAATATGTTCTAACATTTTAGATGCTTTAGAAGTTAATGTAAGTACTAAAATATTCTAATAATGGGATTAATCACAATGGGATTTAAGGTTGAAATTCAGTTTGTTTATGGGATTTTGGAACTATTGGAGTGTATCTAATGGGTCTTTGGATAAATAAATGGGATTTCTTTTTGTTTATAGTATTTTTGATGGGATTAATACAAAAAAATATGTTCTAACATTTTAGATGTTTTAGAAGTTAATGTAAGTACTAAAATACTCTAATGATTGGATTAATCACAATGCTATAAATGTTATAAGTGAATAGTATTAAGGTTTTGAGATGGGATCTGTTAATGGGATTTAGAAACTATTTGGATTTTATCTAATGGGATTTGTTGGGAATTAACGGGATTTATTTATGTTTTATAGTATTTTGATGGGATTAGTAAAAAAAATATGTTCTAACTTTTTCAGTATGATTAATGACAGGTTAACACCGATGAGTTGAAAATCCTTGAACATGAAAAAGATTTTCATGCAGAGGACGAGCATACTGGAGAGGAAGACAATGATGAACATGATAATAGAGATGGTGTTAACATCAACAATGCTGAGGATGTAATACAAGATTTGATTGAAAATCCAACGAATGATAAAGATGAAAATAGAGATGACGATTTCATTCCTTGTGGTAATGAACAATCTGATGGGAACAAAGATGAAAACATCAATAATGATGATGATGTAATGCCAGTTTCATTTGATAATCCAATGAATGATAATGATGATGATATACATGAGTATGAAAATCCCAACCAAGATGAAAATGCAGATATTATTTTAGAAACAAGGAAGGAAGTGATCGATGAAACAACAGAGAAAACAAATAATGAACAAAACTTCGGAGTAGAAAAAGAAGTTAACAACGTAGATTATCTTGATTTGGATAACATGTACAACTCCGGAGTTGGACTATCACAAATTATCACACCTGAAGATTATGTGAATTATGAGAGTCAACCTAAAAATCAAACAAATGAAGCTGTTGAGAACAGGTAATCAATTACAATTATTTACTTTAACTATTTTTCAATGACATCAATGCGAAATTAATATGTGATAATACTTGAAACAGCAGAAAAACCAAACAACTTGAAAGCAAATTGAGGGAGATAGGAAATTTGGAAAAGGTTGCAAGGGAGGAAGTAAATGATTTAAAAATTACTCTTGAGGGCAAAGATAAATTAATCAAACAGCTTCAAGAGAAAGTGAATAATCTAGCCGAATTAGAAAAGTTTGTTAAAGAAGAAGCAAAGGTATTAAGTGACAGCTTAAGAAAAACTGAAAAAAAATTAGAAGATGAAGTGATAATGAAAGAAGAATTGATCCAAAATGCAAACATTGTAACTGAAACAAATCATGGCTTACGGAAAGAAAATGAAGAATTACGAAAAGAAAATGAAGAATTACAAAAAGAAAATAAGATGTTAAAAGATTATATAAAAGAGCCAAACAACATTCCCAATGTGCAACAGTTTGAAAATGCAGAACACTTGTCAAATGAGAATTTAGATAATAATGATGATAAAGAGATATTTGATGATGGGACTGAAATAAATATACCACAACAGAAAAAGATTTCAAGGAAGAGAAAGAAGAAACACGTAACACCAAGTTCAATGGTCAATCGTGTAAAAAAAGGTCAACGCCCAGGAAAGGAGAAATTTTTTGATGACGAATACATCACAGATAATGTATTTAAACGAAAGAAAACAAAAGAGGACATTGCATGTTCAACTGAAGATTACCAGGTTCTTATGGATAAAGGAATACCTCCTGAATTCAATGTCAGTATGAGTGAATGCATGGCAGTTGTTAAATATTGTCCCATTGGATCATCGGTAAGTATATGATATTCACAAAATGTTAATCATAATTATATCAATAACGATATTAACATGTTTTCAGGTTATGGAGGCAACACTTAGTATAATGGAAATATTGTATGATACAAGTAAAAAATATACACCATATGCAAGATGGAATCATGCTGTTCATGTTGATGTAAATTCTGTGGTAAGTTTAAAATTCAATGTGATTTCTAGGTTACTGATGGGATTTATAGGTACTGATGGTAATTTACTGATTGGATTAATAAGATCAAAATATGTTATGTACTAATGGGATTTGGGAAAATATTGGATACTACCTTGACAATGGGATTAAAAATTTAAATGGGATTTCATAGTTATCTTTACAAGAAAAGAGTTATTAATAGTATGATTGTTAATGACTATATTGTTATGAACACTAATTATGTTTCGTTTAATTTACAGGAATATATATATAATGGACCAGAAATTCAAGTACAAAGTTTGATAAAAAATTCTTCACTCTACATGCAAACATATAGATATGTGCTATTCCCAATACAAACAAAATCAGGAAAAATAAATCAATGGACACTGTTAGTTTATGATAAATCATTTGATTGCTTCGTTCATTACAACGGACTTCCAGGCAAAAAATCTTCAACAACTATAGCAAACAGTAGTGCAAATCATCTAGTGAAAGTAATAACAGATGGAAAAAGACAAGATGAAGTAAATCATGAAGAGTGTTCACACGAAAAAGCAGCAATACATGATTCAGGTCTCTACATTTTATTATATGCACAAGATTTGTTTAAAAGACAACATGTACAAGGTCATTACAAAGCAGTAGAGGCAAATGACTTTAGAGGTAAAATTGTGAATTGGTTACTATATCACACTAAGGCAGCCAACACAAGATCAATTTAGGAAGGAATTCGAGAAAAAATTACACTTTTTTGAAAGTTTACAACTATGTTGATGGGTTTTTTTAGATTGTTAATTGTTTTGGATTATATTAGAGTATTAATGTTTTACTTAATGTTTTTGATCAAACAAAGTTTATAAATATATTGTTTCCCATCACCCTTTTTGTTTTGCATCACCCTTATTGTTTCCCCATCACCGCAATGGTTTGTATTCATCACCCAATGGTACTTGATTGATGGGAATTTTACCACCCTTTTTGTTGGTCTCCATCACTCCAATTGATTCCCATCACCAACATTTTATTCCCATCACCCCAAATTATTCCCATTACCCAAAATTATTCCCATCATCGTATTTGAGTCCCACCACTGGTTGAGCCCCATCATCCCCCAATGAGTCCCATCACCCCCGCTTGAGTCCCATCACCACTATAAAATACCATCACTCGATAAGTACCATCACACCAATTGAGTCCCATCACCGCAATGGGTTTTTATGGATAATTTAGTTTTTAGAATATCAATGGGATTTGAACATATAAACAAGTCCCATCATACTAGTTTGTGTTTCATTTTGGTTGATTTTGCCCACATATAATAAGAATATTGATAGTAAAGTTTATTAATGAATTCTCTTAGAGCACAATGGTCACAAATACTATACATAAGTTCTACATTTGCCTATTGATCCTGGTTTGAATCACACCAACTACAAGGAAAAAAAAAATTTGTTCGTCTCTTTTGGTGGGATCTTTTTTCTCCTAACTTACTCTCCATCAACATAATGAATATGTCATCGATTTCAAAAAATGTCATCGATTCTATTAAGTCAAGCTAGAACATATAAATCCCATCACCCCCGCTTGAGTCTCATCACCATTATAAAATATCATCACTCGATAAATCCCATCACACTAGATTGGGCTTTAGTACCATCACCCCATTTTAGTCCCATCACCATGATAAGTTACAACAACATGATAATCACCATAACCCGATAAGTCCCATCACCTCAATAAATTCCCATCACCACAATGGTTTGTATTCATCATCCGATAACCCTAATTGGGACCACTACGATATGATGGGACTCAATGGTTGTTTTTTTACATCATACAATGATTGATAGGATAATAAATGGGACATAAACACTTGATTCAAGTCCCATCCGACTAATTGAGTCCCATTACATCCTATTCGAGTCCCATCATCACAAATTATTGCCATCACTATAATTTAGTCCCATCATCGTATTTGAGCCCCATCAGCACCCGATGAGTCCAATCACCCCGATTGTGACCACTACTAGATGATGGGAATCATACAATGATTGATGGGATTTTAGGATAGTAAATGGTGATTGATGGAATATACTATTATTTGTTGATTGATCAATTGCAATGATGGGACTCATTGCTAATCATCAATAGGAATGCAAAACAATTGGAGAAAAACAACTACTAATATAATACTTTAGGCAGAAAAAACATCCCAAAAAAGAGAGAAACAATTTTTTTTTTTTTGTACTTGATGTGATTCGAACAATGATCAATACGCAAGTGTAAAGCTTATGCATAGTATTTGTAACCATTGTGCTAGATAGCTTCTTTGTTTCTTTTGTTGTTAAATATTTTTATATTATGGTATTTCGCTTTATTTGGTCATTTGAATTCTCCAACGTACTTAATCCCATTCACCACTTATTAAAGAAAATGAACATAAAGGAACCCAGAAACTCACACATCACCGCCACTTTCACACCAAACATATTCTCTCTCCTACTGTAAACTAAAATATACAATAACAACCATCATTCGTGTGAAATTGCAGATATCTAATCAAATTTCTCCCTCCTGCTCAATAATGAAGATTCATAACACAAAGTAGAAGAATTACAAAAAAAAAGGTAATGTTTTCAAAGTTCATTTCTTCTATTTAGTTACATTCAAATTAACTTTTTGAAACCCTAGAAAGTGATTAAATGTTGAAATAATGATGGTGTAAGACATATAACAATATATACCTTCCTATATATACATATTGCTTGTACTCGTATATAATTTTTAGACTAAATATGTAAATTATTGTGTATATATAAGTGAATATTATATAGAGGAAGCGAATTTTAGAAAGTTTATAAATTAGCCATTAATTATCAGCTCGAGTAACTTCTGAATCTTTTAATAACTTGAGAAATTATGAAAGGTGCATCTGTATAAATTATTTTACGTCTGTTTTTCAGTATATGTGTAAGTTTTATAAGATAAACTTTATATTAAGAAGAATTTAAATGTACTGGTGTTTTCTTAATTTTTTGTTTTTGTGTTTTACTCTTTATTGCAATACTTAAATGGTTAAATAACTCCTGCATATACTAGTTTCATGATATTGTGTATAACAATTGATTTTTATTAAGTTTCATTATATATTTTGTGATGGGACTTTATACGTAAATTGTTTTCTCTTTTTGATGGGATTTTTGTGTATTGGTTGGACTCAAGTAGTTGATGGAATTTATATCAATGTTATTCTTTACAGAAACGTATTATCGAGTTATAACATTTAATATATTTAAGTAATATGCAGGTATGTATCGTACAGAGTTTAAATCTTCAATTGACGATATATACCAAATTTTGAAGAATCAACGAATCACATTTCAACATATAAAGGCGTGCAGAAAACTTCCTTGCTACAATATCATAAAAGCATTGCATCGAATCAAAGATGAACGTAAACAGATTAAAAAAGATAATGTTGCAGTTTCTGAATTAATATCTTTTTACTGTGCAACATCAGGAGGATTTAAGGTGGCAAGAAAGATAATTCCATTAAAAAAATCAGACATTACATTGATTCTTGGACTTGAGTGCGGGGATGTTAAAGTACCTTATAGAACTAGGGAAGATGTGTTAAGCTCACCTTGGTTTCATAAGATATTTCCTGAAGAGAATGGGAAAGAAATGGTATCAAATTCAGATATAAAGTCTAAAATTGAAAAGTTACTTCTACTTCAAGATCAGAATGAAGAAGTGTTAGCAGACTTTGCAAAGCTGATGTTTGTTTATGCATTTACTACAATATTATACCCATTGAACGGTTCAAAGACATGTTGGTTATTATTTTCTATTTGTCAAAACTTAGAATCCCTTAAAACGTATGATTGGGCAGGGAACTCGTGTGAGACGTTGCTAAATTCAATATCATTACGAAAAAGAACACGCATACAAGGACCAACTTGTGTGCTTATAGTAAGTACATTCAATTTCTTAAACATGTAAAATTATAATAAAAAATAACATTTTTGTTTGTAAATTGTAGCCATTTTTCTTTGAACATGTTGCTTGTTGGAATCCTTCACAAGTTAATGCATACCCAAGACTATTAAAGTGGTTAGACCTTGTTCAAGGTAATTCATTTGCAACGGAATACATCGGTGAAGCCATAGCATCTAAGGTAAGTAATATTTGCATATAATTATAAGATTTATTACAATGTTATATGTTTTTTAGCTGATGGGTTTTTCTGTATAATAATGGGATTTTCTAGTTTAATGATGGGAATTTTTTTTACCTGATGGGAATTTACTGGTAGGATTAATACAATCAACTTTTGTTATAAATTATTTGGATTTCTGAAAACAAGAGTTCTTAATAGTAAGATTGTTAATGACAGGTTAACATTACACAGTTGCAAATCCATCCACATGAAAAGTTTTCCGATGTAGAGGGCGAACTAGATGAAGTGGAAGAAAATGAAAATAAGAATAACGAACATGAGGATTATATTCCACATATTAATGAACAAACTTATGGGAACAAAGATGAAAACATCAACAATGTTGATAATATAGTACCAGATTCTCTTGGTAATCCAAGAAATGAAGTGATCAAGGAGAATTTAGATGAAACAAACGATTTTGTACATGAAGACGATGGTGTGATAAAAGAAAGAACTGCTGGATTAGAAAAAGAACTTAAAAACACAAAAAACAACATTATAGATGATTTTTCTGTTGAAAATATGTTTGACTTAGGAATATCACAGCATGATGATGATTTAAGAGCACATGTAGATAAGGTAAATACTGAAAATCATCAAAACAATCCAAAAAAAGGTTTATTCTCGAAAAGGTATATCAAGTATAAGTATTTAGTTTAATTTATACTGATGAGATTAATATCAAATTTATATAATCTAATATTTTTTACAGTGAAATCGACATGGCTTCCGAGATCAAATATCTTGAAAGCAAATTGAGAGAGTTAAATGATTTAGAAATGTTTGCAAAGGAAGAAGCAAATACTTTAAGAAACTGTTTAAAATCCAGAGATAAAATTATCGACGATCTTCAAGATCAATTAAACAAATACATAGACTTAGAAAAGTTGATGAAAGAAGAAGCTGACAAGTTAAAAGATAGACTCCAAAGTACTGAAAAAAGATTAGAAGATGAAATTGAGAGAAAGAATTCATTGATCAAGACTAAAGAAATGATATTATTAACAAATCAGAACTTACATAGAGAAAATGAAGATTTACGTACAGAAAACAAGGTCCTAAAAGATGATTTAAATAAAATTCTCGAAGAGCCTTGCATTATTCCAAACGTTGAACCATTTCAAACAATGACGGGAGAAGAAATTCCCATCAATCCACAAACTAACACTAATGAAATTAAAAAACCCAGAATGAAAACTATTGCAAATAAGAGACAGAAGAAACAAGTCTCGCCTAGCTCGATGGTCAATCGTGTAAAAACAGGTCAACGATTAGGAAAGGAGAAACAACTTGATGAAGAATATGATTCAGAAACTGACATTAAAAGAAAGAGATCAAAAGAGAACATTGCATGTTCAAGCGAAGTTTATGAGATGCTTATTGAGAAATAAAATCCCCCAACACATAAATACTAGTTCTGAAGAATTATTAACAATTGCTAGATTTGGTCCAATCAGTCCATCAGTAAGTATATGATTTTTTAATTTTTTTTTTACATTAATGTAGAATATTAAATATTAATCATATTTTAGATTATGGAGACAGTACTTTGCATTATGGAGAGATTGTTTAATTCTAAAAGGAAAGTCGCACCATTTCAAAGATGGCATCATGCCAGTCATTTTGATGTAAAATGTGTGGTAAGCTCTAATTTGCATATTTTATAGGAGTATATGTATATTTTATATAAAATATTAAGTTTGTTGTATCGCAATTTCTATCTCAAATTAAGTTTAATGTCTCGAGCAGGTGATGGGATCTATATGTTTTTGATGGGATGTATATGTGTAACTGTTTTTGGATTTCTTTGATGTATTTGTATTTGTGGGATGTGTTATAGCATGATGGGATTTTATATTTTGATAGTATTTTTAGATGTCTTGCAGTGATGGGATTTAAATGTTTTGATAGTACTTGATCAGTCATGGGATTTATATGCATGATTGTACTTTATATGTTAGTTTTTTGTTTTCCAGATGATTCTCTTGATGGGATCAGTCATCGACTCATTTACGTGATGGTACTTATATCAATGATGGGATGTATACGTTAATGATGGGATTAAGTTGGGGGGTTGGGATTTTTTGATGTTTTGAATTGGTGGAATGTGTTATATTCTGATGGGATTTTTTTATGTTTGATTGGATCTCTAGATGTTTTGATGGTACTTGAGCAGTCATTGGATTTATATGCATGATTGAACTTTATATGTTGATTTTCAGATGCCTTCTTTTGATTGGATCTAGTTGTTTTCATGGACTCATTTACGTGATGGTACTTAT
The DNA here is from genome assembly GCA_029959085.1 of Nemophila menziesii. Taxonomy (NCBI): domain Eukaryota; kingdom Viridiplantae; phylum Streptophyta; class Magnoliopsida; order Boraginales; family Hydrophyllaceae; genus Nemophila; species Nemophila menziesii. The sequence goes on along the minus strand of JARWIR010000072.1, from coordinate 1,257,939 downwards.
ATCCGTGATGGGATTAAGTGGGGGGGTCTCTTGATCGGAAGCTCTAACTTGCATTAGTTCATTTTTTATGAGTATTCATTTTGTTTTTGTTTTGAGTACAGGAATATATGTATCTTGGATCAAGGTGCAATTTTCAAAATTATATCCAAAAAGTTTCAGAATTAATGAAAACACACAGATTTGTGTTATTCCCGATATTCACATTAATTGGTAGTTGCAAAGTATGGACATTATTGGTGTACGACAAATCAAATGATGGATTTATTCATTACAACGGACTACCCGGAAAGAAATCAGTAATGAATTTAGCAAATGGGAATGCAGATCATTTGATGAAAATTATCACACAAGGAAAAAGATTTGAAGAATTGGTGCATGAATATTGTTCACATCAGAAACCATCATACTATAATTCGGGCGTCTATATTATGTTATATGCAGAAGACTTGTACACAAAAGAAATTGTTGGAGGACAATATAAAGCAGCAGATGTTGATCAATATAGAGATAAAATGGTAAACTGGTTACTTGATAACTCTACTAATGAAGCAGCAAAAACCAACATGAAATAAACTACAATGAGAAATGAAAACTTTAGAATATGTAATAATAAATTTTTTGATTCGATTAACATTTTGCTTAATGTTTTCATAAACAAAAGTTTATAAAATAGATTGTTTATGTGTTACAAATTTCTCCCAATCCCAATACTGTATTAGATCCCATCAACAGGTGTGATGGGAATTATATGTTTAGTTAATGGGATATATATGCATGATACGATTTATATGTTTTCGTTCATTGAATTTAGATATTATCTCTTGTTGGGATATAGATGTTTGATAAAACTAAAGTACATGATGGGATTTATATCAAGCATTGGAGTTTTCTGTTAATTGATCATATTTTTGTTAGGCAATTGGATTTTTATTATATCTAAATTACCATCATCCCAAGCGAGTCCCATCACCAATACTTAATGGGATTTTTATTATATCAATGGGATTAAAACAGCTTGCTTCTCAATCCCATCACCCATGTAGGAAAGTAGTAGACAAAGGGTGGAATATAAATAAGATTAAACAACCGATTAATAACTATATCCGGAAAAGAGAAAATACAAAGAAAGAGTTGAAAACTTGGAGCAAAAAAACTTTCAAGAATCATGAGATACGAATAAAAGAGTACAATAAGAAAAGAAATACAAAATACTCTAAAAATATTACAATTTTCTTCACAATCAGTTGCATGATTGTACATCTTCAACCAAGATTTCGTCTTCTCTGTTTTCGAGTCTCTGAATTTTGTTTTCTAGCATTGCTGTGTAACGTCCATATGTTACATTTTCATCATGTTCTTTTCTGTAGTTTTTCAAAATTCGTTGTTTTTCTTTTTCATCTTCCTTCATTTTACTTTTCATATCCTTGATTCGTTTTTTGGACAAATCAAGTTTAGCTCTTAAGTCTTTCGATTCATTTTGTAATTCAATTATCTTCTAATCTTTTGAAAGTAATTCATCTTTCAGAAGTTTGATTTCAGTACTCATCTCCTTGAACAGATAATCTGTGTAATCATTCCTGTTATAAATGCGAAAGCAAAACTGTGTTAAACTACAAAGGAATTAATCCCATCAAGCTATTTGTATGGGAAAACAATTTTTACCTGCAATCGGTCTCTATCACAGCTGGGTATGATTCTTTTTCCATAACTACAATTTATCACAACAATTGAAATAGTTATATAAAGAATACTAAATCCAAATATTACTAAATAAACCATTGACAGACTAAAAATCCCATCATCATACTTCATCCCATCAATAATGTTTAATCCCATCAAAAATTAGGTAATCCCATCATGGAGGAAACACTAATATCACTGAAATAATCCAATATACTACGTTTTTAGACTAATTACCGGTGAACTAACACGTAATCATTAAAATCCCATCAATATACATAATGTTTAATCGCATAATTTAACAAATAAAAATGATACAAATCAACGGGATTATGCAGTAAACATAAAACACTAACTGTTAGAAGATTTCAGTGATGGGATCCCATCAACAATGTCTAATCCCATAAAAAATTAGTTAATCCCATCATGGAGGAAACACTAATATCACTGAAATAATCCTATATACTACGTTTTTAGACTATTTTAGCAGTGAACAAACACGTAATCATTAAAATCCCATCAATATACATAATGTTTAATCACATAATTTAACAAAAAAAATGATAGAAATCAATGGGATTATGCAGTAAACATGTAACGCTAACTGTTAGAAGATTTATGGGATTATGCTGTAAACATAAACCCTAAAAAGTAAATGTTAACAAAAATTGAAAAAATTAACTTCAAAAATATTAATTTTGAATCAGTCTAATCACTTCGATGAGTACAATTAAAACTCAATAAACAAAAATGTGAAAAAAACAGAAGAAATCAAATTAATAAGAATTTGAAAAAAACAGAAGAAATGAAATTAACAAGAATTTGAAAAAAACAGAAGAAATGAAATTAATCGATGGTTTAATTTGTAAATTAAAAACGAAACACATCAAAAGATTCAGATTTCTTACCTTATATGACTCCGATTTTGGTTGATGGGATGAAATAGATTAACCTTTTATAATTGTTCATATCTTGTGTGTTTTTTTGTGATTACCCATCGATCCATATAATATTTGATTTTCGAGTAAAAATGTAACAAATTTGAGCAACACTTCTACGATTTTCTGTGCTTTGACCAACATTTTTATGATTTTCGTCAGTATCAAAGAGAGTTAGAGTTAGAAGAGAGAGAAGTGTTAAAGAGAGCAGAGAGAGAAGCGATACAGATAGAACAGATAGAGAGAGAGAGAATTGTGTGAAAAATGTGTAATGTGTGTAAACTAACTAATCGAATCTGATTGAAATGTTTTGTTGGTGTTTTTTTTTTCTTTTGTTAATTGTACTTTAAGGGTAAATAGGTAATCTAGTTCTAATTAATTAAATGATGATTCTTTGGGGCAAGAATAATATTAGTTTGATTTTTTGGGGCATTGACCCTAAAAAAAACAAGTTGCAAAAAATATGAATTACCGCGTCACTAAGTATAAGTATTATTATTTTTCGGCCACCACCCACCGAAAAAAAACTGTAGGCACCGCATCTGAACTATACTTAGAGATTTTACTGAATATCGTCTCTGACAACCACCAGGGTACAAAAATCACTAAACATACTAAAAATTTCTCTTTTTTTTTTAGTACATGAGAGAGCCACTTTGGACTCGGAGTCATATTGACTCCAATGAGATTCGATCCCAGGACCTCTTGGTCTCTGCGGAGTAGCCTAACCAAAAAAATTTCTGTTAGTTTACTCAACAATCTCTGAGTATGATACATGAGCACTAAGTACAATACAAATCACTAAGTAGACTCGATAAATAAGTATTAAACAACAAAATAAAGGAAATTATAGCACAAAATTTATTATAATAATAGAAAAAAATTACAACACTTAATAAAAATAAAACATAAAAAATATTCTACCGAAAAATAATTTTAAAAAACCTATTACAAATAATTAATAAAAATTAAGACTACAAAATTACATTAAAAATTGCATGTGGCTGACGTTAGCATGACGTCGATACTATTCGATGGGAATCATATAACTTTCTCGATTCGGAATTGTAACTTTAATCGATCACCTTCTCGACTCACATTGCACAATAAATTCATTCATGAAGCTCGACAACGCCTAGCTCGAAAATAGTTGTTGAAGCTGGTCTTCAACCAATACACTACTGGATTCGCCTGGTTTCGCGACGACACGCGTCGTCGCGAATCCGGGTAATTCCGTCGCTAATTTTGTTTCGCGACGAAATTTTGTCGCTAACAGGTCGTCTCTATCCTGGCGTCGCTAATCCGTGATTAGCGACGACAAAAAGTGATTTCGTCCCTAATTACTCAGGGTTTTAACCACGAGGGCGTGCGTCGCGAATTTAAGAGATTAGCGACGACATATTAGCGACAACACGCCGTCGCTAATTTGTTAATTAGTTTTTCTTTTGCTTGATTAGTCTAATTTGAGACTTTAATAGGCAAACCAAATGATGAAAAGATCAATTGATAAAATATCACCAGCCGAAAGCTTTGCGCCTCAAACCAAAAAGGACACTTTGCCGACCTGAAAGTATAACTTGTAGGACTTTATGGCACCTATTGATCAGATGGGTGCCTTCTGAATTTTGAAAAGAAAAACTTTTTTTTGACTCATAGCTTGTTTTATATAAGTAAATACCTTATAGTCTCCCAAAGATTTCAAAAACCTTTTCTTCTCCTCCCAAACTTTTCAAAAACTCCCATTTTCAAAAAGAAGCAATCAAAATGAACCATACGATTAAAAAGTATAATAGCAGTCACCAATTCTTCACAAGTTATGTTCTACAAAGCAAAAACTAATTGTGTATATCAAGGACATGACTAATTCAATGGAATGATACAGCAAACCATAAAAGTGTTAATTTTCCATTTGTACGTACTATTGTTTTTGTGAATAGCCAAATGTACTATCCTCCTTACTAAACCAGCAACATCACAACTAGTATCATTATCTGATATTCTGATTCCCAAGTACAAATCTTAGGCAAATTCAAATCAAGCTTGTGTAATTTAACTTTCTAGAAGGTTATATTATTGATCTCTTGTGGAAGTGACTTAAAACACTCAAGGCTCCTTGCAATAAATTGGTAGCAAAAATGCAAGAATATAAATCAAAATAGTATGGATTTTTATATCAATAATCATTAATTACTACACTACTCCAAAATGAAGTAGAATATTGAAATCAATATATTATGAAGGCAATCAAGACATGGGTATCAAAATAGTTACAAAACAAATAAAAAGCTGGAAATGGAATTAATCAAACTGACAGTTACATAAACTCTCGTTAACTTGCTTCATTTGTTAAGTCACCATCTCTCTTAGTTTATGGAAACTAAACTCTCCTTGTAAACCATGACTCCATTTGAGTAGTAATCATAGTTAAGTATTTCTGTTTCAGTCATTTTATGAGTGTCAAGGGCACATGCTAACACTTCCCGTTTCTGTTCATCCCTTTCGTTTGTTTCAAAAAGTATGGCTTCATTTTTCCACAACAAACGAGGACACCAATATATAGCTGGGTTGATAATTCCACCAATGCTGACTTGTTTTGTCCAAGAAATCCTCACTCCATATTCCTTCATTACCCATATCTCCACAGATTTTGGTAAATAGGAGGAAGAGCCTTTGAATGTAAACAAGGCAAGACAATCATTTATGATTGTGAGTGTCTTGCTAATTCGACGATCATAACCACGCATAGATTCAGGAAACTTTATATCTTGAAACAACTCAGTGCTCACATCAAAAGAAACGATGATATCACACCTCATGTTATGGGCACTTCTTATTTGGGTAGCCCAATGCAATGTTCCATTGAATGATACTCCCCGAACATGAGAAGCATGTATATATCGCATTAACCCCTTTAGGTCGATTTGTCTCCAAGAATTAGTACTCAGATTGTAGACTTCAGCTTTACGGGTATTTGTAAAAGTAACGACCTTGTAATCATTTTTTTTGGAATCAAAACCTAATCCAAATAACCTTAGATGTCCTGATACATTGAAGGGGTTTGGAGGAAGAAGTTTAAATTCCCTAGTTGCAGGATTACATAAGACTAAGGTACGTGTACAGTATGAGATACAAAGCAATATTCCATTGCAAGGCCATGAAACATTAAAAAAGGTGTCATTAAAGTGAGGTACCTCGAAATGAGTTGAGATTTCCTTGAGCGATTCATACGAATGAAAGGATAACAATCCTCTAGTCTCATTGCTGACGCGCTTAGTCCCCTTAACTATGATGCATTCATTATTCTTATCTTTCGTGTAACGGTGATGCATTTCAATGAAATTAGGGCTTTTGATTAAATCACACCAAGATTTACAAACACACTTGAAACGCTGTAATGGTTTCACTTGACACCTCGCTAATATTAATGGTATTACGTCGTCAGGGATATTCCGTACCTGCATATTATCTTCAGGTAACCTCTTTGTCTTCATCTTTTTCGATTTTCCCATTTTTGAGAGAAACTCTATATGCTTTCCGATGGGTAACCTTTTGTTTTTATTTCAATTTACAATGGGGGCAATGAGGACTAAAGGCCCTACGTCGACTTCTGATTAACAAATAAAAGCCCAACAACAAATAAAAGCCCATCCCTAATCAATCCAGTCCATTAGAACTCAATAAAAGAAAGACCAAAAAACCTACACCTTAGTAAGCCAAGAAAAACAAAATAAAAATCTCATTAGGATTTGAAAATCAAATTACACCATCTCCAGCAGATGCGATATTTTTATACTCCATATTTCATTATACCGTGTCAAAATACAGCTACTCTATAATTATACCGCATCAATTTCCAGTATTACTATTTCAGCTACTCTATAATTATACCACATCAATATTCAGTACTACTATTTCAACTACTCTATAACTATACTTTATATCTATTATTTAATTATAATTTTAAATTTCAATTATACTTTTATAATAACGTAAATAATAATAATAATTATTATAATAGCAATAATAAAAATATAATATTTTAATATTTAATTTTATAATCGATTAGTTTAAATAATTTTTTGTAATATATATATATATATATATATATATATATATATATATATATATATATATATATATATATATATATATATATTTATACACTTGAATTGTTTTTATTTAATAAATTTTTGTATATATATATCCTAAGAAATAATTAAAAAATAGTATAAAAAATGTAAAAAAAAATATCTCTATTTTTTTATCAATATATTCATTTTTAAAAAGTCCAAGCAAAAAAAACATCAAATATTTAATACCCGTTGAAAAAAAGAACATTAACCTAAACATTTTTTTTTTTATCAAACTAAATACATTGTTTGCCCAAAAAAAAAAACTAAATACATCATCAAAGAAAAAGTTAAACCGCCTCATATATATACATATATCCAGTCAGCATAAAGGTTTCTTCAAAATCAATTCAACATTTCTGTAAAAGTAAAGCACTCTGCAAATCTAATCAACAAAGCACTCTGTAAAATCAATTCAATGCTTCTTTAATTTTCTTTCTTTGAAGATCTTTGCAAATCAAAGCAAAATCTAATCAATTTGGGTTTCTAAAAATTTGCAAAATCAACTCTTTGAAGATCTCTACAAATCAAGGAACTCTGCAAATCAAGGTAATCATTTAAATTTTGCAATTAAAACCTAAACATAACAACCTGGATTGATATTAATATTAAAAAAAGAAATTTTACTTTCAAACCCTCTTCTCCACAATCTTTGTTTTTAGATTTTTTCTACAATTTTTTGATTTCTGTTTTGTTAAATTTGATTTGGGTGTAGGGTTTTTACAATTATATTCTCCAACGGCTATAAATATAGCCGTTAGAATTTATACCGTGGCCAACAAAATGCAATGGAAATGGCGTATGGGAGAAGAGAAATGCCGTATGTGATTTGGGGGACCCACAATTTACCGCATCTGTTGGAGAGAGCAAAATTGCTCTTTTACTGCATTTTTTGAATTTATAGCGTATAAGTAAAGTATACAGCATCTGCTGGAGATGGTCTTACTACCGCTTTTTTCTACTCTCTCTCTCTCTCTCTCTCTCCTCCTGATTTCTCTTCTTTGTTATTCGTTCTCGGCTCCCGCACAAGAAAAGCATTCTCCACCATGAAGAAACTATCTCTCACAAAAGAAATATGTTTGCTGGCCATGCTACATCAGATCTCAACTTTTCTCCGGCTCTCTCCACTGTCGAAGACAACCATCGCGTTCGTGGGCCATTCTCCATCATCATCAAGCCCTAACGGAAAACCATCACCAACACTCCGACTTTCGTGCTCTGTTCTCCACTGCTAAAAAAAGCCACTGCCGTTCTCCACTTCTAAAGAAAGCCACCGCCGTTCTCCACTGCTAAAGAAAGCCGCTGCCGTTCATGCTTCGTTATCCTTTGTAGAAAATAAATGGCACTCCAGCTGAAGAAAACCGGTGCATTAATAGAGAACCCAGGTCTCTCTTCAGACCCACTCTTACAAAACTGCCACACTCCTAAAACCGTTGCCGCCTCTCTTCACACCAACTCTCCTATCTCCGCCGCAAAACTGTAGTTGAGGTTTGACTTTTTTTCACTGAGAGTGTATAGTAATTTGTCATTGTTTTTCAGTGTTTTGCAGGACAAATCGTTTCCGTAGTGAAGGTGACTTGTGGCAGCGACGTGGGAACATCCCATTGGGCTAGGCTATTGGTGGGTCCTGGTGTGTTATTAAATTAAGTACGAAAGTAAAGGAACCACAATTACCGCAAGTGTACGGTTGTCCAAGTAATACTCCGATAAGTCGGATTCGTTCTCAGGGATTGGACTGGTATAACCCAAGTGTTCAATAGATAAATAGTAATAATTGCAATTACAGAAAAGAAAATATGAAAGATATTTATTTGGTTTCGAGTTATTAAACTACTGGATGCAAAGAAAATAAATTACTGAAAATAAATACTAAAGGACTAGATGCAGATATGAGCTATACTTGAGTCTCACTAGGGAATCACCTAAACTTACCTAATTAATGCTTTCTTTAAGGGCAGAACTGATATTTCTATATTAGTCGGGACTCTACAATTTCCTAACCCCCGCCAGGGTGGACCTAGGAGCTATTCTCAGATGTTACAAACCCCGTCAGGGCGATTATAATCCACCTTTGAATGAATACTATTTTACCCAATTGGCTATAAGGTTAACTAAGTCCGTCAGGACCAATAATTTCTACCTTACGTTTATTATCTAGTTCAGTAATTAAACCCCCCGTCAAGGCGATCACTTCCCCACCAAAGTGAATAGCTTAATTACTATGGCCTATATCCGATTAGCTAATTCATTGATAGTGAAATTAATATAAAATAAGAAACAATATGAAATACCCAATTCAAATTAAACTAGAAACTAATCCCAAATTGAAATACATGAATTAAACAAATTAGGGTTCATCCCATTACGATTCTCAAGTAATTAATGTTTAGCTCATATTAAAAGTAAAAACAATAAAGAAATTAATAATATACATGTTCCTAATAACAAAAATAAATTAAGAACCTAGATAGAGGAATTGGCTGAACTGTTGTTGGAAGAAAAGGATTCTCCAGCTTCTGCTCTTGCTTCCGCCTCTTGACGCTCTCTCTAAGGATGTTAAGAATTGAATGAATTGTGAGAGGTACTGAATTATGAGGTCTAAGAGGTGTATTTATAGGTGTTGGAGGACCCTAGGTCGAATTTCTTGGAGTGGAAGACAAGTCAAGGACTCTTAAATTCGTAACTTTAAATTCTAGGAAAGGTAAGATTCTTCTGCTGATTTGATTTGGTCATATCTTTTTCAATACTTATCCGTTTGAGAAGTTCCAATATATGAAACTGCTTGTCTTGGAAAGAGCTTTCTATTGGTGCAGACCACTCGTCCAGAATCCTATCCAATCTTTAATTATGAATTAATCTTTAAAACGTGGCTGGAATTTCAGATTCAAAAGGCAGCTTTATCTTTTCCTCTTTGAATATATCTTTCCTAAATCTTCTTATTTCCATGTAAATCTTCTTTCCTTTCATCTTTATCTTGACTTGGTCTCTAAGTAATTACCATTTATCTTTTAAATCTTCACATTAAATAAATAATTAAACCGCATATGCTTTAAAAAATAATAAATCAATAAATCAAGAAAACGAAATAGGAAAGTATACTCTAAAAATAGAAACTCGAGTAAAAATCATTTCCTAACACTCTAAAATACACTAAGACTTTATTCTCACTTTTTCTCCTCGGATTGGTCTTTCATGAGATTCAAGAACCGATTAACTTTGCATTAAAAATAGTCAAATTTATGCACAAAAGCTCAGATTCTGCAAATAGTTAATTTCCAAGGGGAAAAAGTGCAATATGATCAAATAAGCCTAAAAGTCTATCAAATAAGTTATTTATTCACCTAAAAGGATGTCTCCAATGGGCTAAGAATTAGAACAAATAGGGAGACATCAGCTATTGGGTCCGCCGCATGGACAGTTCTACACCATCTAAAGGTTATGTTTTTTTTAAACCACCGAGAGGGCGAAGGTTTTGCTTTAACTGTTTCATTGACTTGCAGGTAAAAACAGGTGTGGATCCAGCCTTAGGGTATAGCCCTTTATGTCAGTTGTGGTTTAGTAAAAAGATTCATTTTTGGCTTATTTTGGCTTAGGGTACAACCATTAGGGTACATACCATTCTTTTTGTTTTTTGTTCGTATACGAGTGTGAAGGTAAGGATTTGTTTTGCAGTAGTTGGTCCAATGCTAGATGAATATCCGTTTTGGGCTTAGGTACAAGCCTTTTGTTTTTTTTTTTTTTTTTTTTGTTCCAATTCGAGTGTGACAGGGCTTGGGTACAAACCCTAGGGAACATCTGTTGAACCTTGACACATGTATTTTACGAACTTTGACATGGACAAAACAGATACAGGCCGTTTTAGACTTTGACATGGACAAAAACCAACTAGGGTTTATAATGCAATAATATAAAAAACACTTTATGGTAAACCCAAATAGTATTAGGACTTACGATGCAATTATATAGAAATTCATCTTATAACATTTAAAAAACGGTATAGGTACGTACCTTCGTAGAAAATAGGTACGTACCCAATAAAAAATGTAAGTACGTACCCCCGAAAAATGTAGGTACGTACCTATCGGGTAAATTAAAAAAAATAAAAATAAAAAAAATAAAAAAAGGTATAAAAGTAAAAAATCCAACCAAAAAATTAGATTATGCTTTTTTTAGGATTTTTGTATAGTTGAACTTTAAATAAAATATTGATGTATTGTGTAGCCTTAATTTGTAGTTTTCTCAAGGGTAGAACAAATTTCAAGCCTTAACTTAGGCCTCTCCATATAAGTCCAAGAAAGAAAGAAAAACGTGCTCATCTAAAATCTTAAAAAATAAACCTTGAGAGCATGGAAATATATTTTATCATTAAAAATAATGGTTAGATTCTTGTTAAGGCAATATCTAATAATAAAACACTAAAATACACTAGATAATAAGAATTATACAAAAATAAAAAATAAGTGAGAAAACGTATAAACCACTGAGTCATTAAGTATAAAACTATTCATTTTTTACCACTATCCACTAACCACCGCCTCCACCACCACCCGAGACATACTCAGAGATTTTACTGAGTAGTCGGAGATTATACTGAGTACTCAGAGATTCACTAAGTATCAATATTTTTCATCTCCGACAATCACCAACCAACCATAATCGACACCACACGGGGCGTACTTTGTGATTCCTTAAGTACAGAAATCACTGAGTACAAAAAAGTCACTGAGTATACTCAATAATTATCATAGATTACTCAACAATTCGCTGAGTATGCTACAAAATCACTGAGTATAATATAGAATCGCCAAGTAGGCTAGAATATAATTGGACCATTTGAAATATACAGATGTGATGCTATTTTAGTGATATGATTTGTGGTGATATCCAATATTGAATACTCAAAATTATTCTATGAACTTCAACATTTATTTATTCCTTTGATCCTAATTTTAATCAACAACTTGCTGTTACCTCAGTTGCTTCTACTTTTCAAGTTTAGCTACCTATTTTTAAAATTACTATATAAAACTCAAGATTAATCTTGGGTTATCCAAGAGAAAAATTAAACACTTTTTGAGAAAGTGTGAGGTTCTTGTTGATTTACACTCAAACAAAGACACGTTCACTTCAAACATTCCTCATTAAGGTAGTTATTGAGGAAGGGTGTGATATAACTAGAGTATGTGAGATCAAAGAATAGCCTATATGGTATATGAGAGTAGTCATGAATGAGAGGTGGCTCAGTGCATTACTTTCCCATCATTATGGCACATCATAATGCAAATAAGATTGAACATATACTCTAAATAAATTTATAGACTAGATGGGCAGACCTATTGAGATGGACCAGATAAGTTCATCGATTATTGACCTAGACTTCATAACCTTTTTGAGGTGGTCTAACTGAGAATGACTTAATATATTTACCAACACATATTAAGGTTGCAAGTTATATCTCTTAATGATTTTAAAATCTAAGAGATGTAGTCTACAATGGGTAAATGTTTTTTTTTTTGAAAAATTCGCATATGTGAATGTGAAGGTGGGGGAGCCTTCTATGAGGAACACGAGCTTGTTTGTATAAACCATTCACGCAAACCAAGGTATATGCATGGCCATCTTAAATGTGTGAGTGATAGTATCACAAAGTTTTTGCTTGAAACATGGTTAAATATGTGATGTGAGGGTCTCAGCTGAAGAATATATTTATTGTATGGATTTGGTTGTTTCCCCACTTCAATACGTATCAATCCCAATATTTATTTATTGGACATTGGTGCTTAAGTACAAATTAACTCACTTCATGCACAAGAGTTCACTTTTTCCTCTCCATTGCCTTTGTATACCCTGTGTTGGGGATTGTTTGATTAATTTCTTTTATTTATAATTTTATAGCTTTTGATATACAAATGGACAAGATATTTTTGATTGAAAAGTTTAAAGTTGTTATTTTATATCTAATAAGACTATTGGAATCCATTTTATCCCACATAAGAGTAACAAGGTTCAAAATACATATATATATATATAACTTATTACCTTCTACTTATCATTCAAATTGGTTAACCCCATCCAAATGAGGAGCCTCCATGTTTAACCACACAAGCGCGCTACCACTACCCCATGCCTGACCTCGACCCCAGCATCAGTTTGGAAATATCAGCAACGACGACGGCACGACACGAGAAGGCATGGCATGACATGGTCGTGAGTCGTGAGTCGTGGGGGAGTTATAGATTTTAAATATAGAAGAAGTTTCACCACATGGTTTTAATAAGAGAATTCAAAATTAATTTTCTTAAAGTTCCAGAAAATGTTTTTGTATTAGATATCATCACTAAATTTATTCTGATTCAAACTCCAAGTTGACACATTTTGAATGAATATGGTTGCCTTTTTGTCCAAGTTCATCACTGATTTTTCCAAAAATAAAACAGTTGCCTATATGACCAGATTGCTCTCCTCTTGTTTCCCACGTTCTTGGCTTGTGTTATTATCTGCTTAATGTTCATCATGGTGAGTGTCTCTTATGTCAATATAAAATCACTTTGGTTCATTTCAACACATAGAAAGAAAAAAAATCTTATAGTTCTCCATACATTCTCTTATTTTCTAGTTTTCTAGGAAGTTCGCAATTCTCCAACCCTTGTTCATTGAGTGCACTCTAACTGGGGAGTAGTAGTCAAGCCTTTGGAAATGAACAGTGAACACAATTTAGTACCCTGGCTACACCGCAAGTCATTTATAAGGCAGTGGTTCACCACACTACTACAATCAGGTTTTTTTGATTGTTTTTAAAGTTTCTTATCGGTAAATATTCTTTTATTATTCCATTATTTTTCAACACATGATACATTAGAGGGATGCCACCGCCTAACAAAGCTTTCACATCGACACTTTGGAAAGATATGACCTTAGTTTCCTTTGATGTTCGTCTTGGTAACCATGAATTGCGTGAATTTATATACACGACAAAATGGGTATTTGAAATGGAAATAAATGTTCTCGTCCCTCCAATTCCGATTTTTATTCCCGCAATAGTTCAACATCCTACGAAGTAGTATATCATATATCACAATAATTAGAAAGATATTACAAACAGAACAAGAAACAACACTAATATGCAAACAAAATTCATTTTAATACCCCTAGCAGGCAAAGGGTTAAAATAACAGGTTAAAGAACCAGTAAAATTTTTAAAAACTCACCGTTAGCAAAAACCGTGCATGTGTAAGTTACTTGGCGTAAAAATGGACAAAGGGGGGGGGGGTATCAACAACCGAATGCATGCTTTTGGGGAGAAGGGTTATTTTGTATTTTTGTTCAAGTGGGTTTTCAAGTTACAAAAAAAATCATTAGAGTAGGTATTAGTCAATATTCTAATAAATCCATCATGGGATATTATGGAGTTACAGAAGCAAGCAACACAGTTGGAATACGTAGTTTGTAACTTCTACCAAGAAAAGGCTAAATACATTTATAATTTGAAAAGTTTTCGATGAATGACTTATTCCATGACATATCATGAAGATAAATCAAATGATGAAGTTTATTACTTCAATTGATCATACAAATGACTCCAAGTCAACATCAAGTGAACAAGTTTTCGAGGCATTTACGGAGTACTCTACGTCATTGTTAAGTACGTGGACAAATTGTTAGAATTTGGCGTAGCTTTTATTAATATGACAAATCTCTTACTATTTCTTGGAAGTCTATTTTTACTTTTAAGGTGGAAAAATGGTCAGGTTTGAAGTATATGGGAGTGTGGAGCAAGCTTTGCTCATAAAAATCATATGGCGGATTATTGAAATAAAACGATTTGTTGTGGATAAAGTGGGAACACGGAAAATATATAAAGAATAGGGATATTTGAGAATGGAGTATGAATATTCATGACTTCCCATTGATGAAGAAAATTTAGAGTTTAAAAAGAGAACTAAAATATAATTTTAATCAATGGATCAATTTTATTTCTAGGCATGGCAAGTCTCCTTGTAGTGGCCAACAACAAAATAAAAATTCCAAAAAATAAATTTTAAATGCTTAATATCAATATTGTCAAACTATGACATGCCCATGACACAAACCGCCATGCCATCATCTTTGTCACAAGGTGACACATGCATTTGAGCCTCAATCAGTGGTATTAAACAACACAGATGAGAGCCAGGTGATAAAGTCTGTTGGTGCATGAGGGAACGTGGGATAGTCCTAGCTAGGACTTTCAACTATGATGTGGCTGGAGTTGATAGAGTTCAAGAAGGTCATGTTGTATTGCCTAGTGGCGTGAGAAGAACGGTTTTGGGCTTGCAAAGCGTTTGCAGAACCCGTATGATTTATTTCAGAGGCACTCTACACCAAAAATTTGGGAGAATATTATTTGGGATCTACGTGTCACATCAAAACATTCGGGTATCTTTTGGAAGACACTTCGGTATTGGCTCGCACCAAGGATCGGCTATATATGGTGTAGAATCCAAATTGTGCCTTTTACCAAGGGGAGATCGAGACGTCTCACTATCATGATTATATGCCGAGAATGACGAAAAGTGAACGGAGATCGAGTAAGGTGATGAAAAATTAAAGATAAAGGGTGGTTGGAAGAGTTACACTAAATTTTTATGATTATTTGATGATAGATTTGAAAGTGTGAGGATAGAGGAAACGTAGAAAAAATAAAATAAAGAATTTATGAAGATAAAATTAAAAATAAAGACTAAAAAGATAAAATATAAGATATATTTGTTTTTAGTCCCTTAAAATTTTTTTATTTCTTTTTCAACTTTATGTGGTGGAGTTTGTTACGATAGTGACTTAAATAGAACTAATTTGGAAATCGAATGATTTTGTTGGAAACAAAAAAACTATGACTAGACAAATAGTTTAGTTGCCCCTAGAAACATTACCCATATAAGTTATTTTGTATAATATATGGAATTATAGTTTAGCTAATTAAAAAATTATTATGAATGCCTATTACATATTTTTCACATAATATAGGGACATATAGTGAAATGTTTGCCTAATTTTAGGACCTATAGTACATTTAACTGGGGAAAAATTCAAGCATTGTTCTTAAATTCCCTTGTTTCCCAAGTACAATAATATCATGGCTCCTTCTAAGGGCGTTTTTGTGTTGTGAGTATTGATCTCACGGTAATACTTGCTTGTGTTGTGAGTATTGATTTAATAAATAAAATTGCATATTTTTGTATGCGGTGATGAACAACCAATTCTTAAGGTTATTGCAAAGTTTATGGTCATAACTATTAGATGAACACGATCCGTACTCACATTTAAGAGTTATTGAGTTTAGTGAAAGGTAAACTCTAAGTAGTGGATGTATGGAAATCAAACTACTTCAAATTGTTGTATAATTTCTGCTCTTACACGGTTACATATTGTCTTTACATTCTTGCATACTTTTATTATCACCTCTAGTATCATCATTGCATATCCCTTCTAATGTTTGACAAATTGCCTCAACCATAATTCAAACTTATAATTTTTTTAGTAGGATTTAAATTAGTATAGTTCTATTCACTCTCTTTCTATAACTTATAGTGAATTTATCCTAGTTCTACATTTTTTAATGTATAAGGAAATAGTTTGACTAATTTAAGCATTCAAGGTAGTAATTATTCTGAATATGTTTGGTGCATAGTATGCAAATATATATATTTACTTTATATATAAATTATTTACCTGATAGAAAATGACAATATCTATGAAGACTATGAAGGCATTGATGGGCTCGCGATCAAAGATCGAGAATTACGAAAAATGTATGAAAATGGATAAAGAGGATGGTAAATTAGAAAATGAAGGATGATGGGAAGAGTTACCTGAAATATATATGGTGATTTGTCAATGGATTTACAGTGGGAGATGGAGGAAAATTAGGGGAGGAAAACAGATAAAAAATTTAAAATGATAAAATATAAGAGATATTTATTTTTTATCCCTCCATTTTTTTATTTTTTTGGTCAAAGTATTTATCAGATTAAATAAAAAGGAAAGTACAGGAAGAGAAATTAAGAATACTAGATTAAACAAACACATGAAGAAAAAAAAAGACAAAGAAAAGACAAAGAAAAGACACTAAAATCAGAACTCAGTAACAAAGGTAGTAACGGTAACGACGAAGGGAGTACTAAGGTGGTTTTTGAATTTGGTACAAAGAGTGGTAGTGGCGAGGAAAAAGGACAAACCATGGCTGGTACGAGAGAGAAAAAAAGGACGGTAATGGAGCTGGTAGGGGTTTGTCGTATGTGATAATGAAGGGAAAGGAGAATAAAAAAAAATTATTGTTAAAAAAATAAAGTAAAATGGCCACGCTGGAAGAAAAGCTTTTGAAAAAACTTAATACCTCATTGGCCCAAGATGGTGAAATCCTATTTGGAAGTTTTGAAAGCCCAAACCAAGTTACTAACAGCCCAAATTCCACCCTTAAACAATAGCACATCTTCTCATACACCAACACAAAACCCAAATGTGCAAATCCATCTAATCCATAGCACCTCGTTAGAAAACCCCAAATCCCCGTCTCTATTAGAACTTCCAAAATCATCCAACCCTGAAATCAACCCACCTACTTCAACCTCTATCTGCTCCGATGTGTTCACCACCCCTAAACCTACTATTCACCACAATCTCTTTACCACAACTTCCTCAACAAATCTATTTAAAAATTACTCAAGCACGGATGTTAATAATTTTAAGAAGAAGGATTTCGGAGGAACATCAGGAAGAACCTTAGTCAAATCCAAGAATAAGAAAGTTAAAAGAAGTGGATCTACTCAAGTGAATGTCAAAAGACAAAAAATACTATGGGCTGCTAGGAATGGGTACAACGGAGAATCGAACGATAATCTAGAAGAAATCCAATTCAAAGAAGAGATTATGGAGAAAGAAATAATTGTGGGTGAGACGAGTAACCCGGGAAAGAAAATATCTGCTTCAAATGCTAAGAAGGTTTGCGGGGTTGACCTAGATCAACCCAAATCATCTCAATGATACAAACAGCCTGGAACTGTCAGGGTATTGGCAACACTTTGACAGTCTAGACCCTTGCTGGTTTTGTTGCTAAATACCAGCCACATGTACTCTTTCTTTCGGAAACTAAAAATACATATCCTAATGTTAAAAATCTTGAAAAAATTATAAACATGACCCTTCTTGAGATTGTTGAATCGATAGGAATTAGTTGAGGATTAGCCACCTTTATTAAAAATAGTATGGATATTAATGTACTTAGTAAATCTATTAATCATATGCATTATAAAATTAAACATGAGGGTATGTTGGCATATAGCCTCCCTTAATAGGTTGTTTTAATGTGACAAAATCTCTTATGTTTAGTGTGCTTATTTCTATTGTTCTTAACATTCTATTGTGCACTCATTATTCATCAAAAAGCTCTTTCTTTATCATGTTAATCATCTTTAGTGTTTTATCTTAAGAAACTAATTCTCATTCAAATGCTTTTAACCTTATCTTTTTGTATATTGAGAATTAGCTTCAGTGTTCAACTTCAAAGATTCTCAGAATAATGTTTCCAACAACTTTCGTGAAGAAGATTTATTAATCCAAGTCATTATCCTTCAAAGTTACTTGGCGCGGTACACCGCTGCGGTATACCGGACCAATCTTACGGACCAGGGTTGCGGTACATTGATTAGTCCGAACAGTAAGCTCAAAGTTAAGTCGAATAGCTCTGCGGTTCACCGGACCATATCCGCGGTACACCGCACAAAAGGGTTTTATGCACAAAAGACAAGCCATAAGGAATATATCCGTTGGGAGATTAATAGATCCGTTGGACCCAAGTCTTATGACCGTTGGAAGCCATTTTCTACTATAAATTGAAGCTCTTTGAAGGCTACAAACACACCAACTAATTACAAACATTAAGGGGCTTAATTGCTATCATTCAAGAAGGTGTCAAGTGCTATACATAGTCAAATTCAATCCTAGTGAGCTTATAAATCCTTTCAAGGAGTTAATCAATTAAGCCACAAGGTTTTATCCACTCAAGAGGAGTAAACAAGCTTATAGTCATATCCACTCTTTAGGAGTTTTAGTTACAAGCTTTTATAAGCAAACCTTTAAACACTTTTGTTGCTATCCTCTTAAGTCTAGGTCTTGTAATAGATAGATTAAGAGAGAATTCAAGTATAGGGAGTATACTTGGTATCCTTGTGTTGTGATTACACAAGTGGTGTGTCCTTCGTGTTATCGAAGAGTTTGTAAAGGTTATTGTGTTCTCGACCCGGTTAAGAGAGACACGGGAGCTTAGTGAAAAGCTTGAAATCCTAAGGAGGCTTCCTTAGGTAGTGGATGTAGGGAAACCGAACCACTATAAATCGTGTGTATCTTTCTATCCCTACTCTATTTACTTTCCGCACTTTATATGTTTGATAATATGCTAGCATGAATATTGTGATATTGATTATCTAGTTTATCTAACATATTGTCATCTAGAGTAGTAAGAGATTAGAAACTCGTTTTTCTTGTATCACTTATATATCGAATCTCTTAGCTTATCCATTGTATGATCCCTTAGGAGTTTGATATATTAGTTGACTTAGAAGTTTCTTTCTTAAACTTATAATTGTCCAAAAGATTTTTAATTAGGCATTAATCTTATTAGTAATCCTATTCACCCCCCCTCTAGGACTATCAATTGGTATCAGAGCCTAACTCTACGTGAATAGCTTAATCGTTAGTAGAGTAAACGATATGGAATTTAATCTTTTGGAAAGTTCGTCTTCTACTCGACCTCCACTTTTTGTAGGAACTTACTACTTTGCTTGGAGAACAAAAATGGAGGAATTTATCAAAGCCGAAGGTCCCGATCAATGGAGAATCGTAAACGGGTTTAATTTATGGGGCTTAAAAATAAATTTTATTATTAATAGGAAATATGTGATTAAATAACTAGTTGTGTTAGTTTGAAAACTTTTCTATTTTTCCATCAATTTTCATCATAAAAGATCAAGATGTAAAGAAACTTGAAAAACCTTTATCATTCGTGATTCAACATTAGAAGAAGGGGATGCAATGACGGTTTTTAAAACTGTTTGAATTGTATAAAAATTTCCTTGAAGAAAATAAACTTGTCCTTGATAACCTTGGAATTAATTAAAGTATTAGACGTGTTGAAAAGTCCAACCGATTATTATTAAGATCAAACAAATGGTCATTGAATTTGGTCCTATCTTTTTTAAATATATCCTAAAGAGATTCAACGGACAATCAAAAAAAACTCGTTGAAGAGGCTAGGCACGAAGCCAGTGTTACCCGAGAAAACACTAGTAACATGTATCATTTGGTGAAATTATTCAGTAGATCGGGTATAGTTTAATTTATTGTGGTTTTTTTGTCTTTGTGCCTTAGGCACTTTCCTTGTCCGAAAGAAAATGTGTGAAGTGAGAGGTACAAGGTCTGAATCCCCTCTCTAAACATGGGTAACCTAGTTCTGATTTACTTTGGGGATATACATAGGAAGGCATGTATATTCTCCGTGAGATTAGTCGAAGTGTGCGCAAGTGGGCCCAGACCACCAACGTAGTAAAAAAAAAGTGGTTAAATTATTGTTAAAAAGGAAATATCAAATACTAAAATACCCTTAAAAAATTAAACTATATTAACACAAAAAACAAGTGGCAAAAAGTATGGACCGAGTCACTAAGTATAAGTACTATTAATTTTCGGCCACCACCCACCGACAATTGCCGGCATCGCCATCCGAGATATACTTAGAGATTTGACTAAGTATTATCTTCGACAACCACCAACCGACCATAACCGGCACCGCCTCACGGGGCGTGCTTTGTGATTCATTGAGTACAAATATCGATGAGTACGAAAATCACCGAGTACAAAAAATCAATGAGTATACTCAAGAATTACCTTAGTTTACTCAGCGATTCTCTGAATATGATACATAATCACTGAGTACAATACAAAATCACTAAGTAGGCGCGATAAATAAGAATTAAACAACAAAATATTAAGGAAATTATAGCACAATTTTTTTTTAATAATATAAAAAAATTACAACACTTAATAAGAAATAAAACAAAAATATTCTACCCAAAAACAATTTCAAATGCGTAGTACAAATAAGTAATAAGATACAAATTTTTAAAAATACATTAAAAAAATTGCATGTTGTTGATGTTAGCATGACGTCCGCACTATTCGATGAGTATGAGATAACTTTCCCAATTCAAAACTGCAACTTTAATGGAGCAAATTTCCGGCTCACATTGCAGAACAAATCCATTCACGGAGCTCGACAACACGAAGCTTGAAAATAGTTGTTGAAGCAAATCTTCAACCAATAATGAAGTTTCATGGTTATTGGACCAAATTTTCAACCAAGGTTGTTCGAAGCTAGCGAAGATATCTCGATGAAGCTTCAAACAAGGATGTCGGTGAGATCTCCATGGAACTCAAACACGGCGTAACGAAACCAAGCAAGACAAACCCAATTCGATGGAAGTAATTGAATGAAGGAATCATGATGCTTCAACAAGGGATCGAAGCTTGCTCATTGTCAGATATGCTCAAAATCTCGCACATAAAAAAGAATATCGAAGCTTACTCGTCCAACTTTGAACAAACTACATTGTCGAGCACTTCATGGCATTTAACAACCTACATTGATGGGCACTGCTAAACAAAAATCCATGGACGAAGACAATCACTCTTGAAATTCAAAAACAAAACTCGATTGCCATGTTTGCTTTCGTAGATGTGATTCATAGTTATGTCATCGAGAATGGAGGTTGTTGCCAATGTGAAGAGGATTACTGGTGGGCGGAGTTAGGGGTGGGTGAGGTGAGGGTTTTGAAAGGATTATCAGGTTTTGTAGGTGAAAAGTGTGTGTATATTTTATGATCTAGTATATATGTAGTGGGTAAAAAACTTGAGTGAATAATGGGTAGTGGGAAAACAAGTTTATAGTGTTATATTTTAGAATTTATCTTTAGTAAGAAGAATGGATCAGGTGGAGGTGATTGGGTTTTGGGGAGGGGTTTCCAAGATTCGTTAGGTAAAAATCTTAATATTAAATGTGTTTAATACACCAAATTTTTCTGGTTTTAAAGTAAGAATATATTTAAAATTTTGTTTAGTTGAATATGTTATTTCCATTAAAATAGGTTCCTTAAAATTCTTTATACATGTAATTTTTTTCTTTATAATTTGGAAAGAATGATTATATAGCAGTGAGATCAAACTCTGGAAGGATTATGACTTAGTTTTTACGGATTTATTGGGATACTATTAGATGTTTTGGCATACCTCCGATTATGACTAAGTTGTACAATAATTTAAGGGTAAAGCCCTACTGAAATCCTTTAACTTAATCCAAAGTGCAGAATCCGCCCCTAATCTTTGTTTTTACCCTTTCGCGCCCTTGATCTCAGTATTTTTTGTCACCGTTATCCCTTTTTCTATTTTTCTGGCAATTGACCGTTAGTCAACGCCACATGGCGCCACCTCACCGCCACCTCATCACCGTCTCTAACTGTTACTTAAAAAAAAGACTTTGAAGGTTTGAATCCTTCATATATCAAGAATGGAGGATTAAAAAACCAATTGATAAAACCCAAACCCCCTACCCCATTATCCCATATCAAACTTTATTCTGCTTTTGATCGAACAAATAAAAAATGAATTTTCTCATATCAATCCATTCCATATCAAACCAATTGAAACTCATTTCTTCTCCTTTTGATCGAACAAATAAAAAATGAAAAATATATAGACCTCCACTGATCAAGACGATGAGTTCAGCCAATGAAGATTTCAGCCCATCAAGATAAATTTATAGGTTTGCCTCGCTGATCTTTCACCCAAATAAAAAACATTGTATTTGCCGGAAAAGGAGTCAAATCCGGCACCATAGCCACCTCTTTTAAACTCTCCGGCAAAGCTTCAATAGCTTCTTTCTTCATCTTCAAAAACGCAGTATAAAACCAAATTGCTCAACCCCATTAACTTCTACTTCCCACATCTATATATATATATATATATATATATATATATATATATATATATATATATATTTGAAATTAATATCTACTATTGAAGGTAAATACTTTATGTTCTGTATATTCTTTGTTAATGTTATCCATGGCTTTTTTGGTTCTTCGGGTATTAAAGGCTCGGCTTTTCGGATTAATTCACGTTTATGAAACGGAACAGAGCATTTATTTGATGAATCTGTAACTATTTGTGAGCTATGGTGGTCTATGAACAGTTTTTCATGACAATTTCACGAATTCTTGGGATATTAGGATTGAATGAATCAAGGTCGGTGGTTTTAAGCAATTTACAGGAATTAAATAAATTAATAAATGAATTGAAACTATCTGTATCGTTTGAACCTGTATGAACTACTTGAGACCCTTTGGGTTTTAGTGTTCTGGAAATCTCGGTTCTGGGGAGAGAACAAATGGGTAGTCAACATTATCATTAAGATCAGAAGAAATGAGGCTTAATTGGTTGGATATGGGATAATGAAATTTTAATTTCTTCGATCAAAAGCAGAAGAAATGAGGCTCAATTCATTTTTTATTTGTTCGATCAAAAGCAGAATAAAGTTTGATATGGGATAATGGGGTAGGTGGTTTGGGTTTTATCAATTGGTTTTGTTTTTTTTTAATCCTCCATTGTTGATATATGAAGGATTCAAACCTTCAAAGTATTTTTTTTAATTAACAGCTAGAAACGGTGATGAGGTGGCGCCATGTGGCGTTGACTAACGGTCAATTGACAGAAAAATGGAAAAAGGGCTAACGGTGACAAAAAATACTGAGATCAAGTGCGCGAAAGGGTAAAAACAAAGATCAGGGGCGGATGCTGCACTTTGGCCAAAGTTAAAGGGCTTCAGGAGGGCTTTACCCATAATTTAATCTGTTAATTGGCAACAAGGTTGGGATGAGTTGTATTGCAACAATTTGTCGGGATTATAAAGTTAGGTTTGGAACCTAAACCATCCTTTATCTTCCTTCACTGAGTGGGAATTTTACCTTTGCTTGATTAGCATAATATGAGCTTTTAATGATAAAATATCCCAGTCGAAATCTTTATGCATCAAATAAAAAAGAACACTTTGCCGACCTAAAACCATGGACCTCTCGACCCTCATAAACCAATACGCAGTTGCTACAAGCTGAAATTACAACTTGTAGGACTTTATAGCACCTATTGATCAGGTGGGTGCCTCCCTGGAATTTGGAAAATAAAACCTTTTTTGACTCGAAAATTTGTTTTATTTAAGTAAATACCTTATGGTCTCCCAAAGATTTTCTTGGCCTCCCAAACTTTTTAAAAACTCCTATTTTTCAAAAAGTAGCAATCAAAATGAGTTGTTCAAGCTCAAGTGATCAGTGACATGCCTTACCATATACCATGCGATACGAAGATGCAACAACGGGCGTTTTGAATGTTATGTGATACGCCCATAATGTATCATCTATCTTAGTTGACCAATCTTTTCTTGTTGGTCCCACGGTTTTCTCAAGAATAGATTTAATCTCTCGGTTAGAGACTTCAACTTGACCGTTCGCTTGTGGATGATAAGCAGTAGAAACTCTATGTCTCTCCCCATACTTCTCTAATATCGCCTTCAAGTATTTGTTAACGAAATGTGAACCTTCATCACTAATGATAACTCTAGGTGTTCCATATCTTTTGAAGATTTGTGATTTCAAAAACTTTATCACCACTCACGAATCATGCGTTGGTATAGCTACAACCTCAACCCACTTCGATACTTAATCAACAACTTAGGATATACTAATTTCTATGGGATGGTACAAATGGACCCATGAAATCATTACCCTAAACATTAAAGATCTCGACCTCTAGTACGTTATTACGTGGCATTTCATCTCTGTGATATGTTACGGGTATACTGGCATCTATGGCATTCTTTGACATATGCATGACAATGTTTATGAATCGTGGGCCAATAAAACCCGGATTGAAGTACCTTAGCAGTTGTTATGTCTCCCTTGAAATGGCCTACATAAGGCGAATCATGACAACTAGCAAACACTGTACGAATCTCCTGATCTGGAATACATCTTCAAATCATTTGGTCACTGCACACCTTGAATAGGAAAGGATCTTCCCAGAAGAATTGTTTAGTACGGTCAGCAACCCTCTTCCTCTTTTGTGGATGACTTACCTTAGGGAAAGATCCACTTATAATGAGATTAGTTATATATGTATACCAAGGAGTAACATTCATAGTTATCATAAATAAATTTTCATCAGGAAATACCTCCTTGACCAATTTTGGCTCATTGTTGACATTATAACCTTCGAGGCGAGATAAATGATCAGCAACTTGGTTTCCACTCCCCTTTCGATCTTGAATTTCTATGTCAAACTCTTTCAATAATAATATCTATCTAATCAAACGCGGCTTCACATTCTTTTTTTTTCATTGAGTACTTAATTGCAGAATGGTCCGTGTATACAATACATTTTGCTCCAAGGATGTAGGAATGAAACTTATCAAAAGCGTATACAACAACCAACAATTCCTTCTCGATCATAGTATAATTCACTTGTGCACTTGTGAAAGTCTTGCTAGCATAATAAATTGTATGAAATACCTTATCTTTGCACTCACCTAACGCCACACCAATAATAAGATCACTTACATCACACATAACCTCGAACGGTAGGTTCCAAACAGGAAGAACCACAATAGGTGTGGAGATCAGCAATCTCCTTAATAGAAAAAAAAATGTCGCTAAACAAGTTTCATCAAAAATAATTTTGGTGTTCTTCTCAAGTAAGTTTCATAACGGTTTGGCGATTTTGGAAAATTCTTTGATAAAAAGACGATAAAACCCAGCATGACCTAAAAAGATTCTCACACCTTTTACGGAAACGGGATGTGGAAGAGTCTTGATTACCTCTATCTTCGCACGATCAACTTCCATGCCTTTGCTAGACACCTTGTGCCCAAGCATGATTCCTTCACGAGCCATGAAATGACATTTCTCTCAGTTTAACACTAGATCAGTCTCTTTACAACTAATTAAAATATTCTCTAGATTCTTAAGACAGTCATAAAAGACATCTCCAAACACTGGAAAAAATATCCATAAATACCTCAAAAACTGATCGATATGTCCCAAAATATCGTCATCATACACAACTGGAACGTGGCTGGTGCGTTGCATAATCCAAATGGCATCCTTTAGAAAGCAAAAGTGTCAAAAAGACACGTGAAAGTGGTCTTATGTTGATCATCTGGATCACCTAAATCTGGATATGTCCTAAATAACCATCAAGGAAATAATAGTATTCTCTCTCTACAGGCTTATCCAACATCTGATCTATGAACGGTAGAGGAAAATTATCCTTATTGGTGGCCTTGTTCAACTTGCGATAATCCACACACACTCTCCAACCCACAACAGATCTCGAGGGTATAACTTCATTCTGATCATTAAGGACAACAGTGACACCTTCTTTCTTTGGCACGCATTATACTGGACTCACCCATTCGCTAGTAGATATGGAAAAAAATGATCCTCGCATCCAATAATTTATCACGTCTTTTCTCACTACTTCTTTCATCGCTCGCATCAATCTTCTTTGTCCCTCAATAGATCGTGCACTCTCATCTTCAAGAATTATCTTGTGTTGGTAAATGGTAGGACTAATATATTTGATATCAGCGATAGTCCATCCAATTGCCTCATTGTTGGCTCGGAGTACACGTAACAGTTTGTCTTCTTAAGGGCTTGTCAAGTTAGCTGAAACAATGGCAGGTAAAGTATCGTTAATACCCAAATACGCATACTTCAGGTGCAATGGAAGTGGATTTTCTTCCAGTTCCAGGGGATCTTCAATAGATGGTTTCTTTTGTGGTTCAATCTCCCACGACTCTTTCACTTGTTCATAGCCCAAGCGTTTTGGTTTTCAACTTTTATAATTTAGAGCGGCCACAGTTTTGGCAAGCTCCTCATATGGCTCAGGGAAGTCTAGTGTTAAGGCAGCCGGCAAAACATCGTTGAAATTTGTTTCTTCAAATACCTCTTGTGTGACGCGATAAATGGCTTCTACGCGAAAACAATCATCCCTAGAATCGGGAAACTTCCTTTCCTTGAACACATTAAATTTCACCTCCTCGTCTTAAACACACATAATTAATTATCCATTTTCTACATCAGTAAGCGTACACCCTGTGGCTAGGAATGAACTTCCCAAGATGATAGGCACATTCATATCCACGTCGTAGTCAAGAATAATAAAAACGCATGGAAAATAAAATTACTTGACTTAACGAGGATATCTTTCACCTTTCCTTCTGGAATGGGATAAGGAACTATCAGTCATTTTAAAGACCACAGTGGTTGGACTTGCTCTCCTAAAATTTTATTCTCGAACAACGATTTGGGCATGAGATTGATACTTGCGCCCAAATCCCTTTCCATTAGTCCCCAATAGAAATGGGGATATAGAAACTCCCAGATACTTCAGTTTTGGTGGCAACTTACTCTAACAAATAGCTCTACATTCCTTCGTTAAACCTACCATTTTCCCCTCAATGTATTTATGTTTGTTTGAAAGCACATCCTTCATAAACTTGAGATACTTTGGCATTCTTGGCTTCCACAGATAGTAAATTGATGTTGAGCTTGCGAACTATGTCCATAAACTTCTTAAACTTCTTGTCATTATTCTTGTTTTGAACTCTTGAGGGGAATGGTGGAGGAGGGCGGTTTTCTTCCACTACTACATCTTTCTTCTTTTGCTTTTCCGATATCTTATCAACGTCATCTTCCACTACAACCGGTTCCACATATTTTTTAACCAAATCCTTTACCTTCATTGGCTTGACAATTGTCTCTTTTTCTTTCATGATTGGAAAAGGAGGTAATGGTAATTGCTTTCCACTCCTTAGTTCATTGGCGTTAAAGTCTTCTTTCTGTCTTGCATTCTCAGTATCACTTGGACATTTTCCTTGTGGACGCTGATTTAGTTGTTTTGCCATTTGGTATACCTAATTTTCGAGGATTTTAAGCGCAGATGATAGCTCACTCATCCTTGCATTGTTAGTTTGTTGACTCTTTTGTGCCATGGACACGCGTGTTTTCTATGTCTGATGTATGTCACTCATTTCTCATTCTTGAGGATGAGCAGGAAAGACTTTCTGATTTAGATTCTCTACGTAAGAATCTTGTACGGTCTATTTTAGTGCTTGATTTCCATAGTTCTGTCCTCCTCGGTATTGATTTCATGGTCGTGGTTGGTAATTATTTCCTTAGGGCCGCTGATATGCATTATTCATATTTTTTACCCTATTCGGATTTAAGTATTGGAAACCTGGATGGTTTCGATTCTGTTGACCATGGCCTTGAATATTTGAATTATAGTTACCTCGGTTTGACACGAACATTATAGACTTTGGATTTCTTTGACAACTTTCTCATTCATGATCGTACACTCCACAATTTGAGTACCCATAAGATTCTTGTGCAACCTTTACCTCAGATCTTCTACCTTGGAACCCTTCATTGACAGCTAATTTAAGCTGTTGAATTTGATGCTTGAATGTATTCTTGAGTTCAACTTTCATCAAAGACAGTTTGGCATCTATTGCAGCATCACTATCTAACTGCAATATCTCTTTTGGAAGTTTGATTTGATGTTCTTGCGGTATGTCATCCTATCTCATTCTTCACAATTCTACCCATGATCGTTATTGCATGGTTTGGCATAACCATAAAAAATCCTCCTCCACATAACAAAACTAGTTTCTTCTTTGAACTTCCATCCAGGCTTCTATAGAACATGGAGAATTGTTGATCTTGCATGTAGCCATGATCTGAACCTCGCCTTAAACATAATTGAAATATTTTTCAACATGCCCCCGCTGACTCCTCTTGTTCTTGACAGAATGATGTCAAGTCTAGTTGTGCATTTAGCCTCACGCTCCTTGGATAGTAACGATCAAAGAACGCTATTTGCAATTGATCTCATGTAGTGATTTGATCTCGTGGTTGTTGATTGAACCACTCGCTTGCTACTTCTGTGAGGAAAAACGGAAACATAACGAGTTACATTTGTTCTCGTGTCACACCTTGAGTGATGTATGCATCGCATATTTGTATGAACTTTTGAACAAATCTGACTGTGTCTTCACTAACCACTCCATAAAAATTACCAAAATCTCAGAATTGATTCAACATACTCCCACCGGGCTTGAATCTAGCGACTTGAATATTGGATGACCAATACATAAGGTTGGTAATTGAAACCGATGTTGCTCAGGAGCCTGAATGAACCATGGGTCTTGTCCCAGTTGGTATTGAGCATTTTCCCTTTGTTGACGTAGATCCTCTAAAGGATTTATGGGGTCATCTACAACAGGTTTGATCTGATCTACATGAGCCATCTCAGCTTCTTGCTTCCATCTTTCTCTCTATCTCTTTTCTATAATCTCGGAGTAATTTCTTGGAGTCTGAGGTCATACACCACTCCTAAAAATCCAAAATAAGCAAACACACGAAGACAAGCGTAAAACTAGAAACAATTAACTCTGTTAAATGAAATAAAAATAGATACTTAAAGCTGTAATCCCCGACAGCGGCATCAAAAACTTGGTCGGTTCTAGATTGTGATACAAATCGACACAAATGGAAGAGGAATAACTCACCACAAGTGTACGGGTCGTACCATGTAATAGATAAGTAAATCGGGAATTCATCTCCACAGGGTTTACGAGGTTATGAATAAGTGTTTAAATAAAAAGTAGAAGTAATTGCTAAAACAGTAAAAGTAGATATTTGTTTGGTTTTTAATGTTTAATGACTAAAACAAGAGATGAAAAAGTAATTAAATAATTGAATAGAAATGATGACTAACTTAAACTAGAAATTAACAAAAGAGAGTTACGTAAATGAGAGGTATACTTGAGTCTCGCTAGGAAATCACCAAGCTATTGTTTAAGGGAAAAGTCGGTATTTTACACTAGTCGGGATTCTAACATCTTCCTAAATCCTGTCAAGGTATACAGGCTGCTATTCTAAGGTACTAATGACCTCGTCTGAGTGTCATTACAATACTTTCAAATGATTGACTTTGTAAACCCTAATGATTGTATGGCTAGTCAAGACCATCAGGTTCACTAACGTACACCACACGTCTATGTCCTAGGTCCGTACTTAAACCCCCCTTGCGGATGATCTTTTTGCAACGAATAACTTAAAGTATTAAGTCCTATTACTAAATGGCCAGTATAGTAATAGTGGATAAGCATACAAGTAGTAAATGGAAAAGAACTCGACTTTATTTAAATTAAAACAATCCAAAATTAAATAATATTAAATTAAAAACTTGGGTTCATCCCTTTAATAGCGATCCTCAAGTAATGGGAATTTAGCTCATAATTAAACTAAGGAAATTGAAATCCAAAAATGTATTCATAATGCTAACAAAAGAAAACTAATTAAAATTACGCTAATAGTTGAAATGATTTGGTGTTGAATTGTTGAACTGTGTTGGAAGACCTCATTGCTTCCAAGCGTTCTAGCCTTTCTCCTCTTTTAAATAATTATGTTGTGTGTTGATTTAAAGGGGTAAAATAGCTTATATAGCTTTAGAAAATGGATTAGGCCCATATGGGCTTACATAAGTGATAAAAAGGTCTGAATCCGTTTTACTTAATACTGGACAACATTGCACCACTTAAGTATTTCGAGCATAACTTTTGCATCGTAAGTCCAAATTCATTTTTTCCACCTCTAAAATTTAACTTACTTTAAGGCCACAACTTCTGTTTGAACCACTAAGCCTGGTTCCTCACCAATAAGTCTCGGAAATTGAAATAAGTAACAAATTCATATCTACCAAAGTGATTGTTTTCTCTTTTAACACTTCTTCTTGGGTTTGGACATGAATGTTCACTCCTCCACTTCATCTTGGTACCTCCTAGAGTCCATATACCTAAGAGTTTCACACTAAACAAACAAATTAACACAGAAAACCTCTAAAAGTAACAATAAATCCAAAACGAAGGACGAAAGTGTATTATATCAAAATACGATGATTAATCTAATAACTTAGTCCATTTTAACCCTAAAATGATGTTTTATAGGAAGATTATTCTATCACAAAATAAGAAACACCATATGTCTTCCACCATCTAGCGTGATACTGTCAAATGATTGTCCAAATGTATCCTTTATCTATTAACAATTTACTTATATTTGTTTTCTAGTAAGTTACACTTTTCGTGTGCTATGAGAAATTAAAGTCGTGTAGCTGATTATGTAAAAAACAGAAATTTAGAAGTATTGTGTTAAATTAATAACTTTAATATACAAGGATTAACCATCCTTGTATGTGGGAAATTTGTTGGGTTAGTTCCTCTTCATTGGAGGACAACTCATACATTGGCATGTGGGAAACTCATTGGAACCATGAAGTCAAACCTTGGAAACCATGAAAGAGTGTATTGGGAATACACTAGTTGCTTTGGTATCTTCAAGCTATTAAATTAAGTCTTGAAAGGCCTTCTCTCTCTCCTCTCTTGAGTCCTATATAAGGAGGACCATTAGCTATCATTTTCAACAAGAAAGAGCAAGAGTGAAACACTTAGAGAGTGAGTTTAGAGAGCACAAAAGATAGAAATCCGTAGAGGAGTTTCGCTAAATCCTTCTGCGAGAGAATCTTGAGAGCCTCGGTGGGATGGTCAAATCAAGCCCGATCGAGACGAAATTCTGACACGATGTTCCTAACATCTTGAAGTTCAAATTCAACGGTGGGATTATTGTTCTAACGGTTCAAACTAAAGTTATAGCCTTATTTCAGGCCTGGTGAGTTTGTTCCGGTTTTGTGTATTCCATTAGTTGATGTATTCGGTAATCCTCTAGTGTTGTCTAGAGAGAACCTCTTGTAATCCCATTATTATATAGTGGGGTATTTGGACCCTTGGTCCACCCGTGGTTTTTACCTTCTCTTTGGAGGGTTTTCCACGTAAATCTTTGTGTCGTTTACTTTCTTTTCTTGCCTATTCATATCACACAAGTGGGAGAAAACGAAATCCAATCTATTTCCGCTGCGTTTATTAGTGACCTTTCCCAACAATTAATAACTTTAATATACAAGGATTAACCATCCTTAGATATTGGTTGAACTTTATTATATATGCTACTTCTTTTGCAAATGGAGAAAAAAAAAGAGGCAATTAAGATTATAAATCTACTTATCATGTTTTGCTAAAAAAAATGTTTTATGTTGAATATATTTTAAAAGATCTGTGAGTGACTTATAAGTATAAGGGTAAAGCCCTCGTGTGGCCCCTTAACTATGCCCAAAGTGCACGGGCCGCCCCTGATCTTCAAAATTACCCTTTTACGCCCCATATCTTCACCTTTTGTGACACCGTTAGCCCTTTTTTCATTTTTCTGTCAGTTGACCGTTAGTCAACGCCACATGGCGCCACGTCACTGCCACCTAAGCTCCAACTCAGCGCCAACTCACCGCGTCATCATCTTCCCTAACTTTTTGTTTTAAAAAAAACACCCTTTGAAGGTTTGAATGCTTCAAACCTTCAACAATGGAGTTTTTTAAAAATCAAAAAAAAAATTCTTGGACACCCTGCATAATCCAACTTGGTAACACGCTGCATAATCTATAATGTTAAATAAAAGATAATTATCACACTCAAAAGATGAATTCATGAGTAGTAGCACAGCAGATTACAAATTTCTCAATCAACCTACTTTAACCCCTAACCCTAAAACACTCAAAGTTAACATTAATTCAATGAAATATGGAAGAAAAGTCATATCGCAAGCCTTTAGAACATACTGAAGCAAAGGAATCAAACATGAGTTCTTCATCAAATACTTCAAAAGTAAATTTCGGTGTTCTTGATTAGAAAAGCCTCGAGAAATGGAAGTATAACGAACGTATGCCCGGAAAACTTCACCAGAAAACACCACCTTCAACCACCAGTATCATCATCCATTACTTCTTCTCTGAGTAAACAAGCTTCTCAACAAAAATTGACTCCAAAAAAGGTTAATTTTCAAGAAAGTAAATGGAAAGAGTTAGATGAAAAGCCCTTATCGGTAATAAAAGCTCGAGATGAAGGAAGAAGAAGAGCCACAAAATATCGTACTTTTAGTACCCAAAAATCTCCCGAAGATAATCTTACTTTTAGTACCTAAAAATTTCAGAATCAAGATCCCCTCGGAATTTCAAATCGAATTGAATTGAAGACAATGATTTGCAGCGGCGGCAGCAGCGGTGGCAGCTGGTGGTGGTATTGAAGACAATGATTTACCCTCCATTGTTATTTAGGAGTTGGAAATTCCTTACTTCCGCTATGAATAGGGCTTCTCGGATCTGAATTGACGCCTGGAGTAACTGGGTAGTCCGGAATACTGGTTTCCGGTGAAAAATCGGAGCGGCGGTCTTCAAGGGTGAAAGCTGGTGGTGGTGGCTCATAAAACAATTTTTTCAGTTTTTTTATTTCAGTTTTTTTATTTCAGTTTTTTGATTTCAGTTTTTTGATTTTGTTAGCTCATAAATCGGAGCGGCTGTGTAGATGATTTCAGTTTTTTGATTTCGGCTGATTTTGTGATTCAGCAATGTTATTTCTTAATTATAAAAGAAGAAGTAAAATAGAAGATTGACTATGCTTAAGTCAAGCCATGGTCTTGTGACTCTGCACCGTCGGACCCATGTTCTCTTATTTGACTGGATCTGTTCATACTTGTAGTCTAATTTTCTTAAGCTCAAAACTCATGTAAAACAAATCATACTATTGGATGTACAATATATGAAATGTGCATTACGAATATTTTTTTGATTTTTAAAAAACTCCATTGTTGAAGGTTTGAAGCATTCAAACCTTCAAAGGGTGTTTTTTTTAAAACAAAAAGTTAGGGAAGATGATGACGCGGTGAGTTGGCGCTGAGTTGGAGCTTAGGTGGCAGTGACGTGGCGCCATGTGGCGTTGACTAACGGTCAACTGACAGAAAAATGAAAAAATGGCTAACGGTGTCACAAAAGGTGAAGATATGGGGCGTAAAAGGGTAATTTTGAAGATCAGGGGCGGCCCGTGCACTTTGGGCATAGTTAAGGGGCCACACGAGGGCTTTACCCTAAGTATAATTAATAAAAGCTAAGTAGCATGTTGTTTTTTATTTTAGTATAGTGTTTTATTATTAGGATGTAGTTTTGTATGCGAGTATCAATTTTTGATCAACTTATTATAAAAGAATGACGTTCACACTGTAATTTGAGCTATTTTTTAACTAATTACGAGATTAAGAAACAATATGTATTTATATATTCAAATCTGGTAAATTAGGAGATAGAAAATAAGGCTAAAGATTAGATCATACAGGTTGCGTCCCAAAATTGATTTATTGCTTGTGGTTTTTTTTTTTCGACATTACATTATTTAATATTTTATTGTTTAATCATATTAATCGAGAGTTTGAATAATATTTTGCTATTATTGTTATATTATATCCCGTTTGTTGAACATATACATATATTATTGTTTTCTATATACAAATGAAGATGTGTATATGACGTATGGATCTTGTAAATGGAATCACTTTAGTCATAAGATTAAGACTTGAGTATTATAAAACTGTTTGAACAAAAAACAAAATGAAAAAGAGTATTATAATATTAAGCTTTATTTATGGTTCCATAAAGGGAGGAAAAAAGAATCAAACAACAAAATGTATGTGTGATTATTCATAGACCATTAAAATGGCATCTGCTTTCTTAAAAAAGAAAAAAGGCACCTGCTCTCTTTCAGAACAATAAGTAAATGGCATTATATAGCATTTCAATCATTATTTAACATAGTTTATTGTTATATAATGATAACGAAAGTTTAGCTACTTGCTTCGTTTTGACAATATAGAAACTTTGACGAGTAATATATTTCTTTTTGAGTAAGGCTAGGTATCATCTAAAAAGATATTAATATCATCTAGGATGCGGTAGTTAAATAGTTTAATTATGGATTTTCTCATTTTATATTTACTTTATTCTCTTTCTTTCATATTAGATTATTTAACTGCCACATCATAAATGATAGGTGATACTTTTTGGGATGATTCTCAACATTACTCTTTCTTTTTTAGGTCGGATAGGCTGTCTAAACTCTTCAAGATTACTTCATTCGATCCTTATCTTGTGAAAATCAGTAAAAGTTTTAGAAAAACCTTCTGTAGGCCTAAAAACAGAAAAACACGAACAGCTACTACAACATGGCCGCGCCGCCAACTGAGATTACCGGTGACCGTGAACCTCCGGGAAAAGGAGCGCTGATCTTGCACGCCGCCGCCACTGATACGTCACATGTTCTCGACGTTAACATGGTGGAAAATAATAGAGAAGAGTTCCCCTGCTCTTCTGGACTCTGTCAGACAATGTGATGTCTCCTCATTTGTGATGATTTAATATTAGTTGGAGACATCATTTTTAGTGTTTTAGAAGTCTAAATACTCGATTTTCCCATGTATTAGTGCACTTTCCTATCTCTTGTCTTTATTTAATGATTTATTATTTTTAGAGCATATTTGGTTTAATTGGTTGTTAATTGTGAAGCTTTAAAGATATATATGATGATTAATTAGATACCAAATCAATTATAAGAGATAAAGGAAAGAAGATATGCATGAAAATTAGAGATAAGGAAGGAAATACTAAGATATGGAAAAATAAAGTTGCCATATAAATCTGAATTCCAACACCTACGACCATAAAAGTGATCATAACTCAAGATTGGCTAGGAATTTGGACAAATGGTACGAAGCAAAGTTAAAGAGCTTTCCGAGACGATCAGTTTCGACTATTGGAACACATCAAACATATAAGTATTTAAGGAGTTACGTCCAAAACAAATCAGTGACAAATTATTACCTTTTCAATATTGTAGGGTTACGAATTTGAGTTGGGCTTGGAGTCCAAGTTACTTGTCTTCCACTCCAAGAAAACGAATTAGGTCTTCTAAACACCTATAAATACACCCTTAAACCTTTGTAAAGTAATCCTTGCTCAGTTAAAAACCTTATTTTATTTCTTAGTCATTCAAGAGAGCAAGATGACATCTTTGTATCAATCTTTTAGTTTATTTCTTTCTGGTATGAACTAGTTTTCCCATAGCTTGGATTTTGCATCATGTATAATCTATGAATTCTATTTTCTTTCTATCTAAGTTTCTTTGGGAATTATATGTTTTAATCTGATTCTAGCTTCTTAACCATATGTTTGTTTATGTGTTTATATTTATTGTCTGTCTTAAACCTGATCAATTTAGGGTTGCGCTAATAGTAGTTAGATGGTTGCCCGAAGGGGTGTCTAATTATTGAAACACCACATAAGCATCTAGAATAAGGAATTGGTCCTGACAACACCAACCTAACTAGATAGTCATTAGGGTTTGTTTTAATCACCATATCACCAATTGAAGGAATTGTTTGCTTAGGAACCTAGTGGCGTAAGATAACCCTATTTCAAACTGCCCTGTGGTTGTGCCGTAGCCTACCTATACGCTCTCCGGGTATATGTAGGAATTTTGAATCCTGACTAAGTATCTAAGAGCTATTATCTCCCTTATTAACTGAAAATTGATAGAAAGATTAGTGCATACTAGCAAAACCTAAGTTATACTCTCTCATCTCATATTTTCTCATGTTTATTTTATTGATTTACTTTTACTTAGTTTAATTAATCATCTCCCAATTATTCATCTTTAGTTTCTGTCTCTTTTAATTAATTATTGCTACTTTGAATTATTTGCTCATTCGTGTAACACACTAAGTCCCTGAGAACGAATTCTTCTTATCATTAATACTTGCATACGTCCGGTAATACTTGCAGTACTGTGCCTGTCTAGGGTGATTAGTGCATTGTTTTCTGGCTTATTTTTATAACACCCTAGGTGACACCACAATACAAGCGCCTGAGGTCCACCATGGAAGCTGGCTTGGTTAGACATGGTAGTGCACAACCTGCTACTGATAGTCGAGCTAGCCGGCTACATATTAAATCTTTCAAAACCCTAGTTGCTAATACTACTTTTGTACAGAAGGGGAACAACCCTGGACTCAAAATCGGTGGCTGAGAAAAATATTTGACTGGAAATAACTCTATACCTATTATGGTCGATACGGAAGAGAAGAAGAAAAGTATGCCGAATGGGGGTGAGGAGGATACTGAGTTGGAAGATTTGGTGGAGGGCGATGTGAAGGATGAGAACGAGACAATTCTGATGGTTATCCGTACTAGATAAGAAATCCAAGAAGGTGAGCGTTTATGGAAAAATACTGTTGTTGTGAGGCTATTGGGGAGAGAGGTCGGATTCACATACTTGCCATCCAATTTACGCCAAAATATGGAATCCGGTGGGAAACTTAGAATTAGTCGACGTTGGACACGGATATTATATGGTCAAATTTGGAGAACGGGAAGATTTCAACTTTGCTATAACCGGGGGACCATGGATGGTGCTTGATCACTACCTCATTCTTCGGGAGTGGTCGCCAAGTTTCAATGCCTTAACTAACTCCATCACGACGACAGTTGCTTGGGTTAGAATCTCGAACGTTGGAATGCACAATTACACCGCGCGTAAATTAAGAAATATTGGTGACAAATTTGGTAAAACCATTAGGATTTACCCACTAACAAACGGGAGGCTTAGGGGTAACTATTAAAGGTTAGCCGTGGAGATTGATTTAAGCAAGCCTCTTGAAC
This sequence comes from Nemophila menziesii, assembly GCA_029959085.1. Lineage (NCBI taxonomy): Eukaryota > Viridiplantae > Streptophyta > Magnoliopsida > Boraginales > Hydrophyllaceae > Nemophila > Nemophila menziesii. The sequence goes on along the minus strand of JARWIR010000072.1, from coordinate 1,220,408 downwards.
CCGAAGTGCGTATCGGCCCGAATATATGCAAAGTCAAATACAAAGGGCTACACTTAATTTCCTTCAGGTGTGGCAAATTTGGTCATAGGAAAGAACTATGTCCTCCAAATGTGTCAAAATAGTATGGTCAACATGAGAAAGAGGATTTGAATCAAACATCGGTCGTTTCTAATGGGAAGGAGAAAGACACCAAAGGCAAAAAGTACGGTGAGTGGATGACAGTCCGGAGAAATAATCGGGGGTATGGGAAGGATAGAGGAACCTTGGGAAAAAGTGCACAAAAAAAATTATAATAGTCTTGGCTCGCGTTTTGAGGCGTTACGAGTTGAAGAGCCGGAGAATAATTAGATGGGTAAAACGGGGAAGAATGTAATGAATAAGGGACATACTAGTAATGCTACTGGAAAACAAAATAAAGGCAAGAACCTAGCTGGTCCAAGTGATGCAATGCGAATAGTAGGTAGTCATAAGGTGATTACTACCCCAAATTTCGAGAATCAAAAGTCACTCCAATCGGTACTAGAAATTCGTGAGTTCACAGCGGATGTTTTGGACGAGCAATATGTGAGATCAGGGGCTGTTAAGAGCCGAGCAGAAGAGGATAATAATTTGGGAACAATTAGAAGCACAAAGGAGCACTTGTGGGTGGTAATGAGAAGAAGGGTGAGGGGGAGGACTTAATTGCAATTAATGCTGAAACCACAATTCCTAAAGTGGTAACAGCATCTGATACAAGTACAGAACCTTCGCTGCAGTTAATAACAAACCATCAGCTCCCCAGGACCGAGATAGAGGGCCTTCGGCAGGTAAATACAAGGACAGGGAGAACGACTTACTAATGACGGAATCCTAAGTTCCTGAATCACTGATGGAAAATAGCCCAAATATAGACAAGGATTATGATGATAATGACGTGGAAATGTCCATGTCTCTGATCTAATGCGCTTTTCGGGTACTCCCCTTTCCTATCATTTTTTATTAATTTAATGATGTGTACACCAAATGTTTCAGATAATAGTTGGGGTAGCTCAACTTAACCACTAAATATTCTAGTTTGGAATTGTCATGGAGCGGCGAATGAAAGGTTCCGTCGTGTCGTTAGAGATATGATGACAAGTAATAGAGTTTGGCTCACCGTTATTGTTGAACCAAGAATTAGTGGATCTATGGCGGATACAGTTATTGATTCCATTCAGAAAGATAACTCAATCTGTGTCGATCAAGAGTGTTATAAAGGAGGTATATGGCTTATTTGGAATAACTCAGGCATTTCGGTTCGCGTTCTATCCGCTGGAAGGCAAGTAGTTAATATAGAAGTCAGTAAAAAAGGTTGCTCTCCATGAATTTTTTCAGTAACCTATGCTCGACCTCATTATAAACAACGAGAGGAGTTATGGAATGCATTAAACCACGCTTTCCATAACTTGTCTATCCCGTGGCTAGTTGCAGATCAGATAAGAAAACAAGAGGATAAAAGAGGAGGGGTTGAAGGGGTAACGAGAAGTATGGAAAAAGTTTGAAGAGTGGAGGGAAAGATGCGGTTTAATTGACTTAGGTTTTGAAGGGTCAGGTTTCACCTGGTGCGACTCTTGGAACACAGGCCATCGAATCATGAAGCGATTAGATAGGGTGTATAGTAATTCGGAATGGATGGCGTTATTTCTGAGAGCGAGAGTCCTTACATCTAGCGCGAATACACTCAGATCACATGCCCATCCTGATACAATTGTGCTCTTTTCAGACACCAAAAAATCACCCCGGACGATTTCGTTTCGAAGCCGCTTGGTGCCTCCACAAGGGTTTTAAAGATTTCGTTAAGGATAAACAGGAAGGCAGTGGAAAGGATGTAGGTTCGATTATTGAAGGCATTAACACTCACATTAATAAATGGGAGGTGGAATGTTTTGGAGATATAAACCGTAGAAAATGATCCTTATTGGCAAGACTTAGAGGTATTCAGAAGTCCTTATAGGTTTCGTATAATTCTTCTCTTCGCCAATTGGGGAAAATATTATCACATGAATATGAGAGCGCGTTAAAGCAGGAGGAAATCATGAGCTTTCAGAATTCAAGGGAAAATTGGGTTAAGAACGGAGAACAAAATATCCGTTTCTATCACATCTCTAGGATTATACAGAAAAAGAAAGCCAAATGTGTTAGATTACTTAATAATAATAATGTTTGGGTGGAGAGCGAAAATGAATTAAAAGTGTTGGTTCGTGAATATTTCGAACAATTATATGAAGAACCTAAGGATAAAATTGGTTTTTTTTCTTCCACAAGTGGAATATGTAGGGGATAATATCGCGCAACAACTTTGTGTACATTTTACCGTGGAAGAAATTAGAGATTCAGTCTTTCAGTCAAACTCGGTGAAAGCCTCTGGGCTGGATGGTATGTCAGCTTCGTTTTACCAAAAATGTTGGAGTACAGTCTGTCCATCAATAGAGGATATGTTTCGTGAGGCTATGATAACGGGGACTATTCCGAAAAATTTAAATGGTACCCTCATCCATCTCATCCCGAAAGTTGCTGATCCCGAACGAGTAAGTCTATTTCGACCAATTAGTCTTATAAACTCACCTTGAAAATTTATTATGAAGGCTATGGACCCATTCTCGCTGATAAAATTGGCCCCTTCCAAAGTAGTTTTTTGCCAGGTAGATCAACCACTGATAACATTATTCTTGTTTGAGAAATTGATCATAGAATGCGTCATCTCAAAGGAAAGAAAGGAACTATGGTAGTATAGATATACTTAGCAAAGGCTTGTGATAAAATCTGGTGGGAGTTTATTGAAGATACAATAAAGAATTTTGGGTTTCCCTCAAGCTGGATATCTATCATAATGTCAAGCATGGAGGAAAACGAAATGCAGGTAATATGGAATGGTGAACCTCTACCCCCTTTCAACCCCTTTTGGGGTATTCGCCAAGGTGACCCCCTTTCCCCGTATATTTTTGTACTTTGTATAGAGCGCTTGTCTATTCTCATACAGGATTTGCGCGATAATGGTAGTTGGAAGCCAATTAGTATGGGAAGATGTGGTCCTACGTTGTCTCACCTCTTTTTTGCAGATGATTTAATTTTGTTTGGTGAAGCCTCCTTATCACAGGTGAATCTAATCCAAGAAACTCTAGCCGTATTCTGCAAAGAAGCCGGACAAACAATAAGCGCAGAAAAATCGTTAGTTTATTTCTCCCAAAATGTTCCAAGGGATCTACAAACCGAACTAGCTGGAGTAAGTGGTTTTTGCCTTAGTGAATCTTTTGGTAATTATTTAGGAATGCGAATACAATCCGGGAGAATACCTAAAGGTTTTTACAAAAGGATCGTAGAAAGAATGAGAAGAAAATTAGCGATTCGGAAAGCTAAAAGTCTTTCTCTGGTCGGACGGATTACCTTCGCTCAATCAGTACTATGTGCGGTGCCAACTTACCAAATGCAAGTTTTAGAGTTACCGGTGTATGTTAGTGACTAAATAGATCGTTTAACGCAAAATTTTATATGAGGTTCGTCTGACGAGCAGAGGAAAATAAATTGGGTCGCTTGGAATCAGATTTGTATGCCAAAGTCAAAGGGTGGGTTGGGGTTTCTAGGAGCGAAGATTTTCAACATATTGGCAAAGCTCGGGTGGAAACTTCTCCAGAACCAAAGAGTTGCGTGGGTAGAGGTTTTAAAAAAAAAGATTTTCAAAATGGTCTCTTAGAGCGTGATATTAAAGCGAATGATTTGAATGTGTGTAAGGCGATTATAGCGGGAGCTAGTATTCTTAAGACGGGTGTTCTTGAAGAAAGTGGGTTGAATGGAAAGAAATATAAATGGCTATATGAATCTTCTGGGAATTATTCTATTAAGACAGGCTTCGCTCATATTTCGGGAGAAGCCCCTGATTTGAATTTTGACTGGAAGGTTACTTGGAATCTTAAATGCTCACATAATTTACGGGTGCTATTATGGAGGTTATCTAGAGATTGCTTACCTACTACCTTGAACCTATATAAAATAAACGTAATTGAGACGAGAGGATGCGAAGTATGTGGAGCTGAGATAGAGGATGTACATCACATATTTATAGAGTGCAAAGTGGCAAGAATTCTGTGGCGCGAATTGGGGTTAATGAAAAATTCTGCTGCAGGCTTTTCGGCTCCTGGTTTAGCTACTATTTCACGCTGCAATTCTGCAGCAATCCCGTGTAATTGTGCAGGTCCCATGTTGAGAGATGATGGGCGACTAAAAGAAGAAGAGCTCCCCAAGGACCTGTTATGTTTCCACCGGTTACTGATCTGAGGAAGTGAGCTGGACCTGAACATCTTCAGCGGATCACAAGGCCTTCCAACACAGGCCCAACATGCATGCGATATACAGAGATGGGTAGAAGCAAATTTGAAAATTAAAAATAGAGTTGGAGGGCTGGAATGGAGAATCATATTTGCAGCAGTGGTGAGTGTAATCTGGAGCCGAAGGAACGAGGCACTGTTTGATTCAATGTCAGCTATTTGCGCCTTGATGGATTGAAAAGGGACACCTCCAAACATGCAAATGATTGTGTAGCAGCTTGGTGAGCTGAGTGGGATGGTGGCATTATAAAGTCTGCCAAAAGTGTGTTAATCAAATGGACGAAACCTAAAGGTATGGCCAAGATGAACATTGATGGGAGATGTGATGTTATTCGAACTAAAGCAGGTATTGGTGGTTTATTAAGGGATGTGGATGGAGTTTTTACTACAGGGTTCTCGGGTCCTTGTGTGGTGGAGTCCCCATTTCATTAGGAATTGCTAGCCCTACACTATGGGCTGCGTTGGGTGCTAAGTCGTGGTATAAGAGAACTACATGTCGTAACCAACTCGAGAGAGCTACATGCGCTAGTGAAGGGTGGTGGTAGCTCTAACGGTTGGAATTTCCATGTTAGTGATGTCTCCCTATTTGTTCTAAATATTAGCCCTCTGGAGACATCATTTTAGGTGAATTATTGACTTATTAGCTAGACTTTTATGCATATTTCTCATATTGCACTTTCTCCCCTTGGAATTAGACTATTTGCATTTTAGAGCTTTTGTGCGTTAATTTAGTTATTTTTAGTGCAAAGTTAGTATGTTTTTAAATTTCAATACAAGGAGGATAAGTGAGAATTAGAGTCTTAGAGTATTTTAGTGTGTTAGGAATTATTTTTATTCGAGTTTCTAATTTTATAGTGCACTTTCCTATTTCTATTCTTGAATTATTGATTTATTGTTTTTTAAAGCATATACGGTTTAATTATTTATTTAATGTGAAGCTTTAAAAGATATATGGTAATTAATTAGAGACCAAGTTAAGTCTAAGAAGTAAAGGAAAGATATATACATGGAAATAAGAAGATTAAGGAAGGATATATGCAAAGAAGGAAAAGATAAACCTGCAAAATAAATCTGAAATTCCAGCCACGTTCTAAAGACGAGATCATAACTTAAGATTGGCAAGGAATTTGGGAGAATGGTCTGGACTAATGGAAAGAGATTTCCGAGACAAGCGGTTTTGACTATTGGAACGAGTTAAACGGATAAGTATTGAAGGAGATATTACCAAAACAAATAAGCAGCAAAATCTTACCTTTCCTAGATTTTAGGCCTGCGAATTAAAGAGTTCTTTACTTGTCTTCCACTCTAAGTAAAACTAATTAGGGCTTCCTAGCACCTATAAATACACTTCTTAGACCTCATTATTCAGTACCTCTTATTAAACCTTCATATTAAATCATCCTTAGAGAGAGCGTCAAGAGGCGGAAGCAAGAGCAGAAGCTGGAGAATCCTTTTCTTCCAACAACAACTCAAGTCAATACCTCTATCTAGGTTCTTATTTTAGTTCTGTTATTAGGACATGTATATTATTAATTTCTTTATTGTTTTTACTTTTAATATGAGCTAAACCTTAATTACTTAAGAATCGCATAATGGGATGAACCCTAATTTATTTAATTTATGTATTTTACTTTTGGATTAGTTTCTAGTTTAATTTGAATTGGGTATTTCATATTGCTTATTATTTTATATTAATTTCACTATCAATGAATTAGCTAATCGGAGATAGGTCATAGTAATTAAGCTATTCACTTTAGTGGGGAAGCGATCGCCTTGACGGGGGGTTTAATTACTGAACTAGATAATAAACGTAAGGTAGAAATTATTGATCCTGATGGACTTAGTTAACCTTATAGCCATTTGGGTAAGATCTCAATCATCTGAACGTAGCTTATAATCGCCCTGGCGGGGTTTGTAATACTGTAGGATAGCTCCTAGGTCCACCCTGACGGGGGCTAGGAGATATTAGAGTCCCGACTAATATAGAAATATCAGTTCTGCCCTTAAAGAAAGCATTAATTAGGTAAATTTAGGTGATTCCCTAACGAGACTCAAGTATAGCTCAATATGCTTCGTAGTCCGTTAGTATTTATATTCAGTAATTTATTTTCTTGCATTCTTAGGATTAATATAAAAACCAAACAAATATATTTTACTTTTCTGTCTTAGCAATTATTACTATTTATCTGTTGAACACTTGGGTTATACCAGTCCAATCCCTGAGAACGAAACCCGACTTGTCGGAGTATTACTTGGACAGCCGTACACTTGCGGTATTGTGGTTCCTTTATTTTTAGTTCTTAATTTTATAACACACCAGGACCCACCAGTTAGTCGAGATTGTAATGATATACTTAAGAAATATCCTGGCATCGAGATACATCTGATTTATCGGGAAGCTAATTCTTGTGCGGGCATGCTTGCAAAAAGAGGAGCGGACGTGAGCGAAGGCCTAAGTGGTTGTGAAGTTCACCCAGATTACTTTTGGGGCAATTTGACTAAGGATAGGAGTGGTATCGCAATTTCTAGACTGGTTTTAACCTCTCATTGAGAGTCTTTTAGTTGAGTAATATCAACTTCGGCGTATTTCTCTTTAGCGCCTCAGATGTATGCAAAAAAAATCAGTAAAAATAGTATTTATCGGTTGTTTTGTTTTACCTAAAACGCTATATTTAATTGTTTTTGTAAGTTTGCTTGTCCGTCCATTCAACCTTATAGGAATGTGTTGTATTCAATAGGAACATAGTTCCATGACCGGTGAATTTTCTGAATGAGCGGGTATATTTTTCAACTTTTCACTGACATCTGCTTAATACCTTGAATTATTTCAAATTTATCGGAGAATATCCTCTTCTCTTGTTGTGGGAATTTCTGACATCGGTCTGTAGCTTGTAATACCGCGTTCGCTTCACCCTCTAGAATTAAATCACAAAATGTTGTTGTTGTCGTGTGAACTTCGATACCAATGTTGTGTCCTGCTGAATAATTCCAATTCCTGTTTGCTCATACAATTTATGAAAAGACGCATCACACCAGAAACTATATGAATATAGAGTAATGTTGGATATCACCTCAAATCACATCACTTTTTATCACCTCCTACATAGACTTTAAATAAACCAATCATATGATTTCTATTTCCTGTTTTATTATTTTCTTTCTTTTATAATTGGTATAATAAGATGCAATAAAAGGATGATATAATTTGGGATGATATTCAACATTACTCATGAATATATATAATAAGAAGAACTTACAAATTACAAAAATTATCCAATTAAATTAGTAACATCATAATCAACTATACTAAAATTTGTTTGACCACAAAAGCGTGATTGGTACGAAGTAGTAAATTAGGAATAAAATACTAATTCTTGATAAATTTCATTCATGTGGTTAATATAAATTAAAATAACTATAAAATATTAATATAATAGTAATCTTAATCTTATAAACATATTAATTTCCATTCATCTATCTCTGTGGTTTTATCTATCTCATTACATTAGGATTGAGATTTTATTTATAATAAATCAATCTATTTTTACGAGCAAGTACCATCAATACCACTCCACCCACATACACAGTCACCGCCACCACAAAACTACTACATCCACCATATTTTATGCACATATATATACAAACACACAATCCACTTCCAATTACACAATCATCTAACTGCCACCATACACACCAGTACCCTACCAATACGATACATACACCATCTAAATATAGACATCATCAACACCACCACTACACACACACAACCCCCACCGCACAACCACCTTACACACCTCACACAACCATCACAATACACAAACCATCCAACCGACACACATTTACCACCACCACCAGCTCAACAACACACACACCACAAACAAATTTTCATACACCTATAGACACAAACATATATGCATATATATTCTCACACACATATAAACATACACTTTCAAAACAATACACACACCACCACCAAAACTATCCACCACAAAATCACCCTATGATCATCATCGTACTCACATAATACATACAACCCAAACCCTGCACACACTACCCCACCACCACTTAACATACATCATCACCACCCTTACCACCCACCCATACATACCCCCACGACATCTACACATATACTTACCCCTTTATCACCACCCATGCACATAAGCATACCACTGTCACCACGTATTCTCATAAACACACACATACACACACAAACACACAAAAACACATACCACACCCCATCTCACTCCACTCGTACACATACTCATGCATTCACTTTCCACACACATACTATAGGATTTAAAAGGTAGTAGCTAATTTTTAAGTGTTTTAGTGTATATTATGTTTAATGAGAAAGGTAGAAGTGGTTTAATGTGTAGGTATGCAAAAATTCAAGTTTGGGGTGAAAAAGAGGAGACTGTCGCGGTGAGTAGGTATTTATTTTGAATGAATGGATTTCTAGTCGAGAGGATTTACGGTATACCGCAGATTTTCGCGCTATACCGCACCCATATCGATGATTGATTAAATGGAAAACATTTGAGAGGCCATAACTTTGCGCTCGGGTATCGCAATTCAATTTTTCTCGAGTATATATCACAATTATTTTGAGATTCTATCCAATGAAGCAGAGAACATCTTGTTTGAAGCTCTTTCTAGAAAGTTACGACCATATCCTTGAGATTTTGCATATTACTAGAATTTTGTAAATAAACTGCAAAAGATTGGCTGAGAATATTTGGAAGATCTTTATACCTCTGGAAAGCTAGAGAAAACTAGTTTCTAATACCGTAAACAAGCCTCATTTGGATGTTGTGTGAAAAATTTATGATTAAAACGGTGAGGTGCAACGCTAAAAACGAAAGAGTTTTCTCAAATTCGAAGGTCCCTTTGGGTCCGAATCGACCCATAAGGCCACCAAACTCCACACATATGGACGATCGAACATTATGGATTGGGAACGTCAACCCCTAACTTGGGGATTGAGCGGTTCTTGTGAAGGCAAGCACTATTCCCTTTCATCTCGTTAAATGTAGCATATGTGTTTAGTTGTATATTTTTATTTTTTATCCTTTATCGATTTTGTTTCGAGTTGTGGGGTAACGACTCATTTTTTAGTTGGAGAGTGGGGATTCACTGTCCCTCATTCCCATTTTATGTGTTTAGGGAAAATTTAAAATTTATTACTGTCTTACTGTATATCTTAAGGAATTTGATGTATAATGTATAAAATGTATCGAAAGCAAAACTTAGTGAGTTGATGATAGATAAGTAATATTTTTATGAACTTTTATATTGTATGCTTAAAGTATGACATGAAAACACACCACACAAGTATATAATTGATTTGTAAGTAGTGTGGTAGAAGTAAGTTTAAAATTTAGGAGAATGAGTAGTGTGTAGAACGTGAGATCCAGGCTAGTTGAAGACCTATTTAATGAATGTGATAGAGGTGAGAAAGTACCAAAATTGAGTAGTTAGGAAAAGTATGAAGGCAACTCTGTGATAATCCCTTTGTTTCCTATTAGCTTGCTAACAAAATATCATTGTTATATCATTCTTAGTTCCTTCTAGTTGTTACAACCTTTTCTTTACAGCCACATTATAAACCATACCCCTTAGATTATAGGACATTTCCATATGACTAGTACTCGAATCGCGACGCTAAGACAATCGTCTTTAGAACTTGAGTTTCGGGTGGTGGGTAGGTCTATGGGAAACTCATTGGGTGGGTAGTTTTGCTTATATATGTATGTGCTATGTTGATGATGTGACTGTTAGTGTAACCCTTTACCGGAGTCTAAAGAAAAAACTTTAGAAAGGAAAATGAGAAAATAAGTAGCATGACATCTTACATCAAAAAGAGTGTCATGACTACCTTACAAAAAAAGAATGAAATGAAAAAATAATAGAAATAAAAGGACCGAGAAAGTGGAATTTATTATGTATTATTAAAGAAATTATCATTGGATGATTGAGGATGTTTGTTAAGCGCATCAATTGGGTTGAGCGGTAATATTTTTTAGTGTAAAATCAATGTCTAGGGCGATTACTTGATGGCTAGTGAAGAGAGAGAAAACATCTCACTTCACATTTCCCAAATATACATATAATAGTATCCCTAAACCAACATTGCACCCTTAAATACCTAATGATTCTTAACTATGTGGTCTAAAAATGATTAAACTGATAGATACTAGTTGAATGGACCATTTTATACTATGTTAGGATCGAGAAACACCATATATCCACATATCGGACTAAGAGAGAAACCTATCCTTCTTGCATTGCGAAACTAATCTAATCTTGAAATTATATCGTGTTGATTGTTTGTATGATAGTATATGTATGATTTAGATTGTAGATATTATTATATTAAACTTGTTATGTAGTTCTTTTGGGATCATTCTTTACATTCTCTTCTCCAATTCTTACTTGACTTAGTTGATAGAGACTTCCCTAGTTTAGTTCTTATTTTTCGGGACGACAAAACTTTGAGTTGGGGGTCTTGATGTATCATTTATTGTAGTAGATTAATCTAGTCACTAAACATCTTTCCAGGGTTATATCATGCATATTTGAGGATTATTCCCTATATTTTGATAGTTTCTCGTTTCTTGTCTAGTTTTGGAGAATTGTTACTTTTGGAGATATTTGTGTGTTAAGTGTACAACTCTTAAGTACTTGGATACTATTATATTAAAAGGGGGGGGATAAGAACTCAAGAAAGAAAGGTTAAACACAAGTCAAGGCAGTAAAGGACCAATAAGCCACTTTTGGAAAGCAAGAGTAGTTACCAGCCAGATATAGAAATTGACTTATTGGTGTCACCATGATTGATGAAAATTTGGAGGAGCCCTCTGGATTGTAGATAGTACTTGAAGCTAGAATCACGTAGAAACTGATGGTTCATGATTTGGAGTTGAACTGAAAAAGTTATTAAAGTTTTAGCTGTCGTGGTTCGAACTAGTCCACTCTTTCTTGAAAATGTATATTGATCATTATTATTCAGAACTAAATTATTGAAAGGCAAGAGACACACTTAGAGAAGAGAAAAAAGCTTGTAGAAGAAGCTGGAGACCTACTGCACCACTTCTACACCGTTCCACCATTAATCCTAGGGTACTTTAGTACTCCCTCCGTTCCTAAAAGGTTTTCACTTATACTAAAAATAGTTGTTCCAAAAAGGTTGTTACTTTATAAAATCAAGACACTTTTTTTTCTTTATATCATTTTAACCCTAATTAAATATTATAATATATGTTTCGAATAAATATTTAAGATATCAAGACACTTTATGGAGGGCAATTTAGTAATCATGTGGATAATAAATGACATTTCTTAATTTGTGGGCAAAAGCAATTGTGACAACCTTTTAAGAATGGGGTGAGTATTAGTTTCTTGTCCTAAACATTATTCTCGTACTTTTATCCTTTGATTTTACCTCTTTAATTATGCACTAAATTCTTTATAGCTTGTATTGCACTATTGTATGAACCTGAAATGACAATTGATTAGTTTTTAATGCTATGTGGGATATTTTGATTTAATTGAATTGGGTTCTTTATTTTGTTGCATAATAATTGATTTAATTTATGCTTTATATAACCTGATCAACTATAGATTGACCTATATATCAAAACTGTCACCGTAGCAGGGGTTTTGGAATAAAACTTGTTCATATTTGTTCAGTGTAAGGTAGTGATCATGATAGGATTACCTAGCCGGATAATCACATAAGTTAAGTATTTGTAGAGCCAAGATTTTGTGTAGAATAATCTCACAAAAGGACACCAGTAATAGTTAGGCAGCCTTCTAAGCTACCATGGTGAGAGTTAGAAGGAGTTTAGAATCCCTAATAACAAGTAATTACCCAAATTTCACCCTTAGCACTAAAATCATTGCCACGATAGGAGATAACTTGCAACTTGAGATATAACTCTCTTCTCTTTTCTTCGTAATTTATTTACCTTGAGAACTAGCAAGTAATCTCCACTAGCCTTGTTCTACGTTTATTATCTAAGGGAGAATTGTGTGCATATAAGCAACATCCAGGATTCCAAATTCCTCCTAACTCCCGTACGGGTAGCTTAGGGGTGACCTCAACACTACCATGTGACTTAAGTAAGGAACCCAACACAATTATTGATGGTTAAATCTAATCCTATTGACTATCTAGTTAGGAAATCCCTTCGGGATCACTACCTGATGTCTCCTCTTTTGTTCTATTTATATGCTCTTAGGAGACATCAAATTAGGTGATTATCTGGCTAATTCGATAGACTTTTAGTAATAATATGCAATATTTTATTTTCTTTCCTTAGATTTTAGTATTTCTGATTTATTAATATTTTGCGCGTAATATGGTTTGTTTTAGTGAAAAGTTTGTAGGTTTCTAATACTAGCATGGAGAGGAATCGAGAATAGAAGTCAAAGATCGTGAAAAGAAGTCAAAAGCTACAAGGAATATCCCAAGGAGTTAACAAATTTGAGCTGAAAATCTGGAAGGCTGATAGAAATTGCTGATTTCAAGCTACTTAAAGATGGATTCAGCCTCTTAGTTATGAAGAAGATCCGTACCTTATCGAGTTACGGAGAATTAGCAAGTTGAATGAGTCAATTCGGAGTTATATTGAGAAAGTTAAAGCCTTTTTCGTGAAGGGTGTACAGCCGTTACGTGATTTTGGGCTTGAAGAGTGGACTTGGGCCATTTAATATTTACTTATTCTTTTAATTTAGCCCAAGTCCGATTTTTAGAGTATATATAGGCTCTTAGACTTTATTTTTACACACAATTCACTCTCTACAAAGTCAGAGCGCCTGAGAAAAAGGCAAAAGCAAGGAAGAAGGAAAAAGTTAGAGCTGGAGACTTTAACATCTCCAAATCAACAGCCAAATCCAACCTCCTAATTAGGTCTTTAATTTTATTCTCTTTTTCGTTGAACATGAATTCCATTATTTTTAATTTTGCTTTTATTTAAATTTCAAATATGAGCTAAGTTTTTATTGTACTTGAGAATCGCAACATGGGTTGAACCCAATTTTGAATAATTAGTGTTTCCCAATTTGGGATTTTAATTTAAATTGAGTTTTTGTTCTTCGTTGGTTTTTACTTTGAACTTAATTATTATTTTTAGCGTCATGAACTAGAAATAAGTAATAGTACATAGGCTATTCCATATAGTGGCGTATGGATCACCTTGACGAGGGGTTTGGGTATAGAACTAAGTAATCACCGATGGTATCCGTCAATGTCCTTGACAGACTTGACTAGCCATTAGCCTATGAGGTAAGATTTAATCATGCGAAAGTGCTTTTAATCACCCTGACGGGGTTTAGAAGACCGTAGGAGTGCTTTTAGGTCCACCCTGACGGGGGATAAGAGATTTACAAATCCCGACTAGCGAAAGAATAATAACTCAACCCTTAAAAAGGAAACATTAATTATAAAAGATTGTAGTAAAACCCTAGCGTGACTCAAGTACTACTTTTCTCTCGCGTCTACATCTTTTTACTTGCGTATTTACATTCTAGTATAATTTACTTACTATTTAATTTACTTTCGCATTTTAGATTGTTAATCAAAAACCTCGACAAACATTATATCTTTTATTTTTCCGTCATTTGCAATTATCTCACTAATCGATATCATTAGAGTCAACCAATCCGTCCTTGAGATTGAACTTGTTATCACATATATTACTTGGGACAACTGTACACTTGCAGTTGTGGTTCTCTTTTCCTTATTGCATTATTTTTAGAACACACAAGGGACCACCACTACCCCACACTAGACAATTATGTGTTGTTTTCAAAAACCGAATCCCCTGCCACATCCAACTACTAATGGGGAATCCCTATACTCTACGCATATCAAGGAATACAAACATGTATCAAACACAAAATACAGAGCTATAATGAATAATTAAGTTAAATGTAAATTCTGAATTCAAAAGGAGCATACAACAAGTCTAGGGTTTATACCCATATGTTATTCTTAATCTAAATAGAATAAGTTCATACTAATGAAATAAAAAAAAGAAATTAATAATATCATATTCATGTTCAAAAGACAAAACAGGAGAAGAATAGTATACTAATTGCTGAAAACTAATAAACGGAAGTGTTGGAATAGAATCAACAGCTTCCAAACTCTTTCTTCTCTTTTTCTCTCTTGCTCTTGACGATTTCTCGGTGTTATAATAATTAGGGATTCAGAAAAGATGATTCTATTAAGGTATAAGCTAGTATATGTAGGAGCTGGGATGAAATTGGGGCTTGGGGCTAGGTATTAGACTCCTAATCCAACTCAAAAGCGTTTTCCTTAAGAAGTGGACTGGTTGGCCCATTGCAGCTGAAACCCTCATAAATTCTTCATTACAAATCCAAATCACTAGTTGTTAGTTCCCACACGTATGTAAATAAAATACCTCATTGGATATAAAGGGCTCCTTTAAATTCTTTGTCGATTTTCTGCAGCATTGAAAATACTACATTTTCTAAATTTGGCTGACTCAACTTTAACTTCCTAAAAGTGCTCGAATCTTCCTTTTTTGCCATTACTAAGGGGATTTGCTCAATTTCTTCACCTCTTATCATCATTCCAAGGTGTTCTAGCTTCCGAGTACCTAAGAGTTACACAATAAGGAACAGTTTATGTGCAAAAGCTGTAAAAATAGCAAAATACATAACTAGACAAGAAAGTGTAAAACATGAATATATGGGGAAATCCCTAAACTAAGCACTATATACCCCTAAAATGATGTTTCGTGACTAGATAATTCTATCACATATATGTAGACATCAATTATCTATCTTCAATCATGAAATCTCGTCGAGTCCTTTGTAAAACATAACTAATTAAAGCTCGTTCGGGTAACCATGAAGTGGACATTTAGCTAACCTTTTTTGAATTCTTGTCCATGTAGATCCTACACTTTCTCCATCGTTTTGTCAGAAATTGAAAAGTTCCATTAGATATTTCATCTCATACTCTGCGGGTAGCAGAGGTCAAGGAATATTTATTGCAGTTTGTCCTATGACGTAATTGATTCTGGTGGTTGATGATCTAACCAATCACTCGAACCTCCGGACAAGAAATATGGGAACATGAAGTAATACATTTATTCATGTGTGACACCTTGATTAATGTAGGCATCACAAATCTACATGAGCTTCTGAACAGGTTTTACCCGATCTTGATGTGCGGCTCCACTATATTGTCTATAACTCATCACTGGTTCAACATACCCGCATCGGGCTTTAATCTCACAGCTTGAATTACTGGGGGGTGAGTATCTTACGGTTGAACTCTGTATTGGCCTCCTTATCCAAAAAAGACCTTACTCTCTACGTTGATTGTTTTGATCATTCAGTGGAAATCCTACATTACCTCCTACTGGTGGTTGACCTCCGAGTGGAATTTGATTTGGATTGATTGGTTCCAAACCAGGTGGTACAAGCTCTACTCTTGGGTTCCCATCAACATCTGAATTCAATGGCGCATTCTCATTTTCCATCGCTTATTGCTTCCTTGTTTCTCTTTCTAGCTTCCTTTGAGCTCGAAGCAACCTCTCGGGATCCGAGAGCATACACCATACCTAAAGGCCTACAAAAGAGACAAAAACAAAAACAAGCGTAAAGCAGAAAACAACTAAATCTACTATACTAAACAAAAACATAATAATTAACTAAATAGTCCGCCACAACGGTGCCAAAATCTTTTTATCTCCCAAGGTGTGAAAAAAATAAGCTAGAAAATCAACACCATGAGAGAGAAAACTAACCGCAAGTTTATGGATTATTGACAAGTAACTAATTGAGTATAAGAGTTATTTCTCCCATAAAGACTATGTTTGTTAAGTTTAGTGACTGGGTATGTTAGTGATAATGAGGGCATAGGGAACCCCAACCATACTGTTAGACCACCTAGATGGAAACTCCCTAAGAAATGCTTTAAAATTAATTATTATGCCTTTTATATTTATGCTACTATTAAAAGTTCCAATATTTTCTTGTCAGTAATGATATGAAAGAACTCATAGATGAGCAATTGTTATCTTTGAAGGCACATTCAATACTAAAGTTAAAGTTAGGGGAACTCACCTGGCATGTTTGACCGTAGTTGGTTTCCGGCGATCTAGCTTGTTCATAGAGAAGTATTGTACATATTCGACACTTCCTTTATTTGCAAAACATTTTAAATTATCGGCCACTCTAGGTAATATTTTGAACGATATTTCCATTTTTAACTTCTAGTGGGTGGTGGTTCTTGAGTGTTAGTAGAAACTATAACCACGTAGCAGATTGGGTAGGAAAGTAGAGGTTTAGAGGTAATCAGTTTAGCTTATAGGTCTTTGTCCCTCAACCCCAATTAACGACTTAGATATAGGACAATTACTTGTTCCTCAGCATTGGTTGAGTTTTATTATATATATACTATTCCTTTTGAAACAATAAAAAATCAAGTGCATTACAAATTTTTTGTTACTTTTAAGACTTATTTAAGTATTATTTATACAGTGTTCCATCTCAGGACGTTAACATCATCTAGAAGACGTTGAAATAATTTAAAAAGTGTCTCCATGAAAATATTCTGATAGATTGTGAATCAGTTTTATTTATTACTAATAATGCTATGCAGGAATTATTTGGATATTGGTTGGCAGTCGAGACATCCAACACAACAAAATACGAATGAAAACAACATTCAACTAGATCTGACGCTAAACAACCAATCTGATATTACTTGCCAGTGTGATGCATCTTTCGAAGGTACGCACTCTCCAACAGGTAGCAGCTGGGTGCAAAGTCATAAACAAATGGGAGTGGTACTAGATACGACCAGAATAATACAATGCAACACTGCCCTTGACAGTGAGGCACATACAGTACTAGAACCACAAAAAAGTGTAAGGACTTTCCAAATGAGACAAAAACTATCTTCTCAAATAACCTTGAAGTAATTCAAGGTATTAAGCAACTGTCAGCGGCAAGCTGGACGATCCACCCAATAATCTTGGAAATCCGGAGACTGACAACTAATGGAGAGCCAGTTAAATTTCAACATATTCCAAGACAATTCAATGGGCAGGCAGACAGGCTCCCGAAAAACGCTAGACAGAGGGCAACCAGGTCCCCGCTATGGGATTTACCAAAACTTTGCGATGCGTTTCAGAAATTTGGGATCAGATAGAAGACGGTGGATAGGGATAGGTACTTAAACGACAAAAAAAAACAATTTAAAAAATCTTTTTACCAACTATAAATTAATGACTAAAGCAAGAACTAAAAGCATAATTCTTTAACAAACTTCGTACGTTTTTCTCATCCATATTTTGCGTTTTCACTCATGAGAGCATACTTATTATTGTGGCATGGGACATGGTATAATAATACCCAAACCGAAAATCAGCCTAGTATTATCCCAAATCGACCCAAAAAACAGGTAAAACTATCCTGGTACAAAATAATATTGGATCTACCCTCCTTTATTGTTGGCCCAATTTTTTTACCTTTTGGTTACCCTGTGCTTTGGGTTGTTCAACCCAAAATCGAACAATTTGTCATTATACCTCATTTAAAAAAAAGACAAAATATGTTGAAAACAGACGAGAGACCCATTAGGCCATTATCTCCTTGACTTCTCAAATTTGTAATGTTTTTATTGGATTGTAATATCGAATTTGTAACTTTCATTTTTTTCGTTTGTAATAGGCACTATTTGCGAATTTGATATTTAATAAGGACTATTTAGTTTTTTTAGGTTTTTAGTCTTTTTTATATAGTTTCATGTGTTAAATAAAAGTTTGACCAAGGTTGACCAATAAAGGTAACCCAAAGGTAACTGAAGGTTAACCCCTAAGGGTAAACTTTTTTTACCCTATCTGTGAGTTACCCTTACAATTCTTTGAGCCAGAATTATTAACCCTTAGTTTACCATAGCCTTAAAATCGAGTAAAATCAACTCGTGCTCTCCTTTATTGTGGTATAATCTAGGAACGGGGTCTAGATTTTATTTTCGAAAAGGTTAAAAGTTAGAACAATGATTGCAGTCTCAAATTTTTTTATAGAATTTTTTTTTAGTTTGAAAACTAAAAATCTAAAATATAAATTTAAGAGGCTAATATTTTGGTTGAGGGAGGGAAAGGAGGGATTAAGGTCGACTTTTATATTTTCCGAACAGATTCTGCCCACCACCACCCACCCCCGGCATAGTCTGTCCTTGTAGGAAAATGACATATCTACCTGCAAACCTTTATGAGGTATCAACCGTTACCAGAAATTAAAATTGACGATAGCGGAAAAAGAAAACAAATATAAAGCTCTTTTAAGGAAATTGATTTCATTCTTTACTAAATCCAAATCTAAACAATTATAAAATTCTACAATTTTGATGGTTTATTTGCATTTTACAAATTAAATTAGTATAATTGGTGGATCCTTCCATGGGCGAAGGCAGGTAGAGGTTAGAGGGTCCATCCTCTATGAATATAACTATAAAAAAAAATATAAGTACTTAATTCTTAATTTTTTTTAGAATTTTCGTTTTCCTTACTAATTTTTAAATTTATTTTATTAGATTTTAAATTATTCTATTTATAACTTTTTCTGTTTTTAAACACAAAATATATTATTGTGTATAAAAATGAATTTATAGGATAATTTATTAAAAAAAATTAAAGTCAAAACTTATATTACAATCTTTACATAATATAAGAAAATATAGTGTAGTTTCGCATAATATAAGAACATATTATGTAATTTTTACATAATATATAGACTTAAGGGTGTTTGTTCACACTTAATGAGATCTTAATTTGATTCATTAAGACACTGAATTAATAAGTCGGGTTGTTTTTCTGACCAATTCAGATCTGAATAGCTTTTAATTTGTTTGTTTCATTAAGATTTCAAACTAATGTGTCGTTGATTTTTTTAAGTGATAAGTACTTAATGTTGAATAACAGCTGAATAGAACTTATTATGTTAAGAGACAGTGTCTGAATGAATCAGACTTGGTTTAAAATCTTAATGAAACAGCCCAGTCAAGAGGTATTCAGATATGAGGTCAAGAAAAACAAACAGTCTTATTGATCAAGTGTCTTAATAAACCGGATTAAGATTTCATTAAATACAAACAAACACCCGTAAGTCTGATTCATTCAGACACATTCTCTTAACATAATAAGTTATATTCAGATCGCGTAAAAAGAAAACGTTCGGAAACATTGCCCCCGAAACCCCTTTACACCCTACTAAAATATCCTTGGCTTCGCCCGTGGGCTCTTCCCATAACAACTATATTCCCATTTTTTTTGTCAATTTTTTTTTTTCAAGTATATTCCCATTCCTTTACAAAGGAAAGAGGCGATTCTCATCACTCACTATGTAGATTGATCACGCTATGAGCCCACCAAAGTAATCTATTAATGGTGGTGTCATTCCCTTCTTCACCACTTGATGATTTAATTATTGTTACTTTTTTTCAAAATCACACTCTATTGATAATGAGATTTTAGGTATGAGTCTTCTCACGATATATTTTTTTTAAAAGAAAAGTTTAAATTGTGCGCGACCAATATTTTCATTTTCATTTAGTAACTATCGTGATATTTAATTTAATTATTTTTTTAACGTGGATGAGCTCATGCGTACATTAACTAATCAATTTAATTTTTTAGTTTTTTATATTTTAAATAGCTTCATAAAATATAATAGTAGCATGGTTTTATTAAACGAGAATTAACTAAATTTAACCAGTTTAAGTAGTTCAACTGGCCAGAGCTTTTCTATTTCTTTAACACTTAAAGGATGTAAAACAAGAGTTACAGGGTTCGAATCCCCTCCCTGAACATGGGTAACTGGTTCCGGTTAGAGCGTGATAAAATAAAGATAAATAAATATGTAACTAACACCCTAACCAAAACACGTTACTCACTGCAATTTCACATATCGTACGCAAGTTGTAATGATAAGTAGAATTCGTTCCTCAAAGACTACGAAAGTTAGGAGAACTCATGCAAATATAAAGTGCAAATAAAAGAAGCTAGAAGAATAATACGCTGAGAA